>CM037789.1:5507761-5557761 GCA_021229015.1 Solen grandis
TAATGAGATTCACTGTTTTTAATTCTCCGTGTTAACAACTCCTGACTTCTTATACATTCTCATTAATAATTCTTTCCTCACGATGGAAACTGAATCTTTTTTCTCTGCACAGAAAACACCTGCTTTGAAATGCAGGAGTCCCTTCTGAAATTTGGAGTCCTTGTCATATTATTTAGACTTAAAGTGGCTTTATTCATATAACAATTGGTTAAAAAGTTATGATACATCAAATAGGACTTCTAATAAGAAAGTTTTATGAAGATGATCACAACAAATGTAGCTGTTAAATTTAGTTTAAGTTGAAAAGTTAGTGTCCCAACGTAATACCTGGCAATCCTTGAGTGTCTTTCAAGTTTTTAGTATACTCGGGATCCCGGGACACTGTTAGTGTTAACCCATGTCTATATGCACTTAGAGTAGTTTCATGGGCAAACCTCAATATACACACCATGTCCAGGGAAAGAGGGGTGTATAAACAACAAACTATGGTAGTCATCTGTATAGGAAGATTGAGATCATATCTTTGGGGAAGTTTGGGATGGGGGTAGAAGGGGAAAGCTTGTCCCATATAAATACTGGTTTATTTCAGCCAAAATTTTCAGTCACTTGGACAGGAAATGGTGAGGCATATCTGTTGGAAAACATATTTCAGAAGACAGGCACACATAATGCACTTTCTGGTTACTAAGAGGGTGTTAGACATGTAGCTGCCTGCTGCGCCCAAGAACCTGGATACCCGCAGCAGTTGAAAAATAAAATCAGGATCAAGTCAAGCCTCTAAAATTTTGAAAGGCTCGATGTGAACTTAGCACCTACATATATTATAAGTATATCTGTGTATTAGTTTTATGTGGGTTTAAAATGATATCCACCCTGTTAAAATATGCATATGTTGGTCTATCAGTGGCTCAGTAATTAGAACATTTGCATTGGGAGCATGAGGTTTTAAGTTTGATAACTGGTAGTGACATACCAAAATTGTTAAAAAAATGTACTGGTATTACCCTGCTTGGCCCTCGGTATAAGGACATGGTAGTTCCAGGACTGGTTGGCCCGGTGTCAGGATAATGTGACTAGATGTGGTAATTTGTCACTTGTCTACAACATGATACTGCATTGAGGTAGCATTAAATCTGTCTCAAGTGGACATTTTCAAAATATCAAAATAGCATTTGAAGGACATAAAACTAAAAAAAAAATAAGATAATTTACTGGGTTTTTTTTTACCATATAACCAAATCTATTGTTATGTCTCAAACTTGTTGACTGTTTTGTTATATCAACAGAACAGTTTTTCTTTATTAATTTTCTTTGTATATATGTTTTTTTTTTTATTTTATATTTATAGCTACCCAGAGACATGGTGAAAATCGTCACCCTGCTGTTCCTGGCTGCCATTCCATTTATAGGAAACCTGTTTGTTATAGTAGGGTATGTAAGAGGCAATTTTGGGGTACTTATACTTGTTGATTCATGCTTTATATAAAACTTGTGGTTCATACTAAATGAATCAATTCTGTTGAATAAATAATTTGACAAACCTTGTTTAGGGCAAGGATTTTTAACGGTCTCTCCTGGTGCAAAGTACTGGTCTAACCAAGGAATTGCCATGGTAACTAATATTTTCCTGGTTGCTTCCTTGCTTGGCACTCAGAACATGGTTGTGGTTCCTAGATTGTTTGGCCCATTGTCGGGATGATATTGTGGCAGGGCTTATTTTCCTTTTTTATCGAGAAAGGTTCAAAGGTGTCTTCCTTGCAAGTTCTTTTCATTCATGCAGTTTTCCCAAAATTTGGTATTTACTCAAATTTTTTTATCTCTCCTTCTTATAGAATATGGCACTTTTTCTCAAAAAATTTAAAAATCATCTGCTTATTTTACCCCTCAAAAAATTACATTTTATTGAGTCAGTGTAATCTTAATTACTGATATATTGATGGATATTTTTCCTATGTCTTGTTTCCATAGTTACCTATATCCTCGGGTTTTGTTCACCCATCACCTGTGGAATGACCAACAGAAAGAAGAGTTCAACCAATACTTCCTCACCTACCGCCTGGCTCAGTACCGTCATATACTGGCAGCTGTAGACAAGGCTTCGAAAAAACAACTGACAGACGTGGACCAGGAACAAGTGAAGAATATATTGCACAAGGTCAGTAGGAGTAAAGGTCAATAATCAAACGTTGAAGGTCAGTGGAATGGGGTCAAAATTAATTATTATTGTTCAAGGTCATTTGATTGCGGGTCAAAGTCATTCATTGAATTTTCAAGGCCAGTAGTGGAGTTGTCAGTCTGTTGGGGTCATTGTCAATTATTGAATGTTCAAGGTCAGTCAACTGGGGTCAGAGCCAATGATCAAATGTAAGTGTTCAAGGTCAATGGGTGGTGAAGGTCAGTAAATTTATGTTTTTGTTTTAAAAATCTAT
The DNA here is from genome assembly GCA_021229015.1 of Solen grandis. Classification (NCBI taxonomy): domain Eukaryota; kingdom Metazoa; phylum Mollusca; class Bivalvia; order Adapedonta; family Solenidae; genus Solen; species Solen grandis. The sequence goes on from CM037789.1 coordinate 5,510,191, forward strand.
GCCAACATGTCTACAAGTATAATGGTCAGCAGTCAGTAAAATCACTCTTTCAGTACACCCTGCCTGGCCTTTGTTCTCAGGATTGACTGTTTTTCAGGGTGAATCCATGTGTCTGAATGGGCATGAAAATACCATTTCATGTACAGCATTGGACTGACCTAGGATCAAATACAGGTTGCTCTGGGGAAATAGCCGGTATGTTAGCTATTCATAATGTTGTAGAGAAACACATGAAGTCTATTTTAAAAGGTATATTTTTGTTTTTACAGTTGAAGAATGCCAGTCATCCAAGCAAGGATGAACTACTTGGTGTGAAATCCTGTTTTGAAAATGTCCCCTATAGCATTGACAGTCTGCCAACATTTTATTTGGTAAGTTCTTTGGATCTGCTGCCTACATACAATGGCCTGCATTCAACAAAATCTGAGATTAAAAATCACCACAATTTTTTTAATAGGAAATTAGTTTAAACTTATTCATTTTACGTCAATTTCAACTAATACTAATCCCCCTCAACGGTTCCTGGGTTGAACTAGTACATGTACTTTGCATCTAGGGAAGCTCATGAAAAATTCTCATTTGACCATTATAGGGATCATTTGCTCTTGTTTTTAAATTTTATCATGATGCAACCAATGCATTGAAAATAACAAAAAATTTGCAAACCTGACTCCAGTGCCTCACTTAGACCTAAGTAATACTTAAATATTTAGGAATATTTTTTATCATTCTTGTTTTCCTAATAAAATACCTAAGTAATTTCTTTTTTCAACAAGATCACATATTATTTGTCGGTAGTTTTACTAGTAAAGGTCTGCTTAAACATTTTCTTAAATATTTTGTTAAATGAGAATGGTGGATATCTAAGATTTAAAGTATTACTTAGCACTAAGACTTAATGGAATTAAATGACAAAGGTGAATGGATGATAATAGAATAAACTGGATGGGGATATACAGCAATAACTTAACTCATGATGGTAAATCGTTTTCTTGGGGCACTAGTTTTCATTACTTCTGGGGTCAAAGTCAATTGTTGAATGTTCAAGATCAGTCATATAAGTCATATTTTCTATAACACAAATCCATGAATAAACCCCACAAAATTTCCTAAAGTACATATTCAATTAATATCAATGAAATATAATTTTCTACTTAGTTGTTTTATTTCTTACTGTCTCATCAAGGATTTTAGTATTATAAGTACTAAGTATTGTGGTGGAAGTCAAGCAAAGATGATAACGGTGAAAGGATAAAAGTAGGATAAATTGGTTGGGGATGTATGCCAATAACTTAACTGACTGTTGTTGTTTTATTTCTTTCAGCGGCATGTGGCAAAGGCAAACAAGATGTCTATGAGACGCAGCAGTCTACAACAAGAAGGTTTATTGCTTCTACACATGGACCGAGCCATGGTCAGGGAAGGCATAGATAGTCTGACAGATGCCGACTTGTGTCATGTGAGAGTTTGATTTTACCATTAACCGTTGACCTTTAAAAATTTGATTTTTAAATATAATTATGAGCGTATTACGTTTATCTACAGACGTATGGATAGCCATTCATGATTGTAAGAAATTGGTGGTTTTCCCCATCACAGGCAAAACCGTCACAAATGGTATTGAGTCAGTATTCCCTAAATTTGGATTTTCTATTTTCATTTGCCTTCACTTGGCTCATTACATTCACTTTTCGCCTATGTGCTAACTTCATAGTCTGAACTTATGAAATAGCTAGCATGAACTGGTGAAGACACCATGTTGTCGAACTTGTCAAGTGGTACCAGAAACACCTGCTTCGTTTTCTATATTTAACTGATTTCGCAGAAGTTTGCTTATGAAAACAGCATTTGATCGTGTAATCTTACCAACGCTTGCCGAGTTTATTTGTCAGGATACGAAGACTTCACTAACATGAAGAAGGGAGAATAGATTTTTAATGCCCCCCCCCCCCTTTGAAGAAGAGGGGGCATATTGCTTTGCGCATGTCAGTTGTTCTGTAGGTAGGTAGACCATGCCTTGTCCGAGTGATAACTTAAGTTCTATTTGACCCTTAAGTCTCAAACTTAATATGGTTGTTGCTTATGATTAGTAGAAGAGCCCTAGTTCAGTTTTGCTTGTCTGGGCTGTTACTTCACCATAGATGGAGGGATTCTAATATAACTTTACACAAATGTGAAGCTAAGTGAGATGGTGTGTAGCATTACGAACCAGATTTATAGCTCAAATGTCAAGGTCATACTTTGAGGTCGAAGGTCATTTGCTTGTCTAAGCTGTTACTTTGCCATGGATGGAGGGATTCTCAAATAACTTTACACAAATGTCAAGCAAAGTGAGATGGTGTGTAGCGCTGAAAAACCAGATTTATAGCTCTGATGTCAAGGTCATACTTTAAGGTCAAAGGTCATTTGCTTGTCTGGAATGTTACTTTACCATGGATGGAGGTATTATCAAATAACTTGACACAAATGTCAAGCAAAGTGAGACGGTATATAGTGCACAAGAAACAGAATCGTAACCAAAGGTCAAGGTCATACTTTGAGGTCAAAGGTCAAAAAATGAGTTTATGTAGGTGTAATTTAGACGTGGATGACAGGATGTTCATATAAACTTGCAGCTATGTTTACTTTCACCAAGATAAGTTCTGGACTAATTTGTGACATCATGATGTGTCAACAATATGTGAAACTAGGATTGGTACTTACAATTTATGTAAAGTCTAATCAAAATCTGACTAAAGATAGCTGAGAAATAGCGCAGACAAATCTTGTCTAAAGAGGGATAGACCTCCGGACTTGACTCCAATATTGCCCCCATATACTTTGTATCTGGGGGTATAACACTAGATTTCTCCAAACTGTGGAGACTATAGAATCTGAGCTACAATATTGTATGAGCAAACAGAAAAGAGACCCTGATCAAACAGTTTCTAGAAAAGATTTGTCTGATTTGGGTCTCCTCTGTTTGCTAATGGATGTGTTTGAGGTTACATAGGTGAACTAGTAGTTAACATAGATAATTGAAAGTAATGCTTTTAGTAAAAATTCAAAATGTCAGTATGGATTGATTTATTCTGGTATATATATATTGTTACAGGTATGTCTAAAGAGGGGACTGAATCCGTACGGAGTGTCACGAGAGGAAATGATAGAGTTTCTAAAGCTGTGGACAGACATTTCTGCTGAGCTGGACGGTAAGTTGTAACAGAATGGACATGTATGTAGATTTGATTTATTATAACAACCACTTTTATCTTTTGACACTTCCGTGGTACTGGTCCTGATGGGCTAGTGGTTAGAGCATCTGCCCCGGAATCTGGAGGTTGTGCATTCAATCCTCAGCTGTAACATACCAAATTCATAAAATGGTACTGGTATAGCTCCCTTGCTTGGCACTCAGCATATAAGGGTAGTTCCAGGACTGGTTGGCCCAGTGTCAGGATAATGTGACTGGATGTGCTATCATGCCACATGTCTACAGCATAATAGTGTAGTGTGGCAGCACTATATCTGTCTCAAGAAGACAATGACTGAAATACTGTCAGTGGGATGTTAAACCCCATAAATACACAATCACTTCATGGAATACTAGCCAGTGCTTCGAGTAAAAAAAAGTTAAAAAAAAAAGAATTAGAATCAGTCTGAAGCAGGGTTAGAACCTGCAACTGTTGGCTCTTTAGTCAATTATTTTATCACTTTTCGAAGTTTTCAGGGCTGAATATATCAATATCAGACCTTAGACCACCATTTTTAGCTCACCTGAGCACAACGTGCTCATGGTGAGCTTTTGTGATCGCCTTTTGTCCGTCGTCCGTGCGTGCGTCCGTCCGTCGTCAACAATTTGCTTTAAACAACATCTCCTCATGAACCGCTGAAGGGATTTTGACCAAACTTCACAGGATTCATCCTTAGGATACCCTCTATCAAAGTTGTACAAATTATTCAGATTGGTTAAAAAAGTAGGTCACAGGAGCTAAAAATAGATTTTAAAAATGCAAACTTTGAAAATCTTCTTCTGCAAAACTGCAAGGTTAGAGCTTAGATATTTGGTATGTAGCATCATCTTATGGGCCATTACCAAAATTGTACAAATCATAGCCCTACAGTGATAAATGCCCCTGCACCAGGGGTCACTTGTTTTACATAGAGTTATATAGGAAAATCTTTAAAAATCTTCTTCTATGAATCCATTAGGCCTAGAGCTTAGATATTTGGTATGTAGCATCATCTAATGGTTCATTACCAAGATTGTTCAAATCATGACCCTATGGTGATAAATGCCCCCGCACCATGGGTCACTTGTTTTACATAGAGTTATATAGGAAAATCTTTAAAAATCTTCTTCTATGAATCCATAGGGCCTAGAGATAAGATATTTGGTATGTAGCATCATCTAATGGTTCATTACCAAGATTGTTCAAATCATGACCCTATGGTGATAAATGCCCCCGCATCAGGGGTCACTTGTTTAACATAGAGTTATATAGGAAAATCTTTAAAAATCTTCTTCTATGAATCCATAAGGCCTAGAGATTAGATATTTGGTATGTAGCATCATCTTATGGTTCATTACCAAGATTGTACAAATCATTACCTTGTGGTGATAAATGCCCCCGCACCAGGGGTCACTTGTTTTACATAGAGTTATATAGGAAAATCTTTAAAAAAAATCTTCTATGAATCCATAAGGCCTATAGCTTAGATTTTTGGTATGTAGTATCATCTAATTGGTAATTATCAAAATTTTCAAAATGGTGGCCCTTTGGAGATAAATGACCTCGCACTAAGTCTTCTCCTCTGAAACCATAAGGTCCAGTGCTTATATATTTGGTGTGTAGTATTGTCAGGGCTAAAATGTTTAAGATTGAGTTATATCAGAATTCTTGTCTGTTTAAAAACCTTGTAATCAGTTGTAGCAATGGTACTCAGGTGAGCGTTTCAGGGCCATCATGTTTTAAATAAATGTTTTATATACATATATTTATGCTACTTAAAAGGAGCAGGATAATTCAGTAGTAGGATGCATGACTCTGGATCTTGGGGCCTGTGGTTCAAATCTCGGTTTGGTTGCAATTAATTTCCTTTTAGCAAGAAATTAACCTCAGATTGCTCTACTCCACCCAGGTGTATAAATGGGTACCTGTGAGGGTTATATGACTTCCTAGCACCATATAGCTGCTCATACGGGATTTACGAAAATACCCAATGACCACTAGCTTGAAAGTAGACTATATTACCTTTCATCTTATTTTGACAGGTCAACTTAACTACATCCTTCAGATCAGTTCTTGACAATACATTTTTGTTATGTATATAATGCTATATTTGGGTACCAAGTTTAGATAAAACATAATGTATCACATGTCAGTTAAATACACAAACTGTAGATTTGGGGTCAAGTGTTGGACTGTGTTATTTTGGATTTTGTGATATAATGGAGTGTGATATAATGGGAAGAGATATAATGGAAGACATATAATGGAGTGTGATATAATGAAGAGTGTTATAATGGGAAGTGTTATAATGCAGGGTGATATAATGGAGTGTGATATAATGGAAAGTGTTATAATTGAGGGGGATATAATGGAAAGTGTTATAATGGAGTGTGATATAATGGAGTGTGTTATAATGGAAGGGGATATAATGGAGTGTCATATAATGGAAAGTGTTATAATGGAGTGTGATATAATGGAAAGTTTTATAATGGAGTGTGATATAATGGAGTGTGATATGATGGAAAGTGTTGTAATGGAGTGTGATATGATGGAAAGTTTTATAATGGAGTGTGATATAATGGAGTGTGATATAATGGAAAGTGTTATAATGGAGTGTGATATAATGGAGTGTGATATGATGGAAAGTGTTATAATGGAGTGTGATATGATGGAAAGTGTTATAATGGAGTGTGATATGATGGAGTGTGATATGATGGAAAGTGTTATAATGGAGTGTGATATAATGGAGTGTGATATGATGGAAAGTTTTATAATGGAGTGTGATATAATGGAGTGTGATATGATGGAAAGTGTTATAATGGAGTGTGATATAATGGAAAGTTTTATAATGGAGTGTGATATAATGGAGTGTGATATAATGGAGTGTGATATAATGGAAAGTGTTATAATGGAGTGTGATATAATGGAAAGTTTTATAATGGAGTGTGATATAATGGAGTGTGATATGATGGAAAGTGTTATAATGGAGGGTGATATAATGGAGTGTGATATTATGGAGGGAGTTGTTTAGAATTTGAGTTATATAATAAAGAGGCTGGGTCAACTCAGTTGGCCATGGCATCAAAAATTAGTCCGTATGAGGTAAAGGATGAATCAGTGTTTAGTATATTTTTCTTTGACCATTCCAGAAAACAGTATATCCTTGCTGCTCCACTGTCCAGCTTTGTTAACATACAACAAGGAGACCAACATACAACTAATGAAGGGGAAGAAATACGGCTGGAAACACCATAAACATTTGTGATCAATCTCCCTCGTAATCAGTACCCTCCAAAAAAACATTATATGCAACCACTGTTGAACCAGATCAGCATGCAGATAACTTTCTGGATGATTAGGTTTCATACGGTTTGTCGCTGTAGTGGAAACCCTACAGTCTCAAGTTAACAGTATAATACAATGTTACACTATGCAAAGGTTATCTAAAAAAATGTTTGACTTTAGATTGCTATGGACATTTCCAAGGTAATCCAGATTTTTGGTTTGTGAACCAAGGATCGACACTTTCAAGTCATAATTTTGGAAATGCCTATGTTTTCAAATTTCTTACTCCAAACTGCAGATTTATTTTTTCAGTCACATGTTAGTGGAATCTGACTTTGAAGATTATTTGTGATATTGGATATAAAACCAGCTAGTGACGACCTGTGTTGTCATATGCCTGCAGAATTACAATACCGATGCAAGTCTCTTTTGTGATAGTTTTACGATAATTTTTCTGCCTATATTATGTTATTACAATTTTCTTGTATGTTTGAACTTTTCTTTAGATATCTTTAATTATATGCAAGTTTGTACATATATACAAAAAAAAAAAAATTGTTAAGCCTATATAAAGAAAACTCCTGTTAAGCCAAATTAATATATCATTTATGAATGAAGGGATTTGCTTTTCCTTTAGGGTAATTCTATTTATTTCCACTAGATAGGACCCTTATAAATGCGTAGAACATGCAAAATTAATGAATATTCTGTAATTGATGCACCACTCTTAAAAATGTACACAATTCATACAATTTTATGCTGTGAAATCATTATATTTCACTGAAAATACAGTAAATTTCATTGATTATGTGTTAAGGAAGTTTTGTATCCAGTTTCGTAGGTACAACATCTAATAATGGAGATTTCTGATTCTATTAGCAGTGGTTTAACACATTGTCAATGTAATTCAAGAAAATAGATGTTCTATTACATGAGAAAATCTGTGTTTTAATGTGTGAACAAGATTTTATATCAGTTTTGTCTGTTTATGGATGTAAAATTTTTAATATTTAATATATGTCCAAATGATGTATTTTCTGTTTTTTGTTGTTGTTTTAGGCCACAATACATTGATACAGGTTCTATTGTTATCCAGGGAGGTTTTGTCAAACACCTATTAAACAAAGACTGGCAGCTAGTCTTAATCTTACAAAAGCATACAGCTTATTGTCCAATTCTCGCAGTCACATTTCTATGCTCCCCGAAGGGAGAGCATATAGTGCTGCTTTGTCCATCCATCCGTCCCATTTGTCTGTTTGTCATAATTTTGTCTGGAGCATAATACAAAAACTATAAGAGGTATCAACATTCATAGGTAGATAGATCTCAATGAGCAGAAGTGCAGTGTACAAGAACCCTTTTTTATTTTTCATACGTAAATTTTGTCCAGAGCTTAACACAACAAGAGGGCCATGATGGCCCTGGGTCACTCACCTAAGAACCAGATATTACCGGGAGGAAAAGAAACAGCAAATATCTTATGATATTGAGGAAAATGTGCTCTGCCCCCTGCCATCCATAAATCAAGTGAGTACTTTAGGACAAGAAGAATTTTCAAATTTGTACTATATACATATATGGAAAAGAGGCTTAGCCCCCTGGCGGCCATGTTTTTCAACGGATCAAAATAATTTGAACAGTCTTGGTAGAGAGTGACCTAAGGAACATCTGTGCCAAGTAACTTGAAATCCAGCCAGTACTTTGGGCCACAAAGATTTTTCAAATTTGTACTAAATTCATATAAGAAAAACGGGCTCTGCCCCCTGGCAGACATGTTTTTAACAGATCAAAATATTTTGAACAATCTTGGTAGAGAGTGACCCAAGTAACATTTATGCCAAATAACTTTGAAATCCAGCCAGTACTTTTAGAGGAGAAGATATTTGAAGTTTTTATTTTATACATATAAGGAAAACGGGCTCCGCCCCCTGGCAGCCATATTTTTCAACGGATCAAATAGCTTTGAAATCTTGCCGGTAGTTTTTGAGGAGAAGATTTTCAAAATTTTCATGTTTTTTCTTTCCGTTGCCATGGCAACCAGAGTTCTGCGTGGAATCAAATTCTTGAACAACTATGAAAGGACTTCACCCAAGGAAAATTCCTGTGAAGTTTCTTTAGAATTGGCCCAGTGGTTTTGGAGGAGATGTCGTTTTAAGTTAAATGTTGACGACGGACGCCGGACATTCATCGGTCACAATAGCTCACCTTGAGCACGTTGTGCGCAGGTGAGCTAAAATCTATAAGCGGTATCAACATGAAATTTCATAGGTACATAGATCTTAATGAGGAGAAGTGCAGTGTACAAAACCATAACTACCCCGTTTTGTATAATTTAGGAGTTATTGCCCTTTGTTATTTTTCTTACTTAGATTCTGTCTGGAGCTCAAATAGAATGATAAAGGACCCCATCAAGTGACAAAGCGCAGTTCAGGAAGCATCCACCGGTTCTACCAACACTTGTAAAATATGATTATATCTCGAATGCTATTCAAGATATGTGAAATTAAATTCTATCTTACAATTACAATCTTATATTTTGATACCATATTTATTGAAATAAGTCAAGAAATAGAAAAGTTTATGTAAAATAGAAAAGTACCTGCATTAAAAGAACTATATCAATTTTGTTTTTTCTGCTGCTCTTGTTAAATTAAAATCATGATTTAATAGAATTTCTTGAAATAAATCCAACTGAAAATAACACCTTGCATTAGAAAATGATTATAATATGGTGTACATCTTTCACTGAGAATTTTTCATAATTTTTTAAAAGTTTGCAAAATTCAATGATCTGCTGTGTGCCTAAACAATATTTTCCACTGGCTTTTACAGGAGTTTCCTATCTCTGTTTAATAGGCCTTTGGTTTCATGCTCCAAAGAGGATCATTTACAAATTGTAAAAGATGAGTACTTAAACCACACAGAGATGCAATAGTGTAAAAACTAGGAATTTGGTATATAGGACGCTCATTGCGTCACATCCTGTCATGTCCAATCTTACATTCACATTGCACGAAGTTTGTTAACTGTTAATAATAATGCCTTCATACTTCGTATAATTATTTAAAATGATAAGATCAGTCAGCAGACAAGTGCAGATAACTCTGGCTAGGACTTTTTTTAGAATTGTTGCCCTTTTTCTGTGTTGGTTTAATGATTTGATTTCGGGGGTTGTGATTGTTGTTGTTGTTGCTGATGATGAAAGTTGTTGACAGGAGAAACGCTGAAGGGGCTGTAATTCATCAGAGAAAGGTCCGATATAAATTTGGTTGCACTTTATTCAAGTCAAGCATACAATGTGTTATAATAATCACATAGTAAACAAGAAATTATTTCATTTAAAAAGAAAAACATATTAATATAGAAACCTACATACAAATCTTTCAAAACTATCATTTTCATATTTAATTTTGGGAATTACATTATACTCGCGATGATACATTACATGAGATGATATTGTAGAGGAAAGGGCTTTTAACCCTTAATTATTTAATTCAATAAATATATGACAATTACTGATCTTCATTATTAAATATCATTTAAAATCATGCAAACATTTAGTAAAACTGTAAGACCTAAAAACTGTAGAGATCTAAGGTAATAAACATTAAAATAAACATTTAAAAAACTAGAATGCAGAATTATTTTTAACAAAATATTAACAAGTTAACATACCTGTAATTCATCAGAGAAAGGTCCGATTGATTGATTTAGAATTTGTTTAGACTCGCGCTTTGACCACGTCATTTTGGCGAGGTTAAAATAAGGCGTTTATAGTATGTAAAAGATGTTTGTATATATGAGTTTTGCTGAATATTTTATTTAGGTGACGGCTATTCTAATCCTTCACATAGACTGTTTTTATCTAATATTCCTTTTATGTACAATTAAGATTAATTAAAACTCATATAAATGATTAGCCAAACCTTCCAAATTGTTCCGGAAGAGGTCGACTTCATTCAATTTCCATCAAGATTTTATCCCGATGGAAATAACAAATTATTTGTCTATGTTTAATTATTTAAGCTAGACTTATTTATTTACATATAAGTACACAGCCACAGGATAAGTCCACTGTATACCATAAAGGTATAATAAATCAAAGGGAGATGTTATATGTACAATTGTACTTAGTACAATATAACAAGAGGGCCAAGATGGCCCTGTGTCGCTCACCTGATTAAGATGGCTGTGTTAGGCAAAATGACAAAAAATCTGGCATCTAAAGTGTTTTTCTAACATTTGACTAAATGACCTACATTTTGATCCTACCTGAATTTACCTGGTGACCTAGTTTTTGACCCAACATGACCCAATTTCAAACTCATCCGAGATATCATGTAGACAAACATCCTGATCAAGTTTCATGAAGATTGGGTTAAAACTGTGGCCTGTAGAGTGTTCACAAGGTTTTTCTAAGATTTGACCTGGTGACCTAGATTTTGACCCCACATGACCCATTTTCAAACCCATCCGAGATATCATGTAGACAAACATCCTGATCAAAGTTTCATGAAGATTGGCCAGTGTTCACAAGGTTTTTCTAAGATCTGACCTGGTGACCTAGTTTTTGACCCCACATGACCCAATTTCGAATCATCAGAGATATCATGTAGACAAACATCCTGACCAAGTTTCATGAAGATTGGGCCAAAACTGTGGCCTCTAGAGTGTTCACAAGGTTTTTCTAAGATTTGACCTGGTGACCTACCTAGTTTTTGACCCCACATGACCCAATTTCGAATCATCTGAGATATCATGTAGACAAACATCCTGACCAAGTTTCATGAAGATTGGGCCAAAACTGTGGCCTCTAGAGTGTTCACAAGGTTTTTCTAAGATTTGACCTGGTGACCTAGAGGGCAAACAAAGTGAAATCTGGCTTTTTTCAATTTTAAAAGGGGTGTAACTCCTGACCTAATGGTCCGATATCAGCCAAAATCGAACTTGGCTGAGATTTTTTGGTTATAAACAATGTCATTAAGTTTGAATGCAATTGCTAAAGAAATGAAGATGCTAGAGTGCAAACAATGTGAAATCTGGCTTTTTTGAATTTTAAAAGGGGCATAACTCCTGACCTAATGGTATGATATCAGCCATAATCGAACTTGGCTGAGATTTTATGGTTATAAACATTGTTATCAAGTTTGAAGATAATTGCTCATGAAATGAAGATGCTAGAGTGCAAACAATGTGAAATCTGGCTTTTTTTAATTTTAAAAGGGGCATAACTCCTGACCTAATGGTACCATATCAGCCATAATCGAACTTGGCCGTGATTTAATGGTTATAAACATTGATATAAAGTTTGAAGATAATTGCTCATGAAATGAAGATGCTAGAGTGCAAACAATGTGAAATCTGGCTTTTTTTAATTTTAAAAGGGGCATAACTCCTGACCTAATGGTATGATATCAGCCATAATCGAACCTGGCCGAGATTTTATGGTTATAAACATTGTTTTAAAGTTTGAAGATAATTGCTCATAAAATGAAGATGCTAGAGTGCAAACGAACAAATTGTGGACGACGGACATTCATCGATCCTAAAAGCTCTTCCTGAGCACACGTGCTCAGGTGAGCTAAAAAGGTTAAACAAGATGACATTAAATGGACATAGTCCTAGATTTATTGGATATGATTTGATGGACAGTATTTCACACAGTGTATGTAAAAGGAACATATATATGTTTAATAAAAGGTGACAAAACAGGGTTAATCGATCCCATATATATGGGATATATATGATCCCAGAATGTTATACATAGGAGTACAAATAAGTTAAAATTACTACTTAATATATAGGAGTACAAATAAGTTAAAATTACTACTTAATACATAGGAGTACAAATAAGTTAAAATTACTGCTTAATACATAGGAGTACAAATAAGTTAAAATTACTACTTAATACATAGGAGTACAAATAAGTTAAAATTACTGCTTAATACATAGGAGTACAAATAAGTTAAAATTACTGCTTAATACATAGGAGTACAAATAAGTTAAAATTACTAATTAAAACATAGGAGTACAAATAAGTTAAAATTACTGCTTAATACATAGGAGTACAAATAAGTTAAAATTACTACTTAATACATAGGAGTACAAATAAGTTAAAATTACTACTTAATACATAGGAGTACAAATAAGTTAAAATTACTACGAGTACAAATAAGTTAAAATTACCACTTAATACATAGGAGTACAAATAAGTTAAAATTACTACTTAATACATAGGAGTACAAAGTGACCACTGACTTGTTACCACTAGCATGACTTGTGTGAGCAAAATCCAAAAAGCTATCCAACTGATCCCTGTAACCAGCAAAACCAACAGAACCAAGATAATCTGTAACAATGTCCACATCACTTGCCTTTGATGACTGATAAAAATCTGGATTAAATACATTACTTAATCCATTGAGAACCTCAGCATTACTACTGTCTGAAAACCTGTCATTTAAACTTTTGACATTTAAACTTTTGACCATACCAGTCACAAACTGGTTACACACATTGACCACCTCTAGCCTCTGCTTTTCACTGTCCCTAATAGTATGCCCTTGAAAATCAAATGTGCACAAACCATCTGAATCCAGCTGTGGCTCAGAAGGTGTAACCTCCAAAAACCTTGAAAAATTTTGACCATTTCTGTCATCTCTTGAGTATTTCAAACCGGGAAATTGTTGAAGAGAGAAGAGGGGTGACCTGAGAGAAGTCAAGATCTGATTTCTGAAACATCTTTGACAGAATGACCAGGGTTTCAAGACGTCACACCAAAAGTGTGCAACATATAAGAACTTGTAGGAACTGACAGGTTTGTATAGACATTTCCTGATCTTTCCTCCAAAAACAAAAGGTTAGAATAATTTGTGACCAAAGCCTCAACAGAACCTTCGAAACTAAGCCAACAGTATGGAAAACCTGTTTGAACCTTGAATATTCATGAGGTATAGCGTTAAAATGTCACTGGTTGGTGCATAGGAAGGCAGCTGTTCAGTGTATACAGATATATTCAAATTACTTTACAGGCTACACTAGAAAAAACTTGACTATTTGAGTATTGACTATTTGAGTTAACCGTCGCTTCGACAGTATTTCAGTCATATAGTGACATCCAGCTAATTATAGGTGGAGGAAGACTCCGAATACACGGAGGCATCCCGGTAGAACAACCGACCTACCGCAAGCACACTAGAAAAAAGGAAGACCTGGTTTACACACACATATTCCAAGGAACCAATCTAAAGACGTGATTACAAAACTGAACAGGATGAGAAACCTGATTAAATCAAAAGAAATATAGTCCTTGGATAGTTCTTATTAAAAATAAGCTAGAAAAATATGGAGACATGCTGATATTTAAAAAATAAATTCAAAAATGATGGACAAAAAAGCTTTTAAAATATGGATAAAAAAAATAAAATTTGATTACAGAAGCAATAAAATCAATGTTGTGATTTTAATCACATCTGTGTGACATAAAGAAAAATGACTACCTTAAAAATTACCATACACTAAAAGTGTCTAAATAAAAGTCTAAATAACATGCACATATCCAGAGGGAAGGACCCATACCCACCCCCTTCGACAAGATTTGGCTATTATACTTAAATTATGCATAACAGAGGTGGAAAAGGGGGTATATGACCTCCCCTGGGTGTTGTTGAAAATCCGGTAATATAGTGTTTTGACATAAAATCATGGCCACCCCTCAAAAATGTCTATGAATATTTATAAAAATAAAAACAAATTGCCTTTGTCATTGAAAGGTATAAATTATTTTGTATAAAATAGAAATCATTTTTTTAAAGTGAGCTTAAACCAAACACATTTTTTTTTTCAAAGTTATAACTCTTGCTTTATATAACACAAGTATATAAAAATAGATAAGCATAAAAAGGAATAACAAAAAAGAGCAAGCCAAATGTTTGTTTATTGTATATGAATGAATAATAGAGAAAACAAAAGATAAATGTAAGTTGTGAGACAGAAAGAGCAAGCAATGGGAGAGTTAAAATAAAGCACTTTGGGTAGTCAAGTCAAAGTCAAGTGGATGTGCCAACAAATACTCCATAGGGACTGCTACTCAACTATGTGCATCCCGAAAAAGCTGCGCCTGGAATGCTGTCTTACTGTGTACCAATGGAAGACTTTCACGTAAATAAGGTCTCCCATAGACAGATACAAGGTAGTGCCCACGTAACGTGTGTTATTGGCCGGTCCGTTGTCAGTACGACAGTCAGATGGGGTGTTAGAACTTTTCACGATGATCTCCTCACGACCTTTTAGTGGTTGCCGTGCAACCTGTATGACGTCATAATCCAGGTAACTCATGGATGTACGTTTGTTAAAGTCATAAAGAAATTCAATCTGAACGTATATGAAGTATACTCCGGATTTCTTCACCAGAATTGTTCTATAGGTGTTGTGCAAGATGTTAGGATTTCTGTTAAAAGCCTCTTCATCCCAGTGGACTCTCATCGGCAGGATATCTAAGAGAATGATACATTCGTTACCATTATGGATTTAGATATATATATGGAAAAGGGCTAAATATTGATGTACTATGTTATATGATTAACTGATATATTTCTATTGTAATTTAAAATAGATTGGATACACATAGAATAACATTTAGAAACCACCAAGGTGCCATGATGCTGTGGTAATGTACGAATACTATGACTCAGGAGGATGCAAGTTCAGTCTCCAATTTGAACAAACAAACCTTCTTAAAAGGTTTCCCACGTCCAAGGTTCTGGTCCAATATCGGAAAAGGACTATAAATGTGTAGATTTGATGTATTCTAATGTGATAACCATTTCAGTGTAAACATATGTATACTACGCTGATTGGGAAACAAGTTTTTACAACTTCTTATAATCCATGGGTTGGACCAGTACTTTGCCCCAACGGATTTCAATCCCACAACCTTTGAATCCGCAGTCGTGTATGTTACCATTGGACCACGATGCCCTTACTTTGAGGATTGACAGCAAAACTCTTCCGTTTCCTTCTTTTTCATATATATTCACAGTTTCCCAGTCAGCCCTCAGATTTTGTTATGTAATTGTTGTCACCTTGTTGATATGGTACATAACTTTGTATGACATCCATTTTTGACATTTCATCATTTTAAACAGATTATGTGAGCATCAATTTTACATTGACTTGAACAGTTTAAGTCATGTCTTATATTTAAGCTAGTCAAAAGCCAATCAAAAAATGTTACAGAGAGACATTGCATTAACTCACGGGGTGTTTTGGGGAAATAGCATAGAATAGTATCAAGGCTTAACATACCTGCGTGATATCTGCGAGCTCCGATAAGCTTTATCGCTGGTTTAGGAGTAATCTCAGGGGTCTCTCGGCAGTCCCTGTACCTTGGATTTTCTTGAAATATAACATTCATGTATTACCTACACTGGATACAGATACATTGGAATAAGAATGCTCTGCCACTCATGGAAACAAGAGCTGTCCATAAGACAGTGCGCTTGACTGTTCCATAACTTATTAATAGTAAAACCAAATTCAGTTACTTTCAAAACTTTAACTACACCATTTCTCATATCAAAAGGGGCAATACTTTACAAAAAAGGTCAGCAAAGAGTTATCTAACGTGTTTGCTTAATGCCCCTGAAGACATTGGTAAAGTATGAAATCAATAAGCATAGCTGGTTACTGTATTGTAAATTGCACGTAAAATATCAACCAAATTTGCTGCACGCAAAATTTAACCAAAATTCTAAGGTCGAAGGAGGCCATATTTTACAATGAATGCAGCCAAGACTTATCTAACCTAATGGACCTTTTTTAATGAAGTTTCAAAATAATCCCATAACCTACTACTGAGATATGAACAAGATAGTAATCAAAGCAAGCTGACACTCTGGTGAGTAGGATATCTCTATGGTATAATACAATCTAACAATAAAAACAAATATTTCATTAATCTAATTCTATTTTCATAATTTAGATTGGGCCTTCACTACCAATGGAGAGCCTCAGGGACATGAAAAGACGTCTTTTTTTTATTTATTTGACATCATTTTCCGTCCAGTCAAATTTGGATTTTACACTTTGAGGTGTTCAGTTATGAAATTTATTTAAATTTTAAGACATATTTGTTGTTTTCGACATTATCTTTTGCTTTTGAGTTTATTTTTTCAATCGAGTTTTATTAATTACAAAAACAAAAACAAAAATAAAACTTAGGTATATTTCATCTTGTAAGATTGAAAAATAAACACACATAAAACAAACGACAATGATCTCGATTCTTCAACAGGTTCATGTTAAGCATTTAGTATTTTTTATGAAAAAATCACGAAATTATATCATGTTTTGGGGTATATTTTGACTACACGAAACAAAGTTCTACCTACAAAAGTCATGAAACTTCCCTTATAACTTGAGTTCCAAACAAGGTTGTTGTTGTAGTACCATTTAACCAACTTTGGTATTATCTACTGGCGACAAAGAAGCATTTTGCAGTAAAGACCATCGGCAATATCCAGTATAATCCGCTGATTTAAATTGACCAATCAGTGACTGGGGAAAAATCTCAAGTGTATGTAAAATGTTTGAAATTTTACACCAGCATATAGGGTAGATTTTCTGGAAGTTCTCGTTTATTTACATAGATTCATTTCGGAGTGAAATGGTCTATACCGTAACATCGGAACTCTCACTGTACTAGTATTAATACGACTTAACACAAAACTTTTCCACCTAAATCTGTGTTAAGAAAGAATCTGGAGCTCTGTATAATAACATATTTATCGGTATGTTACATAATGAAAGTAACCCTCTTACATAAGGTGGAAAGGATTAAGATTGAGTTGTGGGTTCCAATCCCAATTCGAATATACCTGTGCATTTGTTTCTTTATAATGGATTTTTTTTTTCAAATATGTAAATGAAATAAAAAATACTGTCTATCTCTATATTGGTCAATGATCGTCCATATTTGAGTTATATACTATTACCTTTGTTCAGTTTCTTCCTATGCCATACATCCGCAAACTAAAAAGAAACAAAAACAAAACATCAATATTAATACTTAATCGTAAACAAAAGGGCTAGACTAGAGGACAATACAATTTCATGCTAGTGATTTAATAAACATGTATTGTCTTTTTATAACCTGAATGTCTCCAATGTATTTCATATTTATATGGCCTACACAAAGAACAAACTACATATAAATGATACAAACAAATATTTATAGATACAAAGAAGAAATGCAATTCATCTTCCTTGTTATTGTTGTTCTACTTACGGCATGTACAAAATCCTCCAAGTGGTCAGGTTGAGCACAGCAGGTATCTCCGTACACCAGAATGTTCTGCAGATGGTCGTCAGGGTGAATCTTCAGCTCGGAACACCGGATACACAGGTTAGCGTCCTGTATGACCGGTTCATCCTCAGTGTATATAAAAACCGCTGTCAGGATGCACAATATGATTAAAATCACATTGATGACCAAAAATATGTAGATCCACAGTTGGTAGTTGATTTGTTCAGAGTTTTGTTCTCTCTCTTCATTTAATGTTCTGTTGTTGTCATGGTTTCTTTGTTTTGACACCATTGTTATATATTCATTCTGGTAAATGTTTCTGAAAAGAAAAATGAATACACAAGTTTGTAACTAAAATAACTGCCATTTGAGTACCAATGATTTTCATTAGACTGCCAAGGCATGATACACTGAAGTATAAATATTTAAGAAACTGAAACCGAATTTGTGAATTTGAATTTCTATTTGATAATTCAGAGGTAGTTGCCCAAGAGCAACATGTGGAGACCAGGGCCTAAGGTCACTTAGGTGCATCTTTCATCTCTTTACAAGGCTATTTTTCCCTGCTTTATCAGGAGCTATTTACAGGGCCCCTCTGAAAAATTCTTTACATTCATGCAGTTTTCCCCAAATTTGCATCATACTCCAGGATTTTTCCTTCCCCCAATAAAAATTGCCAAAGTTGCCCCCAAATTATGATATTAAGGTCCCTTCCCCAACATCTGAAAAAGGGCATGTTTAGGTGGACCTCAATCGGCTCGAGATAAAATTTTTAGTGAGTAGTGAGTTTCGAGTTAGAAAAGGTGAGTTTCTAGTTGCAAAAAGTGAGTTTGAGTCTGGAAAAAAGTTTCTAGTCTGCGAAGGTGAGTTTCGAGTTAAAAAAGTGAGTTTCGAGTACAGTTGAAGATATAAATGTATTCGTAATACATTGTTAACTCCCTTGTTATGAAGATTTTGTTGCCAAATGTTTCGGGAAGCAGAGGTCTTTCACAGAGTAAGTATTAATCAAAATATTGTTTAAACCCATTGAAAATACAATTTCATTCAGAAATTAATTCTTACACTGTAAAATCATTAATTTTTCGTTGACATTAAATTTCGTTGATAATGTACCTAAGGGAATTTCGTGGGTACTTTTATTCGTGGATCTATGTTCTAAAAAACGTGAGGTCTATAAAGGAGACAAGTTTTTGTGGGGTAAATATTCATGGATAAAACCCACCACGAAATCAATGAAAACTAGAATCGCTATCGCGATATCATCGGTTTTCGCAAAAGCAATTTACCTCAGTTAACGAGTCGCATGATTCGAAAAACATATCTTCTTTCAATGGCTTGTTGATACTCTTAACAGCCATCTTTCAAACATTTCTGTCGCAATGTTTAAGCAGACTTTTTACCCAAAAGAATATTGTTGAGTATTACCTGTCAGTTATGTAGTCGCGATATCATCAGTTTTCACGAAAGCAATTCCATTCAAGTCACGAGTCGCATGTTTTAAAAAACATTTCTTCGTTCAATGGCTTGTTGATACTGTTAACAAAGATCTTTCAAACATTTCTGTCGCAATGTTTAAGCAGACTTTTTACCCAAAAGAATATTGTTGAGTATTACCTGTCAGTTATGTAGTCCTGATATCATCAGTTTTCACGAAAGCAATTCCATTCAAGTCAAGAGTCGCATGTTTCGAAAAACATATTTCTTCGTTCAATGGCTTGTTGAATACTCTTAACAGTGATCTTTCAAACATTTTTGTCGCAATGTTTAAGCAGACTTTTTACCAAAGGGAATACTTTTAAGTATTACCTGTCTGTTATGTAGTCGTAAACTTGAAAACCTTTTTTACGGACTTCGGGTACTGCATAATTATATGTATGTGTTGCTTTATGATGGCGACATACGACAATTGTACTCGATAAACAAGAATTGCAAACGACAAACAACAGTTTAAAATAACACGCGACAATGTATTATGCCACTCAACACTATTATAAACTAATGTTGCATTGAATTACTATCATTTATATGAAATATCGCATTAATTTTTTAGTGTTCTTTCAAATTGATGTCACCAAGGAACAGAATGCAAAAAATTGCATAAAATCAGACTTCAATTATTTTAGTTATAAAGAGTGATTTCAAGCTAAGTGCCCCCTAGCTTCAAAACGAGAAACAAAATTGAGTAAATATTCGCCACCCCAAATATTTTGTTCGTATATGTCTTCCAAATCATTTGCAGCAAACAGAATTCTTCTATCTGATGTCTAACAAAAATGGGTAGGTTTTTCGGCCATTAATACCTAGAAGCTATCATTTTTAATTAGGCTTTCAACAAGGAATATAATGCAACAAACCACATTTGAACCAGACTTCAACTTTTTGAGTTATAAGTAGAAGAGTGATTTCAAGCTAAGCGCCCCCTAGCGGCAAAATGAGAAAAAATGATTACATTTTACCATAAGGTATCTAGGAATGCAGAAAATAGTTCAAATAAGTATACAAGTCGCACTAGTCGAACATTCTATTTCTTATATATCATAATATGAAGCATTAAAACTGATTTACAATTATCGCAAAAAAGGATCAAAATTTGGACTGCCGTAAAATGACCAAATCAAGTCCGATCTTCAAAAACTAAACATCACTGGAAAGAGCTCTTAAAGAACTAAAACTTTTGTTCATATACTCTCGAAGAAATATTTTTAGTTTTGGAGCTATTTGGGGCCGAATAAAAACACAATAATCGTAATATGACCTTGACCTTTACATTTATTTTTTAATTTTTTAATTGTGATCCCCTTTCAGACATAACAATACATAACTTGTGAAAATATCATGAAGAATTAACAAAAAATAAAGTCAGAAGCGTTAAAAAAAAACATGTTTTTGAAACTTTAACTTTTCCTAAAATTTAGTGAAGTTTGACCGTTAGCAGCAGGGGGGGCGAATGCACCAGTTATCTTGGCCCGGGAAGCCTCCCAGCACCATTTCGGCAGCAGGGGGGGGCGATTGGACCAGTTATTTTGGCCCGGGAAGCCCCCCAGCACCATTTCGCGCGACTCAGACCCCAATTTAGTACCCAGCCCTAGGGACGGCCCACAACCCTCGCCGGCCCGGGCTCGGAGGGTGAATGCACCAAACTCCTTAGGCCCCGGAATCCGTCCGCAGAGCCCCTCAGCCCCGCTTCTTGTATTTAGAGATATATGTTGCAGTAGGTATACCAAGACCTTGTTGCAACATGAAAGGCCATAACTTATGCTGTTGGTTGAAAGTTGGGGAAAATGTGGTCTGTGGGAAAAGCTGTTGCCAAAAGTACTGTAAGATTCACTTGGCCAAAATACGCAAAGGCAGCAAAATTCCAGTGCCTTGTAGAAGGTGTGGAAACGGGGTTCAGAGTGAAATACAACTCTGCAGGGGTTGTGGCCGAGATAAAGTTCGACACCAGCATATGGCTTTGGAGAAAGCTGCCAAAAAGCAGCTAAATCTGGTACTGACTGAACTTCTTGTATATCGAACATCCATTTAGAGACAAGCTGTGTAACAGATATACCCATCTGAGAACATGGCCACTATGGTTGGTTGACTTGATTGAAGAGATACTTGCAGAAATGCCCGACCCAGTCCCAGAGGGTCAACAGTTTATCGACCTGGATGACCAGGTTCCTCCCCCAGTAAGACTCCCTACAGATGAGCCATGGGTAGAGATCTTAAACGACGCCATCGACGAGTTCGAAGTCGACGGCGCCACTGCGGTCTTCTCTACGTGGAGGGTAGAAGCAGAAGACCCGCTGGACATTGGCGACGTCAAAATTGCTGATGGCATATATGCTGGGGCTGGTCGGATGGCTCTGGATGCCCGCATGACTGACGAGAGGGCAGCAGCTTTGCTCACGGCCCTTCCAGAGGGTGAATACATGCTCAGGCTCAAGTTCTTGAGGGAGAAAGATGAGGGAGACTGGGTTGTTGAAGACAAGTTCGACCCGGTCAAGGCTGAACGGAAGAAAGGACAGGCAGTCGTCCACCTTTCCCGGGACACCAAGCCGGGTGCGCTCCACGGGATTGACAGTGTATTCTATCAGAACGCCTATCCTGTTACCGCGGTGGTGTATGGACTCTACCCCATCAGAGACCCAGACCCCGCCAATATAGCTCCGATGAAAAATGGCGACCTCAACTGCGTTGCCCAGAGAGTCGTAGAGCACTTTGAGGGCGCCCTAAGGGGCCAAGGACTGACCCCCACAAGGCGCCAGAAAATTCAGGAGTGGGAGCGGAAAGTTCACGAGAGGGGTGCTACGGTCGACGATGTGGCTAAATTGGAAACGACCCTCAAGCGAGCGATCGTTCTGCGGGACATCGCCGGGGAGGACATCTACAACAGCGGCAAGTACCGGTTTGGGGGTACTGGTGTCAGAGGGCGTGTAGAGCTCATCGTCCACAACGGCCATGCTTGGTCAAAAGACCTCCACTTTCCCCAAGCCCGAGAGGTCCACATATACGGGGGCGACGTCTGGCAGGCCATCCAGGAAGCAACCCATGGTGACCCGGTAGCCGTCTGGCTGCTCGGAGGCAGCCAAGACAACCGGCTCAGTGTTGATCAGTTCGTGCTCCAGGATGGCCGCACCTACCGGACTCAGGAGGCCCACCAAAGACTGCAGGATGTATGTAGATTCTTGGGAGATGAGGACCTGGCAGATAGGGCTTTCGGATAGAACCACGCAGCCAGCATAAAGGCCAAGGAGCGAAACGGCTGGAAGCCAACCCCAGCCAGCTTCCTCGACGACATCCAAAAGGCTTGTGTAGAGCACGGACACGGCGGGCTGTGGAACTCGATGGACTACGATACCAGGGAAATTGTTAGCATTGATATGAAGGCCTGCTACCCTGCCAGCTTCCAGGGGCAAGGTGAGGCCAGGCCTTACTTCCAAAGGTTCGGGCATCCCAGCCACCGCATGGCCCGCGTAGCCATCAACGGCGCACTCCCGGAAGATATTGGTACAGGCTTCGCCGAGGTCCAGGAGTGGGAGTTCGCGCCAAAAGTACACCCTGTCATCCCTGCCTGGTTTGGGAAGCATTTCACAGAGAACGGTTGGGCCCCGACGCCCCTGTTGGCCTACCTTGTGGAAAGTGGCCTGTTGAATTCTCTTAAGGTCCGAGAGGCTATCATCGTATTCGAGAAGCAAACGGAGGTCTGGCTCCCGGAAGACCGAAACCAGGGCTGTTGCATTATCGGTAAGTTTACCCAGGGCAGCAAGGCCGACGGAAAGCGCCTCACCCGGAGGCTCGTAACCGACCCCGGAGAGCTTGACTTCCTGGTCCACGATACCCGCCAAAGCGGCACGCTGGTCGGGGCCCCACAAAGGTGCCCGCTGGGCCATGTCCTCACCTACTACGATGGCACCCAGCCGCAGTACGCCCACCTAAGGGCCAGCATGCTGGCATATGCCCACATCAACCTCCTAGAGATGCTTCGCCGGTTCACGCCCGACGAGGCTGTCCGAGTGGCAACTGACTCCATCTACATCCAGAAAACGGCGTTGCATAAGCTACAGGGAGTCGATGCCTACGAACCATATGACCAGCATCCAAAGGGGTATTGTACCACCTGCCACCTATGCCACGATACTCCAGTGCTTAGGACACCGATGGAGGTTGCCCCAGCTCAGTGGAGGGACAAGGGCGAGCAACTGTACATGCCAATGGAGCACGCCGCGTACCTCCCTCTGCCTGAATACAAGAAACAAGAAAAGGACATCGCCCCATCCACGGCACCAAGGCATGATGATCCACTATCAAGGTATAAGCTTAGCTACCTCAACGGCGGTGGAGGCTCCGGCAAGACCACTCGAGCCATCGAGCTCTTCCGATCAAGACACCCCTTGGTCTTCACTCCGACCCATCGTCTGGCCAAAGAGATGCGGACCCGGGAAGTAAAGGCTCAAACCTACCACAGCTTCTTCCGCTGGAGCGGACAAACGGAGTGGACCCCAGATAGGATGGGGCAGAAGTTCATCCCGAGGGTGATTATCTGGGACGAGGTCTGTACCGTACCCCGGCCTATCCTCGAGACCTTTCTCGACTGGCTCGACCAAAGAGGCGTCCAGGTCGTCTGCTGTGGTGACCAGGGACAGCCACCGCCAATCGCGGGAGAGATGCCGCACGACTGGCTGCGGCAGAAGGCGGACCACTATGAGGAGGTTGAGGTCGACCACAGAGCGAAGGACACCGCACTCAGGGACCTGAAAAGAAAAATCCGTCTCCAACCCGACAAATACCAGTGCCGAGAGATGCGGAGGGCGTTGCCCAGCTGTCTTGGATGGGATCGGTTTGTGGACACGTGGAAGCCAGGCGATCTCATTCTGACCTCGAGACAAAAGGTTCGCGACAGAGCCCAGAGGCTTCTACTCCAAAAGCACAAGGAGCACTTCCCAGATGTTGCCGTCCCTCTTCTCTACCGCCCGATAGACACCCGAAGGCAGAATATTCAGGTGATGGTCCCGGGTACTCTCCGGACAGAAGAGCTTGTTCTCAACGACATCGTGGACGTTCCAATCGACGCAGTAGAGACTGCTATACAGACAGGTGACTGGCGTCTGGGGTATTCCATCACAGTCCACTCCTCCCAGGGCCTAACAATCCACAGCCCCCAGAAAGTATGGATCATTGACGACTACCTACAGTGGTCCAATCTGGCCTACCTTGCTGTATCCCGAGTAGAGTACATGCACCAACTCGAACGAGTAGTCTGTCCCCCGGAGGAGGGTTCCAAGGTAAGGCAACTCACCGAGCAGCAACTCCGCAAGGCGATCCAAAGGAAGCTCGTGGCTTATAAGCGCCAGGACCAAAAGGGCCGGATGGGATTCAACCTCAAGGTCGACCACATCCTGCAGCTCAAGGAGACCCAAAGCAACCATTGTGCAGCATGCAACATCGAGCTGCTCTGGGCTTATGCCCCGAAAGACACACAGCAGTTCAGTGTGGACCGGCTGGACAACTCCAGAGGCCACACCCATGACAATGTCCGCCTGACCTGTCTCGAGTGCAATCGAAAAAGAGGCGGCGCAGCTCTTACCGCGTAAGAACCCCATCCGGCGGCAGTCGTGTGTCGGGTGGCACTATGAGTAGTTCCTCACGGACGAACCCGCGCTCTGGTCCATCCAGCAAATAGTAAACCACGGGCTCGTCGGGCTTGGTGACAGACCGCCCGAGACGATACACGCCGAGGGACCACACAGGGTCAGTGGCCCGCCGGCGGCCACCCTCCAGTTTGCCGGCCTGGTAGAGGTAGCGAACACCGACACTGGAGGGGAGCTTTTGCTCCTTGAGACCAACCGAACGGCCGGGTACAACCGAGGAGGGCTTTTGTGTCACGGATTTGACCTTGATGGCGTCAACCGGCCTTCTACCGGTAAGCCGAGTCACTTCTCCATTCATCGCAGCCACAACCGCGGGCAGCCTGCCAACCCATTCAGACGACCGCTGGCCTTGTGGCAGCCGCATTTCGAGCGCATACTGGTGCCCGAACAGTCGTTCAGCAAGTGACCGGTTGAACCGCTCTACGATCCCCTGATCACGGTGGATATCCACACGGCCGCGCCTGACCTCGACCCCGTGCTTCGCCAGGAGCTGACTGACTGCGCCCATGAACTCGCGTCCAGGATCAACTTGCAGCAGTTTCGGCCATCGCAGCGGACCCCGCTTGTAAATCCGCTCGAGAGCAGCGGCGACCTCTTTAGCCTCTTTTGTCGTAAGCGGTTCGGCGGCTTTGAACCTGCTAGCCACATCGACAACGGTCAGGGCATACTTGTATGTGCGCCGACGAACCGTGTCATGTGGTAGAAATAAGAGATCGGCCTGGTGCACTTCGTTCGGCGTCGAAACGGTAAAGCGGGGCCTGGGTATATGGCGCGGAGCTGGGAGGTAGATTTGCCAGATGGCCTGCTTTTTGAGGAAGTCCTTAGCCTTAGTATCAGAAACCTTAGTCGCGGCCGCCAGTTTTTTTAATTGCCGCTAGCCCCTTCCAGTAGCCCCTTGGGCTGTAGTAGAGTCTCGCCAGCTTCTGATCCATGGAGATATTCCAAGAGCGTGATCAGCCTCCAACACGCTGAAGCCACAGGCTCTGGTAGCTGCCCTGTTGTTGCCCTGAGGTTAGTTGGGCCCCATAGCATTCTATATGCGAAGCGCCTCATTGTCATTTCATCCTCCCGCCAGCTCTCGAGTGAGCTCTGGGCGACTTCGATCATAGTAGAGGCTAAGGGCCCAGGAACTTTGTGCCGCCGAGCTGCATAACCAACTTCCGTCATCTTAGTGAAAAGTTCTTCGGGTAGCCCCATGATGCATATGTATGTAAAAAAAAGTTCTTAGAGAATTAATTAATCCTTTTTTCAATCCAGTAGCCCGTGAGCCCAGCCGCTCCTAGAGCTAAGACAATAAATCCAAGCTCTCTAGCCTGCTGATCGCCGGACGGTTGGTAGAAGTCAGCCAGCTGCGGCTCAGGGCCCAGTGGACCGAACCGCTTACTCGCCTCTGGCATTACCGCAGCATACTCCTGCATAGCCTCATCAACATCCTGGAAGGATTGGACGGCGTGGCCTTGCCGGCGGAGCTCGCTCTGGATAAAGTCTAGACGCTGAGTCCTTTTTTTGACCCACGCCGCCTGGGCCGCCTGTAGCTGTTCGACCGCGGCGTCATGGCGTCGGCGCTCTTCTTCGACGCCAGAGTTTTTGAAAAGGCTAAACAGATAATTGCTTCCAGTGAACGCCACCGCATTTGCGAGCGCGCCGCCCAACATCATTGCAATGCCTGCCATCGTATTATTATAAAGGCGCTTAATTCAATACGTCGGCGGGGATGATCCCTTGCTTGATGAGGAGATCTTTGGTGGCGAGCGCAGCCGTGACGTCGACTAAGGCCATGCCTACGTCCCGCGGGGTGAAATCCAGTTTAGGGTATGTCCCACCGAATACGGCCTTACCTAGGCGCGCATAGCCGACTGCGAATCCCGCTACCAAGGCGCCGTGGTAGATCGCATTGACTACTTCCTTCCCGTTTGGAGCTGCTTGGGCAGACATGATTATTTGGGGTCGCGTCTATAAGATCCGCGGCTACTTTCCTCTAATTCTAGAGCGGGCGGGTGGGTTGGAGCTGGCGACAACCTTCCAAAAAAAAAAAATCCAGCTAGGGCTGCTATGGCTCTAGAGAACATCAGCTATTGAGGCGTTGCTGGCGGCAGCCATTGAGGCGTTGCTGGCGGCAGCCATTGAGGCATTGCTGGCGGGGCTTTGTGCCTGTCTGACGGAGTGCTCGGCCTCTCCGTCGAGTGGGATATTCTCGGTCCGCGCCAGAGCTCTGAAGGCGTCCACCATAAGGCTGAAGAAGTCCTCCATAAGGCTGAAGAAGCCCTCCGCTACCACGGCGACGCTGTGCACCTCATTAACTAGTTTATTTCGGTTTGGAGTTTCTCGGAGAGACATGATTATTCCATGCGATGGGGGTCGCGTCCATAAGAACCGCGGTTACTTACCTCTAATTCTAGGGCAGGCGGATGGGTTGGAGCTGGCGATGCGCCCCCCTTAACCTTCCAAAATAATCCAGCTAGGACTGCTACAGCTCCAGCGTACATCAGCCATTGAGGCATTGCTGGCGGGGCTTTGTGCCCGTCTGATGGAGTGCGCGGCCGCTCCGTCGAGTGGGGCCCCCTCGGCTCTGCCGGCTGCTCCGCCACCGTGGCCTTAAACCCCTGTAACTCATTCAGGAGTGCCTGCTGCTTCCTTTTTCTCGCCTCTGCCCCTGCCCGCCCAGCAGCCACCCGCTTAGGGTCCTTTTTCCTAGTCACCCTCTCTGGCCGGACTTCCTCCGGCGCACGAACTGGTGTCGCCTCCTCCTTTGGCGGCGGCTCCTCCGGTGTTCCCTCCATTGCTAAGGTTTGTTCCGCCATCGTCCTCAGTAGATGCTTGGCAGTGTTTAAATGAGCTTAGCATTGCTGTAACAGGAGCTAAGTACATGCCATAGCGGTGGTATAGCTCGCAGGTGATGGTAGTTAAGGCATGCCCAACAAACGGATCTGCCTCGAGGTCGGCAATCAGTAAAGGCTGCTTATCAGCCGGAATCGGGAGCAAACGGATAGCCGCCATGGTGTAAATCTGCAGCACCGCAGAGCCAAGGGTCTTGGTCATACTAGCCCCCAGTCGAGCCTCATATCGGGCGTAGAGCCTGCCAAACTCCTCATCGGGTAGACGATCGATTTGATCGGCAGAAATCTCTCTGCCAATGTATTGCTTTGACTTCCCCCCAATAGCGAGCGCAACCAACCGCTGTCTCTGCTCATGTCGTTCTGCTTTTTCGGGCTCATCCAACCGCCGTCTCTGCTCATGTGTTTTTTCAGGCTCATCACCCTCTACCCGGCCACGAGGTCGATCAACGATCCGCACAGTCGGCTCGTCGGCAAGGAGCTCGTCAATAATGTCGTCGCATTCCATTGCAATAGTCACTTACCCCCCCAGTCTAATTGTGATGAAAAGCAAAAGCAGCGCTGCGCTCCAGACGCATGCGCCAACAACATATAGGCCTTTCATGCTAGCACGTGATAACTACTTGGCTGCGAGGTGTTTAAAATAAGCTTTGCGTGCCTCATTTTGGCGAGTCGTTCACGCACAGCATGTCTGTCGTCTGCGGGGATAATATCATTTTCGCGCAAGCACTCTTCGAAACTGTCCCGATCCTTGCAGTGGAAGAGGGCGACCCAACGTGTTTGCTCTCGGAGATCTTTGAGGATGGCGTTGTACCTCTGAGCCAGGACCCAGACCGATTGCTTGGCATGCCGGCCGCTGAATGCCAACTCTGAGAGCATGTCCTTTTTCTTGGTGAGCTGTTTACTCGCGGCCATGTCATCGATGACGTACAACGTCGGCTCACCCTGAAATACTCGGTAGAAAGCGCGCAAATAGTCGTGAAGCCGTTCACCCGGATCCAAAACATAAACCTCCTTGTCTGTACACACCCATGCGCGCTCCAGATAGGTGGTGTTGTGCCTGATCGTGGGACACAGGATTACGACGTGCTCGAAACGGTCGCGGTATGGGCCCTCGAGGAGGTCAAGCACAAATTTCGTTTTCCCGCAGCCAGTCATGCCGCAGATTATCGCCGAGTGGGGCTCAGTGACTAAGTCGCTAGTAAATGGCTGACACGAATCGCCCATTCTCGATGTTGAGCTGCGCATCCATGATTACGAAGAGGTAAATGTTCAATGGAGCTGCTGCTTCTGCTTCTTTGGCGATCTGGATCGTAATACCCTCGCTCGCGTTTTCGACCCGGCGGCCATTGCCGTGCAGGCCGTCGTCGTCGGTTGACCTCAAGTCCAGCCAGAGAGCGAACTCCTCCGTGAGGTACTTGCCCAGGTCGCAAGCGTGGACACTGAGGTCCTTGGCCACCATAGCCACTTCGGGATGCCGTTTTAATCCGCCCGCCATTAGTTTTCTGACCTCGTCCCACGCCTGGTAAGGGCGCATGCCTTACGCATAGAGCTGGTTTGGAATGCCCTCGACAGTGACCTCCACCTTCGTGATCTTGGGGTTGTAGAACGCCTCGCTCTGGCGAGCAAATGCATCAGTCGGTTCCTCGAAGAGCATCAAGACCCCCTTCATCGATCGAGCGGGGACGTTCAGGTTGATGTTCAACAGCGTGTCCGACTTGTTCGCCACTATTCTGCGGTGTCGGAGGACCCTGTCGTAGAGGATCGCCATCTTCCCCGCATACTGGTTGCGGATGTTGTCGGCCAGCTCCCTGTTGGTCACCATCTCGAACTCCAAGGCAATGCCCTCGACTGAGAATTTGGCATCCGCGTCACCGGCTGCCCGGACTACACGACTGTAATCGTTGAACGTAAGTTCGTATTCCAGCCTGTCACCGAAAGCGGCCTGAAAGAAGGGCATGTGACTCTCCAAGAGTTCGAAGTCGAGTGGGATGTAGAAGCGGTTCCCGTAAGCCTTGGCAACAGCGACGTCCTTCACCTTGTTAGTCACCTTGTCTCCAGCATCGAGTCTATTCTTCGTTACGTTTCTGTCCTTCGTGGTGTCAATACCCTGGTACTGTGAGTTCGCCCGCTCGTTGTCGGTTTTCCAGAGGTCCACATAGCATCCGAACACATCGCTGTCATCGATGCTCATGACCTCGTTCCCAGAAATTTTAATCGTGATCTTCTTCACGATGGCCCTACCAAGATTATTGACCACTAGGCGGTTAGCATCGGTTGAGTCCAGCTTGATTTGGAATGCTAAACGAGTTGTTCCGGGGACTATGACATCACTAGCCCCAAGGTTCGGGAACCTCACTAAGAGCTGCTCATTTTGGTCGATTGTGGAGGGGTTGTTTGTGATCACAACCGTTTGGCGAGTGCCTTTGACCCCTAGGGGTTCTCTCAGGCGTTGGTGCGGGTTGAGCTTTCTACCATATGCGCTTTGTGCCATGATCATGTATTGAACTCGCTGACATTTGGGTCTAATACATAATTATGGCCGATGAAGATATACCACTAGAAGATTTCAGCGACCGGACGTCGCCGGCCGATGACGTCATCGCAACCACATCGCTTTCCAATGAATTACTCACGGATGCCGTTGATGGGTATTATAACAATTTGGGTGAGGGATATCCCGCCGCTGGTAAGGACTACAATAAATTTGTGATCGACAGAAAGGGTCAACTCCGCCTAAGGGCTCATCCGGATGTTGATCTGGTCAAGGGTCGCGACGGAAAACCCCTAAAGCTAACCTCTATAGCAGGTAAGAAAGGAGGTCGGGCAATAATCCGCGACGAACTCGGTTTCTCGGACTGGGGGGGAAGAAAGATGACTCTACCCGCTAAAGCTGTCACCCAGATACAGCGGGCTGATGGAGTACTAGGCGAAGCGGCCGGCGGAAGTCTTGAGGTGGTAGATGTCGACAGAGCAACCCACGCCCTGACGGAAGCGGAGGAGACCGCGTTGAAAACGATCAACGACTCACCACTGAGTACATCGGACTTGGACAGGTCCGAGTTAGTAATGCGGTACCGGGAACTCCGAGGACTCGATAAGGCTATGCAAACCCAGCGCGGTGAGCTTGTTAATAACCTGGCAAGGCTCTCTGAGCTCGACAGACACATTGAACGGGAAAAAAGAAAACTGGGAGAAACAGAAGACGAGCAGCTGCAGCGGGAGATCAGACAGCGCATCGCTGATCTTAATGACCAGCGGGCGGCTAGGCTCGAGGCGGCTTCGTTCAACCGAGAAGCTCTCAGATCGCAGATCAGCCGGATTCGGGACACCCTGCGGCGAATGATGCATGAAGACGCCACGCTGGCTGAACGGATCAAGACTCTCTTCCGAGAGCAGGGGATCACCGTCGTGTCCATCCTCACAGCGATGGGGATGACCATCAGCACGCTCGTTCTAGCACTAACAGGAGGCGGTGCAGGCAGGGCCACTCCCCCTGCGCCAACTGATAAGGGTGGGGTAAAAGAATGGGTGAAAAAGCAGCTGAAAGCTCTCGCCACCCTTCTTGGTAAGCTTGCGGGTAAGGCCGCGGCCGCCATCCCCGGCATCATAGGCAGCGTGGTTTCGTGGTTGCTGTCGACCGCCGGCAAGGCAGTTGGATGGCTTGCCGAGCACACTATGGCGTTGGTCATTGCTGTTGGAGGCCTGTTGCTAGTCGCAACCCGCGAGTGGCTAGCGAAGCACTAGCCAAAGGGCCACTAGCCCGACCGCAATTCCACCCACAACCAGAGCCCTTTTCTCGTCGGAGTGTGCCCGCGCAGCTGCTGCGTTTGCAGCGGGCAACGTTGATACTCCCTTATGAGTCGGTGGGTCCGCCCGCGGAGGCCCCACGATTTTACCATCCCCAAGGTTTTTGAACCGTGCCTATGGGGAGGTCCTTCTGAATTTTGTTGCCCGCGATTTTATCATCATCGAAGCTGCCATGCCCCTGAACTGGAGCAGAGTTGCTTTGAACCGTGCCGATGAAGAGGCCGGCCGGAGCCCTCAGAATTTTGTTGTTGTAGCCCGCGATGCCTGGATTTATATTAAGAAGCATGTCGCTTGGAGCCATGTACAGTCCTGTCCCAAAGACCATGTTAAGCTCACTCCCGGCGTACTGCAGAACGCCTTGGTAACGGGTGATAGAGGCCTGGATGTCAACCGGAGAGTTGATCGCATCCTCCACTAGGGCTAGGAACTGCTTTTGAGCCTCGAAGCCGCCCGATGCCTTGTCGATGATCCTGGACTTGGTTTGTGCCTGGGCACCGAGCAGAGCCCACACATATGTCCGGATTGAGTCGTTGATTCGCTCCATGCCGGCTTGGGTGAAGCCTTTCGAGTTGTCAAGCACGAACGTGCTCCAAGAGCCGTCAACGCCGGGATCTTGCTCGATGAACTCGATGTGGGCCTTTTTAGGCGGTAGCCAGTCGCACGATGAAACTCCACAATGACGGCCTCCAGAGACCTCCGAGCCGAATGTCATGTGTTCGGGGCCTGATTGTCGTGCCGGAAGTCTGTCTGGGTCCACGCAACGTGCCCCCTGGTGTGAACGTCCCCCAGGCCGCGGCTGTTCGGATACTCTTTCTGACGCCAGTCTGTCTGGGGATCGACCCCGAATTCCTGGCAAAGCCGTTCATACGCTCTCCGGTCGTATGTATTGTTTAGGGGGTCCCAGGACGCGTCCTGTGGGAGGGCGCATTTCATTTCCGCCAGAATGCGTCTTATGGTGTAGTAGACGTGAAAGAGGTATACAGATTGAATGAGCAGAGTCTTGTGCCCTGCCGGCCCATTCAGGTGGTCATTAAATGAAACTCCCGAACCGGAAGTTGCGCACCAGACTGCAAAGTTGACCTGGTTCTGCCAGAACTGCATCGGGCTTTTAGTCCAAGCTTGAACCGTGGCATCTGTTTTGACCCTGGGTAGACGGTACTGGCGCCAGATGTCGGGCATTTTCGCAGAGAAGACCTTGCCGGGGGCGGCTGCGATCTGTATCGTGGACAAGTTGTTGGCGGTTAGGCTCCGCTGATACCCCCCGGCCTTATACTTCGCACCGCTATTGAACATAAATACCTCCATCGGAATATTGCAAGATGTTTCAGACGATTACTGATATAACTACAGGCCCAACCTACCTCCAAAAGCCAATCGACAATAGAGACGGATGTCTCAGAGTCGGGCTGCGGTCCATCACATACACGGTTGGCTGGTTCAATATCACAAAAGACGAGGCGGTCACGGCCCACGTGGTGAGAAGGGTGGTTCCTCCCGGACTTTGGACTCTTCAGCAGCTACGTTCGTATCTCAGCTCCTCTTTCAAGGACCTAATCCTAATGCCGGACGAGACAACCGGACTCCTCGATGTCCAACCTAATGGGGTGGACGTAACTTTCACGGAGGGGTTGCTGCAGCTTCTTGGCTTCGACCAGACCCAAGGGCCGTTCAGAGCATTGTCGGGTGCGCGTGGGCGGCGTCCAGTAAATTTCAGTCCGAACAGGTTGTTGTTCATTCATCTGGAGCAGCTAAACACTACCGAGAATGCCCTAAACGGCGCCCCCAGTAGTCTGCTAGCCGCTGTCGCCGTTGGAGACTGGGCATACGGGGAGATCAAAACGTCAGTATTCCCCAATCCCGAGTTCAAACTTCTGAGACAGGGTACCATCTCAGAGCTTTCTCTCTCAGTTAGAGACGAGCGTGGTAACATTATAAACAACCACGGTTTACCAGTGACTGTCGACCTTGAGGTGAAATGAGTATCTTTGGTGGGCGGGGGTATAAATCCTCTGAGGGCAATTACGCTACTCGGGCTTACGTCGATGCAGTCGCTTCGCGGCGGTCCGCACCTCCCGATCTATCGCAGTATCTCAAAAAGACGGATGATGGAAATGTAGACTTAGAAGGAGGTCGGCTTATGAACGTCGGCGACGTCGCAGGGCCTACTGACGGTGTTTCTGCGAAAATGGTCCAGGCAGCGTGGGACCATTTTAAGGACGAAGTCGTGAGGAAAAATGGTGAAACGCCCATGGAAGACGACCTTGACCTTGGAGGTCACCGGATCATGAATGTACAGCTTCCTCAGGACTATAAAGATGCCGCAAACAAACGGTACGTCGACGGAAGAATCGGTCTAATCCAAATTCCCAACCCCATAATAACTCTAGTGGCCGAGGAGCGCGGACCTTTGGTTGGTGGGCAGTTCGAATGGTCGTTCGGCTCCAACTCGGATGGTCTGTCTCAGAGCAAAGTGGGCTACATCATGATGAAAAAAGGCAAGATCATTTCAATGTCTCTGTCCGCGGCCGAGCGTAATGGACAGT
Organism: Solen grandis; assembly: GCA_021229015.1. Lineage (NCBI taxonomy): Eukaryota > Metazoa > Mollusca > Bivalvia > Adapedonta > Solenidae > Solen > Solen grandis. The sequence goes on from CM037789.1 coordinate 5,544,313, forward strand.
CGGAGGATCAAGTGCCTGTAGGTGTCACCTTAAATGGACAATTTCAACAAGGCTATGATATCACTAAGATCCAGCACTCTTATGTCGCTTCCAAGACCTTCCTATCACCTCTGCACGTTGAGAAAGACGATATTATCAACTTTCAGACGCGTGACACGAGTAGGTCCCACGCTTCCGGTGTGGTCGCAATCTTAATTGAACTGGAGAGGTAACAACATATATTATAAGAATATGAAGGATGAACTACAACAACCTACGGCACCGCCGCTGTATCCCTCCCTGCCAACTGAGGGCGATGGTCACGCTTACCGTCTTCAACAAATAACGCGCATTCAGGCCGATTTAACGCGCGAGGCCGAAAAAAGGTCTGGCCTATGCAAGAAATATAGAAGGGCGTTGAACGCCGTAGATGGCGCTGACGCTGCTTTGGCGGCTGCTGGGGCGGGACTTGGAATCGGTGGCGTCTACTTCTTCTCGACAGTCGTGGCCATTCCGGTCGCTGTAGGGCTCGAACTGGGGTCTCTCGGTTGTGCGGGTCTCTGTGTTATTGGCAAGGTGGCTGGGCGGCGCCTTTCCCGCAAGTACCTCAAGCATCGACGCATTGAGACGATTGCCCGTGTAAAGCTGAATACGATCTCCGACATCGTTAGCAAATCCCTGACAGACGGTAACATTTCCGACATCGAGTACAGGCTTGTTCTAGATGAGCTCCAGAAGTTTGAAGACCTGAAACGGGGGTCTATGCCAAACAGGCGCCATCTCCGGTAAACATGGACGAGCTTCGAAAAAAACTCCTAGACGAAGGCCGCAAAGAAGCGCTTGCAGAAATCGCCAAAAAGTTGAATTCCGCCTGAGCTGTATTTGTGTTAGAGGCCCAGACCCACCACCTATTATCAGCGAGTATGTGCCTCCCGACAATCATCGATTTGATCCAGCTATCTATCCCTGTCGCCATACTTACTATGGTGACCTTTATAATGCACCGGCAGAATAAGTTCGATGCCGGTCTTCTCGCAGAAATCGCCAAACAGTTGAATTCCTCCTGAGCTGCGTTTGTGTTAGAGGCTCAGACCCACCACCTATGTACGGAGAATAATCAGCGAGTATGTGTCCCCCGACAATCATCAATCTGATCCAGCTATCTATCCCTGTCGCCACATTTATTATGGTGACCTTTATAATGCATCGGCAGAATAAGGTCGATGCCGGTCTTCGGAGGCTTAACGAGGAATGTCTCCGAGAGAAAACCCAGGTCTCTACCTCAGACTAATAGCAGAGGTCTCTATCTGCCCACTTTTTTGCCCCCCTTGAGCCCGGGCCGGCGAGGGTTGTGGGCCGTCCCTAGGGCTGGGTACTAAATTGGGGTCTGAGTCGCGCGAAATGGTGCTGGGGGGCTTCCCGGGCCAAAATAACTGGTCCAATCGCCCCCCCTGCTGCCGAAATGGTGCTGGGAGGCTTCCCGGGCCAAGATAACTGGTGCATTCGCCCCCCCTGCTGCTCCGTTTCCAGAGGACAAACCATACATTTCTTAAATTCGCCACCCCATATATTTTGTGCGTATATGTCTTGCAAATCATTTGCAGCAAACAGAATTCTTCTATCTGATCTCTAACAAAAATGGATAGGTTTTTCGTAGACCTACCCTCATTTGCACAGTTTTTTGCAAGGTTCGAACTTTCAACCTTCTGTAGCTCAAAATTTTAATACTCTCAGCGATACGTACCTCGAAACCTATCATATTTTATTTGGCTATCAACAAGGAACAGAATGCAAAAAAACGCATTTGAATCGGACCTCAAATAAGTGAGTTATTAGCCATTAATAAATTTCATGCAAAACGCCCCCTGGCGGGAAAAGTAAGACATAAATGAAAATTTTCTCAACGATAGGATCATTTTCAAATACGTGGTAATAACTGATTAAAATTTCAAACATGTGACTTTTTTCTATCATGGTGATATGCCGTTCACAAAAAAAGGTTAGAAAAATAATAAACTAGAACCGCAAGCGGTATCTCGGTTTTCGCTTTTAACCTAATCAACTTGAACACTTTATTTCAACTCTGCCACAATTTTCAATATGAAACAGAACGAAAAGGTTTTTGAAGACCTACTCTCATTTGCAAAGTTTTTTTTTTTTTTTTTTTTTTTGCAATGTTAGAACATTCAAACTCTTCTAGCGCAAATATTTTCCCATACCCTGTCCCTTGAAATCCATCACATTCTGTGGTGCAGTCAACAAGGAACAAAATGCTGAAAACCGCATTTCAATCAGACTTAAACATTTTGAGTTATAAGCAAAAGAGTGATCTTAAGCAAAACGCCCTCTAGCGGCAAAATTAGAAACAAAATTGCAAAAACAGCAAATAGTTCAAACAAGTATATAAGTCGCACTAGTCAAACTTTTTATTCTTATGTATCAGAATTTGAAGCATAAAACCTGATTTACAATTATTCCAAAAAAGGATCAAACTTTGGACTACCGTATAATGACCAAATCAAGTCCGATCTTCAAAAACTAAACATCACTGGAAAGAGCTCTTTAAGAACTAAAACTTTTGTTGATATACTCTCAATGAAAAATTTTTAGTTTTGGAGCTATTTGTGGCCGAATAAAAACACAATAATCGTAATATGACCTTGACCTTTTCAATTCTTTTTTATTTTTTGAATTGTGAGGCCCTTTCAAACATAACCATACATATCGTGTGAAAATTTCATGAAGAATGAACAGAAAATAAAGTCAGGAGCGACAAAAAACATGTTTTTGAAATTTTAATTTTTCCTAAAATTTAGTGAAGTTTGACCGTTTCTAGAGGACAAACCACGCATTTCCATAATTCGCCACCCCATATATTTTGTGCGTATATGTTTTGCTAATCGTATGCAGCAAACAGAATTCTTCTATCTGATCTCTAACAAAAGTGGGTAGGTTTTTCGTAGACCTACCCTCATTATTCCACTTTTTTCCAAGGTTCAAACATTCAACCTCTCCTAGAACAATTTTTTCCAGTACTCGATGATAATATATCCATCATATTTGATTGGGCTGTCAACAAGGAACATTATGTAAAAAACCGCATCTAAATCAGGTTTCAAATTTTTGAGTTATTAGCAAAACAGTGATTACATGCATTGCGCCCCCTAGTGGCTAAATCAGAAATAAATGTGAAAAGTTTGACCATTTAGGCACATGTTCAGATAAAGATGACTCCATGCCCAAAATTTCATAGCTGTAGCTTTTCTCATCTGGCCGCTAGGCTGGACACAAAAATGGGTGGAATTGGAAAAATAATAAAAATAAAAAAAAAAACAAATCAACAGAAGAACAATAGGTTTTCGCCCTGCAGAGGCGAAAACCTAATAAAAAAAAACAAAAAACAAATCAACAGAAGAAGAACAATAGGTTTTCGCCCAGCAGAGGCGAAAACCTAATTAGTGTCCCACGAAAATTAATGATTACACAGTACTTAGTTGTAAACACAGCTTTTTTACTGACTCTCTGACAAGTATGAATAAAATCAGTGCCAAAATAAGCCGGTATAGATAACGAAAGTAAACTATTTTCCTGTAAATAAGGTTGTGGCTACGAAAATAACACCTGGTCTCATGCGTTTAAAGGCATATATATATATATTTGCATTAACTATTTTTTTTTTACTGTCACTAAATTATACATTCAGTATAACACTTATTATTCAATTTTTTTATGCATGAGTAATTTGCAACCTGCTGTGGTTATTTTTGAGCAGAAAATGATTGCCTGATTTATTTTTTCTTTCTATAAATATAATTAAATCATTCTTATTGTTGAGTGACTATAAAAATATAGTTAAAAATAACATCTTCATTGATCAACTTTATTCTTTTAAAACATTCAAATTAGGCAACTCGTTGTAGCTAGTACAATTCTTTATCTAATGTTTTATACCAATTAATCAGCATGCATGCATACACATTTAACCACAGGGAATTCCCTGTGCATTTAACAGAATGCAGTGGAATTCAGCAAAAACAAAAACAAACAAAAAAAACAGATCTTTGTTTCATTTAATGTATATACAGTAAAGAACATGGAGGAATGTACATTTACAACTGAAATAATCAAGTAAGATAACTGCTTCGGAACCTCGAGAACATTTAACAATGCTTCTGTCTCTAAGAAGTGACAAATTATAAATTTGAAGGTGGTATATGTAGCCGGGTACTGGTACTTGGTGGAGAATCGGGAGGCTTTAGATTGTGTGGCTTGATAGCTCAGTGGTAAGGTGCTTGGGCATTGGATTTGAATCACTGGTGGGCCACAATTTTTTCACCATCTGATTCACTATAAATATTTTGCGGAAAGTATTGTGATCAGAAATATAGTGAACTAAGTCATGCGCAAATCCAGAGGAGGGACCAGGTATCCAGACCCCCCCCCCCCCCCTGAGATTTAGATTTATGCATAAAATATACATAAAAGAGGGTGGACCCCCCCCCCACTATGTCCTGTGATTTTCAGAGTTTGCACCCCCCTCCTCAAATGATAAAAAGTTGGGTGAAGGGTGAACCTCATACTTGGCTTTGCATCATGGTAACTTTTCATAGTTTGCCAACATATCTTTGTCGGACCCCCGCCCCCCATACACACACACACAGTATAAAATTGCTGGACCTGGATTTCCGTTACCATAGCAACCACAATTTTAGTCGAAGAACAAAAAATAAAATGATGTGCATAATCTACATATTGCCATCTAGTCATATACCAAGTTTCATCAAGTTAGCTTGCTTAGTTATAAAGTTATCGCGGGATCCCATTTTTTTGCCATATTTTCTCTATTTCCGTTACCATAGCAACCACAATTTTAATCGAATAAAAAAAATAAAACAATGTGCATAATCTACACATTGCCATTTAGTCATATACCAAGTTTCATCAAGTTATTTGCTTAGTTATAAAGTTATCGCGGGATCCCATTTTTTTGCCATATTTTCACTATTTCCGTTACCATAGCAACCACAATTTTAGTCGAATAAAAAAAATAAAACAATGTGCATAATCTACACATTGCCATCTAGTCATATACCAAGTTTCATCAAGTTAGCTTGCTTAGTTATTAAGTTATCGCGGGATCCAGATTTGAGCGGACAGACAGACAGACGGACGGACGGACAGACGGAGGGCAAACCTATAGTCCCCTCCGGTGTGAACACTGGTAGGGGACTTATTACAGGCTACACTAGAAAAAACACGACTATTTGAGTATTGACTATTTGAGTATTGACTATTTGAGTTTACCGTCGCTCCGACAGTATTTCAGTCATATAGCGACGTCCAGCTAATTATAGGTGGAGGAAAACCCCGAATACACGGAGGCATCCGGGTAGAACCACCGACATACCACAAGCACACTGGAAAAAAGGTAGTCCTGGTTTACACACACATATTCCAAGGAACCCATCTAAAGACGTGATTACAAAACTGAACAGGATGAGAAACCTGATTAAATCAAAAGAAATATAGTCCTTGGATAGTTCTTATTAAAAATAAGCTAGAAAAATATGGAGACATGCTGATTTTTGAAAGCAAAATAAATTAAAAAATGATGGACAAAAAAGCGACAAAGCATGGACAAATCAAATTCATATTTCAGAAAAAAAGAAATTATAGATACAAAAACATAAAAATGCAAATAACATGCGCAGATCCAGAGGGAGGGATGGGGGTCTGGACCCCTCCCCCCCCCCCCGAGATTTGGCTATTATGCTTAAATTATGAAGGGGGAAAAGGGTTGGACCCCCCCCCCACCCCTGTGGAATTAAAAAACCAAAAAAAGGGTTGATTTGTATATTTGAATAATGAAAAACCAATAGTGGAATAAACTGGTTAAACAATTTAGATAAAGAAACCATAAATATACAATGGAGTGAAAATACAAAAAATCATATACTTGTATAACGAGCCACAAACGATTCTGAATTAAGGCATTTCCAACATAATTATCAAACAATTTAACTTTGTTAACCCTTTCCCTCGTAGAAGAAACCATGAAAAGACCTATGCGAACACCATAAAACCAGATCAGCCTGCAAGTAACTCGCAGGCTGATCAGGTTTTATGCTGTTTGCTGCTCCTCAGTGGTCTGGAAATGAGGATTTTGTAATTAAATTTGGTAAGGTTTGACTGTGGTTTTCTGCAGATCAGGCTTTATGTGGTACCTATTGAGTGCGTCAAAATGAGTCTATATGAGGGAAAGGGTTAAATCATTTTACATGATTTTTACAATTTGACAAATGAAACTATAGAGCATTTTAAAAAGCACAAATGACAAAGATAAGGCAATCTGCAATGTTAATGATTTAATACAAATCAATTAATAACAAACATACAATAGTTATATCAAATATGGCGAAAGGGGGCTTGACTAGCACCATTCATTGCAGCAAGCTGGCGACCCGGCTGCGGCGACCATGACCAGGCAGTGAGGCTTGCACTCACTAAGGCAGTTCTGTGGAATTGAAGGTAGCAGTAAGGCTGATGGCAGTTCCACAGACCTGTGGGTAGCAGTAAGGCTGATGACAGTTCATGATGGTAGTCGTAAGGCTGAAACATGCAATGTGGTCATGGTCGATATTGTACAAGCTTGCATGTTTGACCTTTGCAAGTACAAGAGACTGGATGCTAAGCAAGATAGAACAGCCAAAGCCATGTATCAATGAACCACAGACTCGAACCCGTTGGGAAGGCCAGACTCGTATGTTGACCAGAGTAGGCAGTGAACACACTGAGGTGCTCACCCTGGTTCAAGTCTGTGATTTATTGGGGGCTATATATAACCAAGAGTTATATAGTGGCCAAAACGAGCGCGTTTGTTGCATTTAATATGGGAATTTGAAAATATACAAACTTAATGGAATGAAAAAGACATTGAAAAAGTTATAAAACAGAAAGATGCCTTGCTAGAAATAAAGCCTGAGGACATAAGTTACATAATTCACTTTTATTTTATTTGTTGTGCAAAGTCAAAATAATCTGATCTAAACTTCAAGCACTTTGGGTAGTCAAGTCAAAGTCAAGTGGATGTGCCAACAAATACTCCATAGGGACTGCTACTCAACTATGTGCATCCCAAAAAAGCTGCGCCTGGAATGCTGTCTTACTGTGTACCAATGGAAGACTTTCACGTAAATAAGGTCTCCCTTAGACAGATACAAGGTAGTGCCCACGTAACGTGTGTTATTGGCCGGTCCGTTGTCAGTACGACAGTCGGACGGGGTGTTGGAACTCTTCATGATGATCTCCTCGCGACCTTTTAGTGGTTGCCGTGCAACCTGTATGACGTCATAATCCAGGTAACTCATGGAAGTACGTTTATTAAAGTCATAAAGAAATTCAATCTGAATGTATATGAAGTATACTCCGGATTTCTTAACCAGAATTGTTCTATAGGTGTTGTGCAAGATGTCAGGGTTTCTGTTAAACACCTCTTCATCCCAGTGGACTCTCATCGGCAGGTTATCTAAGAGAATGATACATTTGTTACCATTATGGATTTAGATATATATATAGGAAAAGGGCTAAATATTGATGTACTATGTTATATGATGAACTGATATATTTCTATTGTAAATTTAAAATAGATTGGGTACACATAGAATAACATTTAGAAACCACCAAGGTGCCATGATGCTGTGGTAATGTACGAATACTATGACTCAGGAGGATGCAAGTTCAGTCTCCAATTTGAACAAACAAACCTTCTTAAAAGGTTTCCCACGTCCAAGGTTCTGGTCCAATATCGGAAAAGGACTATAAATGTGTAGATTTGATGTATTCTAATGTGATAACCATTTCAGTGTAAACATATGTATACTACGCTGATTGGGAAACAAGTTTTTACAACTTCTTATAATCCATGGGTTGGACCAGTACTTTGCCCCAACGGATTTCAATCCCACAACCTTTGAATCCGCAGTCGTGTATGTTACCATTGGACCACGATGCCCTTACTTTGAGGATTGACATCAAAACTCTTCCGTTTCCTTCTTTTTCATATATATTCACAGTTTCCCAGTCAGCCCTCAGATTTTGTTATGTAATTGTTGTCACCTTGTTGATATGGTACATAACTTTGTATGACATCAATTTTTGACATTTCATCATTTTAAACAGATTATGTGAGCATCATTTTTACATTGACTTGAACAGTTTAAGTCATGTCTTATATTTAAGCTAGTCAAAAGCCAATCAAAAAATGTTACAGAGAGACATTGCATTAACTCACGGGGTGTTTTGGGGAAATAGCGTAGAATAGCATCAAGGCTTAACATACCTGCGTGATATCTGCGAGCTCCGATAAGCTTTATCGCCGGTTTTGGGGTAATCTCAGGGGTCTCTCGGCAGTCCCTGTACCTCGGATTTTCTTGAAATATAACATTCATGTATTACCTACACTGGATACAGATACATTGGAATAAGAATGCTCTGCCACTCATGGAAACAAGAGCTGTCCATAAGACAGCGCGCTTGACTGTTCCATAACTTATTAATATTAAAACCAAATTCATTTACTTTCAAAACTTTAACTACACCATTTCGCATATCAAAAGGGGCAATAATTTATAAAAAAGGTCAGCAAAGAGTTATCTAACTTGTTTGCTTAATGCCCCTGAAGACATTGGTGACGTATGAAATCAATAAGCATAGCTGGTTACTATATTGTAAATTGCACGTAAAGCATTAACCAAATTTGCTGCACGCAAAATTTAACCAAAATTCTAAGGTCGAAAGAGGCCATATTTTACAATGAATGCAGCCAAGACTTATCTAACCTAATGGACATTTTTTAATGAAGTTTCAAAATAATCCCATAACCTACTACTGAGATATGAACAAGATAGTAATCAAAGCAAGCTGACACTCTGGTGAGTAGGATATCTCTATGGTATAATACAATCTAACAATAAAAACAAATATTTCATTAATCTAATTCTATTTTCATAATTTAGATTGGGCCTTCACTACCAATGGAGAGCCTCAGGGACATGAAAAGACGTCTTTTTTATTTATTTGACATCATTTTCCGTCCAGTCAAATTTGGATTTTACACTTTGAGGTGTTCAGTTATGAAATTTATTTAAATTTTAAGACATATTTGTTGTTTTCGACATTATTTTTTGCTTTTGAGTTTATTTTTTCAATCAAGTTTTATTAATTACAAAAACAAAAATAAAACTTAGGTATATTTCATCTTGTAAGATTGAAAAATAAACACACATAAAGCAAACGACAATGATCTCGATTCTTCAACAGGTTCATGTTAAGCATTTAGTATTTTTTATGAAAAAATCACGAAATTATATCATGTTTTGGGGTATATTTTGACTACACGAAACAAAGTTCTACCTACAAAAGTCATGAAATTTCCCTTATAACTTGAGTTCCAAACAAGGTTGTTGTGGTAGTACCATTTAACCAACATTGGTATTATCTACTGGCGACAAAGAAGCATTTTGCAGTAAAGACCGTCGGCAATATCCAGTATAATCCGCTGATTTAAATTAACCAATCAGTGACTGGGGAAAAATCTCAAGTGTATGTAAAATGTTTGAAATTTTACACCAGCATATAGGGTAGGTTTTCTGGAAGTTCTCGTTTATTTACATAGATTCATTTCGGAGTAAAATGGTCTATACCGTAACATCGGAACTCTCACTGTACTAGTATTAATACGACTTAACACAAAAATTTTCCACCTAAATCTGTGTTAAGAATCTGGAGCTCTGTATAATAACATATTTATCGATACCGGTATGTTACATTATGAAAGTAACCCTCTTACATAAGGTCAAAAGGATTAAGATTGAGTTGTGGGTTCCAATCCCAATTCGGATATACCTGTGCATTTGTTTCTTTATAATGGATTTTTTTTTTAAATATGTAAATGAAATAAAAAATATTGTCAATATTTATATTGGTCAATGACAGTCCATATTTGAGTTATATACTATTACCTTTGTTCAGTTTCTTCCTATGCCATACATCCGCAAACTAAAAAGAAACAAAAACAAAACATCAATATTAATACTTAATCGTAAACAAAAGGGCTAGACTAGAGGACAATACAATTTCATGCTAGTGATTTAATAAACATGTATTGTCTTTTTATAACCTGAATGTCTCCAATGTATTTCATATTTATATGACCTACACAAAGAACAAACTACATATAAATGATACAATTTTGAATTTAAACAAATATTTATAGATACAAAGAAGAAATACAATTCATCTTCCTTGTTATTGTTGCTCTACTTACGGCATGTACAAAATCCTCCAAGTGGTCAGGTTGAGCACAGCAGGTATCTCCGTACACCAGAATGTTCTGCAGATGGTCGTCAGGGTGAATCTTCAGCTCGGAACACCGGATACACAGGTTAGCGTCCTGTATGACCGGTTCATCCTCAGTGTATATAAAAACCGCTGTCAGGATGCACAATATGATAAAAATCACATTGATGACCGAAAATATGTAGATCCACAGTTGGTAGTTGATTTGTTCAGAGTTTTGTTCTCTCTCTTCATTTAATGTTCTGTTGTTGTCATGGTTTCTTTGTTTTGACACCATTGTTATATATTCATTCTGGTAAATGTTTCTGAAAAAAGAAAATGAATACACAAGTTTGCAACTAAAATAACTGCCATTTGAGTACTGATGATTTTCATGAGACTGCCAAAGCATGATACACTGAAGTATAAATATTTAAGAAACTGAAACCTAATTTGTGAATTTGAATTTCTATTTGATAATTCAGAGGTAGTTGCCCAAAAGCAACATGTGGAGACCAGGGCCTAAGGTCACTTAGGTGCATCTTTCATCTCTTTACAAGGCTATTTTTCCCTGCTTTATCAATTATCAGGGGCTATTTACAGGGCCCCTCTGAAAAATTCTTTACATTCATGCAGTTTTCCCCAAATTTGCATCATACTCCAGGATTTTAACTTCCCCCAATAAAAAATTGCCAAAGTTGCCCCAAAAATATGATATTAAGGTCCCTTCCCCAACATCTAGAAAAGGGCATGTTTAAGTGGACCTCAATCGGCTTGAGATATAAATTTTAGTGAGTAGTGAGTTTCGAGTTAGAAAAGGTGAGTTTCTAGTTGCAAAAAGTGAGTTTGAGTCTGGAAAAAAAGTTTCTAGTTAAAACATTGCCATAAAGTTTGAAGATGATTGCTCAAAAGATGAAGATGCTAGAGTGTAAACAAAGTGAAATCTGGCATTTTTTGAATATTGAAAGGGGCTTAACTCCTGACCTTATTGACCGATCTCAGCCATAATCAACCTCAATTGAGACATAATGGTCATAACCATTGTCATAAAGTTTGAAGATGATTGCTCAAAAGATGAAGATGCTAGAGTGTAAACAACCTGAAATATGGCATTTTTTGAATATTAAAAGGGGCTAACTCCTGACCTAATTGACGGATCTCAGCCATAATCAACTAAGAGACATATGGTCATAACATTGCCATAAAGTTTGAAGATGATTGCTCAAAAGATGAAGATGCTAGAGTGTAAACAAAGTGAAATCTGGCATTTTTTAAATATTAAAAGGGGCTTAACTCCTGACCTAATTGATCGATCTCAGCCATAATCGAACTTAACCGAGACATTATGGTCATAAGCATTGCCATAAAGTTTGAAGATGATTGCTCAAAAGATGAAGATGCTAGAGTGTAAACAAAGTGAAATCTGGCATTTTTTTAATATTAAAAGGGGCTTAACTCCTGACCTAATTGACGGATCTCAGCCATAATCGAACTCAATCGACACTTATGGTCATAAGCATTGCCATAAAGTTTGAAGATGATTTCTCAAAAGATGCAGATGCTAGAGTGTAAACAACTTGAAATATGGCATTTTTTGAATATTAAAAGGGGCATAACTCCTGACCTAATTGACAGATCTCAGCCATAATTGAACTCAATTGAGACATAATGGTCATAAACATTGTCTTAAAGTTTGAAGATGATTGCTTAAGAAATAAAGGTGATAGAGTGTAAACACTAAAAATTGTTGACGCCGCACAACGCAAGACCGACCCTCATGGGATCACAATAGCTCACCCTGAGCTTTGCTCAGGTGAGCTAAAAAGAACAGATCTTTATTTCATTCAATGTATATACAGTAAAGAACATGGAGGAATGTACATTTACAACTGAAATAATCAAGTTAGATATCTGCTTCGGAACCTCGAGAACATTTAACAACGCTTCTGTCTCTAAGAAGTGACAAATTATAAATTTGAAGGTGGTATATGTAGCCGGGTACTGGTACTTGGAGAATCGAGAGGTTTTGGATTGTGTGGCTTGATAGCTCAGTGGTAAGGTGCTTGGGCATTGGATTCGAATCACTGGTGGACCACAATTTTTTCACCATCTGATACACTATAAATATTTTGCGGAAAATATTGTGATCAGAAATATAGTGAACTAAGTCATGCGCAAATCCAGAGTGGGGATCAGGTATCCAGTACACTTCCCCCCCCCCCCCCCCCCCCCCCCCCCCGTCCCTGAGATTTGGATATTATGCTGCATACCTACTGTGATCACTGATAAGGTATCAATAAAAAGGTGTCATTCGCCTGTTATCATTGAAAATCCTTTGATCCAGAGATAAGTTACAGCTTGGACAAGTATATGCTTTCATAAAAGGTATACAGTTAATACATACTTCCCACATTAGTAAATTTTCATACTAAAAAATATTTTTAATATGTATGGATGCACAAAAAAATAAATGCACAGTAAAAAAATAAGGTATGGGTTCTATTTTAAACAAAAAAATAAACTAACTTTTTTTTAAAGTTATTACCTATGAATTTAACAAAATATCATTTTCATATTTAAAATGATCAATTAAAGCTGATCAATTTGACATAAATTTCAATAACGACTGAAAAATAAAAGCACCATAATGATTTTAAAAAAAGCAAATATTCTCAACTTTCAGCCTGATTAACTTTTACCTTTAAAGATGGCTGCCAAAAAGTCTTATCAATGCCTATGACATCACACTGGAACTGGATGGTCATTAAGAACAGTATTGAGCTGATTACGAAGTATATTTAAGTGGAAACTGGAGAGCGCATTGACCTACAATCTACGTCACAATACCCAACTCCCTATAGATCATGCGGAAGGAAATGCTTGCTTAGAAGATTTGAAGTTACAACCCAGACTGCATGCTCTTGTACGTTGCTCCCGTGACGTAAAGGGGAGATTTGAGCTGTAGTGCAGTTGCTGCTACGCGCATGCGTACTGAAGGGAGAGAAAAGCCCGCCATTATCCCTGCCTGCAGCAATAAACCAAGCATAGAAATTAGCGTACAATTATGGCCTAGACAGGACCCCTATAAGGTAGGAACCATGTTCTTACCTCTAATTAACCTCATATCTATTGTAA
>CM037789.1:5557861-5607861 GCA_021229015.1 Solen grandis
ACACATCTTCAAAAGGGTAAAATTTTGATTTCTATGATTCCCATAAGCCATGACGTCATATGACGTCACAATTGAAATATCAACAAAAGTTTGTACGCGGGCTACACCATTGTTTTTGAACCAAATTTTATCAAATTTTCACAAAATGTGTATATTAAGTTCATTTTTTGCATCCCGGTGTCCGTTTTTAAAATTTAAAAAGTCCATGGTTTTAAAACGAATCCAAGATTCGAACCAAGGGCGTAAATTTTTTAAAAGCTTATAAAAAATTCCTATTTTAAAATAGAAAATTATATTTAGTCATATATAGGGCTCGAAATTTTAAACATTTTTTGAAAATAAATGTCATAGACGTCCCCGTGACTTTATTATATAAATTATTTCTAATATTTAAAAAAATATTTCTATATGTTGAAATTGTCGAAGGGGAATGGGAAAAATTTTAAAGACAAATGATTCAACGCCCGAAAAATTTTGATTTCAAAGATTTCCAAAGCCTATGACGTCAAAAGACGCACATTTGAAATTGACTACTTTATTAAAAAAATTTTTTTTTTTTTTTTTTTTTCCCAAGGGTTAAAAAAAAAACAAATTAAAAAAAAAAAAAAAAAATTTTTTTTTTTTTTTTTTTTTTTTTTTTTTTTTTTTTTTTTGAATTTCTTTTCCCCAAAAAAGATTTTATTTCAACAAAGAAAAAATTTTTTAAAAAAACCAGGAAATTTAATTAAAAAAAGAGCCCCCCATTAAAACCCCAAAAAGGGTTTAAAAATTTTTTTAAAATTACATTTTAAAAACCCAAAAATTTTTAAAAACAAACCCAAAAAAACCGGGAAAAAACCCATGAAAAATTAACTATTTTTTAAATTTTTTTTTAAAAAATATTTAAAAAATTTTAAATTTTTAAAAAATTAAATTTTTGGGAAAAATTAAAAAAAATGTTTATTTTTTTTATTTGAAATGTTAAATTTTTTTTCAAAATATTTTTTTATTAAAAAAAAATGTTTGGGGGGTTTTTTTAAAAAAAAAAGGGTTTTTAAAATTTTTTTTTTAAAAAGAAAATTTTTTTTTAATTTTTAAAATTTTTTTTTTTCTTTTAATTTTATTTAAAAGGGGTTTGTTTTAAAAAAAAATGGAAACCCCTTTTTTTTTTTTATTTTTTTTTTTTTTTTGACCTTTTTTTTTGGGCTTAAAGTGGCTACAAAAATTTTAACCCAAAAGGCAATGGATTTTTGGATTTTATTTTTTTTCCCTTTCCCGGATAAGGTTTCCCAAAAAAAAGAAAATTTTTGGGGGCCCCCTTTTACCCTAAATTTACCTATTTCGTTTTTTGGTTTAAAATTGGGCAAATTTTTGGCCCGTTTAAAAAAGAAAATCAATTTAAATCATAAAAATCATTTTAATTTATAAAAATTTTTTTGGGGTTTTTCCCCCTTTTTTTTTGCATTTTTAAAATAAGTCAAAGGTATATGACTATCAATTTTTAAATTTCCCTTTTGAGCAATTTTTTAAAGCAAAGGTTAAAAATAAAAATTTTAAGCCATTGGAAAAAATTACAATTTAATTAATTTTAAAATTTTAGGTCCCGCCAAAAAAAAACTACCAATTTTCCCCCAAAAATTTATTTAATATTATTTTTAAAGTTTTAAATTGGGTATTTGGGAGGATTAAAGGTTTCTTCAAAAAGGGGGGAATGGGAAAAAAAGGGGGAATTTCAAAACCCATAAAAATTTTTAATTGAAAAATTTTTTTCGAATTATCCCCTTTTGTTTTTTTCATTTGTAAAAAAATTTTTTGAGTCCAATGATAAATTTTTATAAATTTTCCTTAAAGGGATTTTCATTTAAATTTAAGTTTTTTTTTTTGATCATTTAAAAATTTTTTGCAATTTAAAAAGACTAAAAAAAAAATTAAACCCCGGGGGGTTTTTAAAAAAAAAATTTTAGTTTAAGAAATTTTTTATTAGAAAATTTGGTTTTTTTTTCAAATTTTAAAGAAAAGGTTTTTGGGGAAAAGGAAAAATTCAATTTTTAAAACAAATTTTAAAATTGAAGGTTTTTAATTGGGAATTAAGTCTTTGGGTTTTTTTCATTTTTAAATTTTAAATAATATGAGTCACAATTTAAAGAATTTAAAAAGTTTTTTCCCCCAGTCAAATTTTTTAAAAAATAAATTTAGGTTTTTTTTTTAAATTTTAAATTTTTTTTGCGTTTTAAAAAATAAAATTCAAAAGTCCAAGCCTTTTAAATTTGATAATTTTAAAAAGTTTTAAAATTAAAATTTGCGTTTTGGTTTCCCTTTTTTAAAAAAAAATTTTTTGCGTCCAAGATTTAAAAGAGAATTTAAAAACTAAAATTTTTAGTGGAAAAAATTATAGGGAAAATTATTTTTGTTTTTTTATTTTTAAAAAATAATCATTAAATCCAAATTTTAAAAATTTAAAATTTTAATTTTCCCCTTTAAAGGTTTTTGACAATGAAAAAAATTTTCCGATAACATAAAATTCATTTTGAAATTTTTTGGTCCAATCCAAAAAAAAAAAATCCAAGTTTTTCCGGCCGAAAACCCATTTTGGGGCAAAGGGAATTTTAAAATTTAAAAACCCTAAGGCAATAATGGGTTTTAAAAGGGTTTTTTTTTTTTAAATTTTTCCCCCAATTTTTTTAAAAAAGTTAAAGGGGTTTTTTTAAAAAGTTTTAAAGGGAAAAATTTTTTTGTTTAAAAATTTTTTTTTATTTTTTTCTCCTAAAGTAATTTTCAGGGAAAATTTCCCGCAAATTTTTCTTTATTTATTCCAAAAAAAAAAAATCTTTTTTAAAATTTTTTTTTCAAAATTTAAAAATTTTTAAAAGGAAAAAATTACCGGTTAATTTTTAGGAAATTTTTTTTTTTAAAAAAGTTTTTTAGCCTTTTTTTATTTTTTTTTAAAAAAAATAAACTTTGTTCGCCCAAAAAATTTTTTTTAAAAAAAATTTTATTTTTTGAAATTTTAAAGTTTAAATTTTTTTTTTTTAAAAAAATTTTTTAAAATTCCCCTTTTCTTGATTTTAAATTTTTTTAAAAAAATTTTTTAAAAAAAATTTTCTTTTTTTTTTTTTGGGGGGTTTAAAATTTTTTACAAATTTTAAAAGTTTTTTGAAATTTCCCTTTTTAAAAAAAATTTTTTTAAATTTTAAAAAGGGAAAAAAGGGCCCTTTTTTTTTTAAATTTTTTTTTTTTTTTTTTTTTTGTTTTTTTTTTTTAAAAAAAAAAAAAAAAAAAAAATTTTAAAAGGAAAAATTGTCATATAGTCCTGAGTTTTAAAAATTTTAAAAAAATTCATAGGAAGTGAGCATAAGTAATGATTCAAATTTAAAGTTTTTTCTATATTAAATTGCGAAGGCAATGTTAATAAATATCACCAAATTTGTTTAAATTTAGAACATCTCAATTCCAATTTGAATTATCAAGTTGTCATCCGGCCTTTTTTCATTTAAACAATTTTCACAAATTGATTTATTTATTTTATACTCCCTTTTAATTAAAAGTAAGACTATGGATAATTGCCAAGGTCAATTTAAATTTATAAAAACTGTCATTTAGAAAGTGAAATTTAGTATATTCTTTTAACAATTATGTGAAAAAATCAAATGAGTATGACATTTTAATTTTTAAATTTTTCTTTCCAACAAACGTATTTAATACATGTTGACAAAATTTTACGGTTTAGAGGAAAATTCGATTTCATACGATTTTACTTTATTATACGTTTTTAAATTAGAGTAAGAATATGCGAAATTGAACCAAGAAGTTTTTAATGTTAATAAAATTGCAAAATTGAAATGATAATTTTGCATATAGCTTTCTATTAAAAATACCGAAACGACTGAGAAATTTATTATTATGTTTTCTTTTAAAGCTTTTAAGTCAATTTTGAAATGATTTTCTATAGAAGTAGGAAATGATTTCAATATGACATAAAAATATTGAAAGTAGAGGGTAAGCTAAATACTTCCAAGATTAAAAAAAAAATTCAATTCAATTATGGGAACAATTTTTTTTTTTTTTTTTGTTGTTTTTTTGAGTTACGTTCAAAATAACAGAAGTAATAGTACAGCAAAAAATCATTTAAACTTTACTACAGTTTGAAGCTTAAAAATTCATGAAAAATTTTAACCTCTAAAAAACCGCATCAGCTAAATATTCAAGCTAAAATTAAAATTCAATAGTCAAATTCAGATTTTTGGGCAAAAGTAAACAAATAGTTAGTTCAAAAAGCACAAAACTATTTTCAATGGTAACTTAAAAAGGTTCAAGCGAATAAACATTTATGAAATTTAAAACTCTTTGAACATTCATTTTCTTTAGTATTACTTAAAATTTATGTCAATTCAGATAGGGCGGACTTTTTAAAAAACCAAATGTTCTATTTCATTTTTTAAAAGAAGATAAAATTCAATTAATTTCTATAGTACTTAAAATTAAAAGCGATGTTGAAAGTTATAGTTAAACATAACTGTTTTTTTTAGGTTCTGCATTTGAAAACCATTGGTTGCGCTTTTATTAATTACTTTTTCATTTGTGTATTTATTAATGGAAGTCTTGACAAAAATTTATCTCAATAAAAGCATTTGGAAAGTTATTTTTCTTAACGATGACTCAGAATAAAGTCCAATTTGCCGAAGCGATTTGGGTTGCTAATTTTAAATTTTTTCGACTTTCAGTTTATTCCAAATTCGAAGACAAGTTCTATGGGAACCAAGATGCGGAGTAATTTAATCCATAAAATCGTCAATAAAAGATTAATTTGCGGTACCCCTGTTTTTGAGTGAAGGAATCAAGATATAATCACATTGTAGATTTGTTCGATTCAAACGTTCGGCAACAAAAAATTAAGTCAAGGAAATCAAACATTGATTCATGTTTTAATTTTATATGACCCTGGTCCCAAAAGTAAAGTTGACGGCTACATCTATTATAAGTTATGATTCAAAGTAATTTACATCATTCAGGTTATAGGAAATTAAGCTAGGTTACATGAAATTAAAATTCAAATTTAAAATAAAAGTTCAGAAAATAGAAAGTTGTATTGCGATTTAGGGTTTCTTTTTTTGTAAGATAATTAGACTCATTGTGATAATTCCAATGGCAATTTTTATGGCAAGATTCAAACAAGGAAATTAAATCCTTTATGTCTAATTTTTAAGTTAAATTTCAATACTCCGACCAATTTAAAAGTCAAGTTTAGCGTCACGTTTATTCGATTTGATGAATTTACAAGTTATTAGACATTGGACATTAAAGTTGAGTTTAAGACAATTTTTTCAATCAATTCGACCAGACGCCCAATTTAAATAGTAAAAGTTCGTGAATAAAATTTAATTGGGCATTAATTTCGTTTTTGCTTTGTGTGATAATAGTTCAAGTTGAAAGAATTTCCGAATTCGATTCAATTTCTATTTCAAATTCATAAAAGTTAATGTTTGAGTAATGAATTTACTTTGTTTCTTTAATGAGTCAATGACGTCAAATTAAAATCCAATTTGTCCTTTCAGGTCATATTATAATGGCAAATTAAGGTATATAGACCCTTGGGTTTAGTTTAAATTAAGAAAAGGCGCGACAAATCACAAGGACGCAAGTTTTATACGATAAAAGTTTCAAGAAGTTTAAAATTGCGATTATAGTTCGGTTCTGCATTTTGAAAATGACGCAGACGTCAATACGTATCAATTAAAGTTTCGATTTAATGAATTATTTTCAAGTATAGCTGTTTTTCATTGGGAAATGAACTCATTATGATTAAAATTTCTTTGATTCCCTACTAAATTAAAAGTCAAAGCATCCCCGAATATTTGAGGAGGCAGAATTTAGAATTTACTTTTATTCATGGAGATAATAGTTCCAAATTGAAAACCCTTGTCAGGTTAGGCGAAGCCAATTTTCAAAAAAAAATATTTATATTAGATTTGCAACAAAGCTAGGTTTGCGTTTTTATTACCTTTTCTTTTTTTAAGTTTAATTGAGGTTTGATTGATAAAATGTTTGCATATTTAACATAGCTTTGGGGCAAAGTTTTATAATCGATTTAAGTCAATTACGCAGGGGGAAAGTTTACTTAAGATTTTATGATTTTATAAATTTACAAGTTAAGTTTTGCTCCGGCCTTTTTAAATTAAAGTATGGCTAACACGATTGACATCATAATTTTAAAGTATAAACTGTCATTTAGATAAAGTGAATTGAGAAAAGTTCTAGGTTTTTAAATTTGAAAATAAATTCAATACGTACGTGCTATTAATAAAATTTATATTCAGATTTTCTTTGTTTGCAAAGGAATAATTATGCAATCTTCAAGGTAAATTTTCTTGATTCCATTCCAGGCAGCGCAATAAATAAAAAATTTGTACTCAGCATTGTTATGAATTTCCCAATTTCACAATGGTAATTTAATTATTACCGTTCCTTTCAAATTTAAAATGTTTAGGAATCAAGATTAAAAGCTAATTTAAGTTTAAGTCCATTGATGAATTATTTAGCATAATGCCAGAATTTTAAATTAGAAAATTTCAATGAGTAATGATATTAAATATGTTTTCTATTTAAAGATATTTTATAGTTAAATTGTAAAACATAAAATTTAAACAAAAGTTCAAGTAAATTGAATTAATGTTTCCGAGTGGTATATGACCCTTAAATTAATAGAAATTTAAGGCCAGAACAATTAAGTCCATTTTTTCCTTTCACGGGATATTACGTTTTGGATGTTTTTTTCAAAATAAAGTAGCTCATTGCGATAGTTCAACAAACCATTTTAATGCATAAAACTTCTTTTAAAAAAGTTGAATTTTTTCTTGTTTCCTTTTTAAAATTTGAAATCCAACTCCGACTATTTTTTTATTATTACTTTCTTCACAAGTTATTTAAAAGTCATAGTCCTGACGATGAAATTTACGGTATTACTGAGAATTTCATTTATACGATTATGAATACTCAATTTACGTTTGTTTAAATTAGAAAAGTATGTTATACATTTCCCAAATAAGTTATAATTTTTAGCAATAAAATTTCCCAAAAATAAATGAATAGTAATTTCTTTAGGTTTTATTTAAATAATTCAGAACACTGAGTATTTTAATTATGTTAAAATTACAGTTTTAAGTTAAGTCAGATTAAATTGGGCTCTTAAAAAAATTTGAAAATAGATTTCTAATCAAGCATTAAAAAAAAAGGTACGCGGGTCACCATTAATAGCGAAACTAAAAAAAAATTTAAATTCTTTGGCTCGTTTTTTTTTTTTTTTTTTGTTTTTGCGAATTAGTTCAAAGTGAATTTTAATGTTTAAAAGCAAAGAAAATGTATTTGCAAATATTAGTAGAAGTTTAACCTTAAAAATTAAGCAGCCCACTTTTACCATTAAAAACTGATCTTACGTATTCTATTGATAATTTCGAGGGATTAATTTAAAAATATCATAGCGAAATTCGGATTAATGAAACAGAAGCCAACGCAAATGCTAAATAATTACTACGTAATGTGTCAGGTCAACAATATTAATTCTCCTATACAAATTAAAAGGTTAAACGTCTAGTGATTTCTTGTTTAAATTAGAAAACTTCATGACATGTTAATCCTTTCAGTTATGCATATATAAATTTATTAAACTACATGTGAAGAATGATTTTTAAATCCGGAAGTTTATTTTATTATATAGATGAGGTAGAAGTCATTTAAATTACTTTTTCTCTTCTATATTATTAAAAGCAATGTTGCAGAAAGTCCTATATTCGTTTAAGAAGACTAGAAATTTATTACCCCCTGCATTGAGAAGACCTATTATTTTTGTTTTTTTAATATTTTTTGATTTCTGTTTTTTCATTAAAGTAGTTATAAAGTTTACTCAACATAACAAAACTTGAATAGTATTTTATATACTGTTTCTGAGTTAACAAAATACTACCAAAAGTTTAGGTTACTTCATTATAATTGGCATGTTTTAAGATTTAATCAATTTTGAATTATTATAGTTTGCAAGATGAAAAAAATTCTATCAATCAAATGAAAAGGACGCAATCAACCAATAAAATATTCAGTTAAAAAATAATTCAATTACTATGTTTCTGCATTTGATTTTTTATTTTTGCGTTCGTTTTGAATTTCCGTTCTATAAATAGTTTAAATTAAGACAAGAAAAATCCTATTTGAACATACAGAGATTTCAAGTTAAATTCAAAGCGCACAATAGAACTAAAAAGCTACAAGTTTGTAGACTGTACAGCTTTTTGAACGGATTCATAATTTCACAAGTTATATTCGATTTGGCAATTTGGGCCAAACGAAAACTAATCATGAATCGAAGTTCGAACAAGGATGATTCAAACATTAAACGTTTCTAATGAGAATAAAAGTAATGGCGAGATATACTCTTGTGTTTGATTTTAAAATACGTTATGTCTTCATTGTATAGAATTATATGATTAATCTCATGTGCAAGAAGGCAAAAATAATTAAATCCTTTGTTCTAATTTGTCATTTTAAAATTTTAAGAGATCAATGCTCAGAACTAAATAGTCAGTTTTACTTAAAGCGATTTGAGATTCATATTTTAAGAATTATATTAGATTATTGGCTTTGTTTGCAAAAGATTGGGGTTTTATTTTTTCATCTTCGAACCCGTTATTTCATAGTTAATGTCTAGGAAAGAAATTATATAGCGACTAATGTCTTGTTTTTTCATTTTAATGACGTCAATGACGTCAAATAAAGAATTCCATTTGAGCTTACAGTGCAATTCATTGCTGAATTTATCCGAGGTAACAGAACTTTAATCAATGTTTAAATTTCAAGATCAAGATCAGAATAAATAACAAGTTGCCGCGTCAATCATCATTAAGATTTGGATGGAAATTTAAGGGATTATTCGCCTCTGTGGTTTATGGTTTGAAGATTGAAGAATAAGTTTGCAATGAAGAATTCCAACTAGTTTTAATCAGTTTAAAGTTTAGAAATGATAATATTATATTGGACTATACTTTGTTTTTTAATTTTTAATGACGTCAATGACGTCATAGAAGTATCAAATTGTAGGAACCGTTCTAATGTCATTTCATGTTGAAATTCAAGAAGAATTTAAGTCCATGTAGGTAATCATAATTAAATTTAAGAATAAAATTCTATGCTAATGCTCAAAATTAAAAGACCAAATTCATCCTTAACGATTTAAGAGGATTGATGATTTCGAGTTATCTTGACTTCATTGTGAGATAAGTTCAATCGAAAAACGTTCAGTTGATGAATGCCATTCTTTGTCAAAACAAAGATCAATTATAATGAAATTTTGCTAGAGAATCATATTGTTATGTTTTTTTATATCTTCCTATCCTAATTGTTAACAGGGTTTAGCCGACAGTATTATGGAATTCAGATTTCACAGAATTTATATTCATACGAGTCAATAAGTAGTTTGACGTCAGTAAAAAGTTTAGCGTCAATTACGGATGTTTCTCAAAATTCAAAAACGTTTAGGGTAAGTTGAATGTGCGTTTTCAAATGGTCCTTTGGTTTTATAAGGAATCCAAGATCGACAAGTTAAATTTAATCTTATAATTTCTATTAAGATAAATGAATTTAGTCTTTTAGTGTCTAAGTTTTAAATTTTTAAAATATTCATATGACGTCACGTAAAAAACGTCATTTATGAAAATGTTTTTTCTAAATTAACAAGAAATTTTTTATATTTTGAAATTTTGGGGGCCCAATAAAAATTTTAAAGCCTGTTCAGAGCTGAAATTTCGTTTTCAAAAAATTTCCCAGAAGCCTATGACGTCAAAATTACGCCCACATTTGAAATTAACAAAATTTTTGAACCGGTCCAGACCATTTTAAAGGGCCGTTTTTTAATAAAATTTTCACGAAAGTGTAAAATTACGTTTTTAATTGTGTATACCGGGTCCTTTTTTAAAAATTTAAAAAAGCCCAAGCATTTTTTCGGATCCAAGATTCGAACCAAGGACGTAAATTTTTTAAAATGCTTATAAAAACTGTCCTATTTGAGATAAAAATTTGAAAATTTTGCATTTTAGTAGGCTCGGGGTGTTTTCCCAAATTATGTGAAAATAAACTCTTTGACGTCACGTGACGCCCATTTTTTTATTATTTTTTTTTTTTTTTCTTTTTCCTAACAAAACCGCTTATTTTAATATTTGCAAAGTCCTAGGACGATAAATTTTTAGGGTTATTAGGCACGTGGGGAAATTTTGATTTCCCCCCTACTGCAAATATGAAAGCCATATCTCAAATATATCGATTTTTGAAAATATATGTATGAAAAAGAATTAAAAGCTGAATAATTGACTTTTCCAAAAGAAAATTTAGTTTTTTAAAATTTGGGTTTTTACGCAATACAAATTTAAAAAAAAAAAAACTAAATGAAATGAAGCAATTTTTGCTGAAAATATGCTGTTTTCTTGAGGTTTAAAGTCAATATCTCAGAAACACGAAGAAAAATTTTAATACATTAGGGCAATTAAAATGTGCATTTTTTTAAGAGCTTTCTAAGGGTCCCAAAGTTTTTTAAAATTTGGGACTTCATAAAAGAAAGTTACATGGAAAATAAAAATATTTCAAATTAAAGCTCAAAAAAAAATGGAAAAGGTCACGCGCGGGGGTCACCAATTTAAATATTGCGCAACGACAAAAAAAAAAAAAAAAAAAAAAAATCAAATTGCAATTAAAGGGCAATATCTTGTTTTTTTTTTTTTTTTTTTTTTGTTGTTTTTTTGTCGAATTTTAAAACTTTTTCCCCAAAAAAAAGCATTGAAGTTAATACATGTACAACGGCACAAGAAAAAAATCCGTTTTTGCAACACTATGTAGCTAGCGAGCATTTGCAAGCCCTTTAAAAATTCACACGCAGCCCCACATTTTTGACCATCAAAAACTGCATTGTTTTGCTAACGATATTCATATTTCATCAGTTTGGAGGCTGGGGTGTTTTCCTTTTTAAAATACACCATATTGAAAATTTCCCGGTTTATGGCAAAACTACGGAAGCCCAAACACGCCAAAAACCCCAAAAAACGATTAAAAAACGTTTTTAGGTTTTCGAAAAGGGTAAAACACTATACAAAAAATTCAATACTTTTTCCTAATAGGCTAAAATTTAAACCCAAGGGTTTCAACTGAGCTGGAGTGATGAAATTCTATGTGTATGAAAGTTTGAAACTTACATTTTAACCTGTTTTTTTTTTTTTTTTCAAAGCATATTACATAGATAAAGTTGATGTAAACTACATGTTCAAGATTTTGGGCGGACCCTTTTTTTAAAATTTTACAGAATGTGTTTTTTTTGTGCTATTTTATATAGAAAAAGAGGAGAAGAAAGTTTTCAATTTTTGGAAAACCAAATATTAAAAAGGGGCCTTATTTTTTTGCCTTTTTTTTTTCGCAGAAAGACCTATTGGGTTTTTTTTGTCTTTTTTTATTATTAAATTTTTTTTTTCCAAACCCTTTTCCCTGTTTTTTAATTTTTTTAAGTTGCTGAAGGCTAGGGCAAAGAAATTTTAAACAACAGACACCTGAAGCAATGGCAAATTTTGGGGAAAATTTTTTTTTATCTTCACATTACTTTACATGACGTCAGAACTAAAATACTACCAAAGTTTTTTACGCCTGTACACCGTCATTTTGGACGGATTGGCATGGAATTTTCACAGAAGTTAAATAAAAGACCTAAATTTTTCAGGGTTATTTGGTTTGGGGCCCAAAAATTTGAAAGAACAAAGGGTTTTATGGCGAATCCAAAAATTCGAACCAAGGACTCAAATTTCAAAACCATATAAAATCGATTTTAGATGAGAAGAAATTTTATATTTGGCGAGATTATTTCCCCCGGTTTCCTTTTCATTTGGGAAAATGAACGCCCTATGAAAAACCCTATGACTCCCTCAAGTTGTATAAATTTTCCCATTTTTTGATGTCAATTTACTCATTTTTTCAAAGGTTTATAGACAATGAAAATTTTAAAGTCCTATGTAGGAAACCAAAGAACATTTAGATTAAAATTTTTAAAAAATTTTTTTTTGACGTCACATGACTCAAACTAAAAAAACTACCAAAAATTTGGGACGCGCTGTACAGCCTCATTTATGAAAGGATTGGCTTTTGGGAATTTTTACAAAGTTAAATATTTTGGGGGTCATTTGCAGGATTTATAGGTTTGCCAAATTCGAAAAAACAAAGGTTTTATGGGAATCCAAATTTTTGAACCAAGGAGTCAAAATTTTAAATCCATATAAAAAAAGTTTTTTTAAAGGGATAGAAATTGATATTTGGCGAAAATTTTTCCTCTGTTTTTCCTTTGCAATTTGGGAAAGATGAACCATAAAACGTTTTTCCATCAAGTTTTTAGAATTTCCGATTTTTTGATTTCAATTTCTCTGGTTTTAAAGGGTTTTTTTAAACCCAAAGGAAAAATTTAAAATCCTTTTTTAAGGGTCATGAAAAAAAGATCCCCAAAAATTTTAAAAATTTTTTATGACGTCACATACGTCAGAACTAAAAATAGCTACCAAAGTTTTTACGCCTGTACAGCCCAAATTTTTGAAAAAATTTTTGGGGGGGAATTTTCACAGAAGTTTATATTACGACTCATTGTGCAGATTAAAAAGGTTTTTTCCCAAAATTTTGAAAAACAAAAGGGGTTTTTTTGGGGGAAACCAAGATTCGAACCAAAGGGGTCAAAATTTTTAAAACTATAAAAACGTTTTTTTAATGAGATAGAAAGTTGATAATTTTGGGGGAATTTTTTTTTCTGTGTTTTCCTTTTCATTTTTTAAAGATAAAGTCATATTTCGTCAAAAACAAGTTGTAAAGAATTTCCGATTTCTTGATGTCAATTTTTCCAGTTTAAAGGTTCAAAAAAAATTGGGGAAAATTTAAAGTCCTTTGTAATAATTGGAAAAAATTTAAAACAATGTTTAAAATTTTCATAAGACGTCACATGACGTCAGAACTAAAATAACTACCAAAGTTTGCCCCCTGTACAGCCGTCATTTTTTTAAAAGGGTTGGCATGGAAAATTTTACAGAAGTTTTATATTACGACCCCTTTTTGGGAGGGGGTTTTAGGTTTGCCAAGATTGAAAGAAATAAGGTTCTTTTGGGGGAAACCAAGATTTTGAAACCCAAGGAAAGTCAAATTTAAAAAACCTATAAAAAATTTTTAGAAAGATAAAATTTAAAAATTTGGGGAAATACTTTTCCCGGTTTCCTTTGCATTTTTTAAAAATAAAGAAAGAAATTCATATGACGTCATCAAAATTTTAAAATTTTTCCCATTCCTGAAAGTCAATTTTTACCCATGTTGGGAAAGGTTTATAGACAATGAAAATTTAATGTCCCCCTGTAGGTAATCCCTGAACAATTTAAAATTTTAAGATTTTAAATTTTTTTAAAGACGTCACATTACATCAAAACTTTAAAAAACCCCCAAATTTCCCTCCGCGCTGACAGCCTTATTTTTGGAGGGTTGGGAAGGAATTTTTTTCCCGAAGTTATTTATTAAGACTTTATTGTTTCAAGGGTTATATAGGTTTTCCAAAAAATTGAAAAAAAAAAGGTTTTTTTTCATGGTTTTCAAATCAAAAGCCCTAAAATTTTTTTTAAAACAATCCAAGATTCGAACCAAGGTCGTAAATTTTTAAATGCTTATAAAATCGGTTCTATTTGAGATAGAAAAGAGATATTTGGTCAGTATATAGGTCTCTGGGAGTCTTAAACATTTTGTGAAAATAAACGTCATATGACGTCACGTGACGTCATTATATGATAATATATTTCTAATATTAATAAGAGTATTTCTATATATTGAAATTATCGAAGGACAATGAAAATTAAATGACTATTGTTTCAGATGCTGAAATTCGATTTCAATGATTTTCAGAAGCCTATGACGTCATATGACGTCACATTTGAAATTGACTAAGAAAGTTTGTACACGGTCCAGAGCCATTATTAATAGGCCGATTTTCATCAAATTTTCACAGAATGTGTATATTATGTTCTTATTGTGTATACCGGTGTCCGTTTTTCAAAATTCGATAAGTCCAAGCATCTATGGCGGATCCAAGATTCGAACCAAGGACGTCAATTTTTAAATGCTTATAAAAACTGTCCTATTTGAGATAGAAAGTTGAAATTTTGTCAGTTAGTAGGTCTCTGGGTGTCTTAACAATTATGTGAAAATAAACGTCATATGACGTCACGTGACGTCATTTGTTTATTATTATTATTCTTTTCTTCTTCCTAACTAAACGCTTATTTTAATATGTTGCAATAGTCCTAGGACGATGAAATTTTATGGGTTATTAGGCACGTGAGGAAATTTTGATTTCACCCCTACTGCATATATGTAGCCATATCTCAATAAATATCGATTTTTGTAAATATATGTATGAATAAGAATTATAGCTGAATAATTGACGTTTCCAAAGATATTTAGTTTATTAAAATTGGTTTACGCAATACAAAGTTATAAGCAAAAAACTAAATGAAATGAAGCTAATTTTGCTGATAATATGCTGTTTTCTTGAGGTTTAACAGTCAATATCTCAGAAACGACTGAAGATAAGTTTATACATTATGCGTATAAAATGTAGCATGTTTTAAGAGCTTTCTAACGGTACCAAGTTTATTGAAATTGGACTTCATATAAGAAAGTTACATGGAAAATAAGATATTTCATAATCATGCATCATAAAAATATGGAAAAGGTCACGCGCAGGGGTCACCAAGCTTAAACACTTGCGCAACGACTTAAAAAAAAAAAAAAAAAAAAAATCAAATTGCAATTGATGGGCTATATCTTGATTTTTTTTTATTTTTTTTGTTGTTGTTTTTTGTCGAATGTTGACTGTTTCCAAAATAAGCATTGAAGTTAATACATGTACAACGGCACAAGACAAAAATCCGTATTTGCAACACTATGTAGCTAGCGAGCAGTTTGCAAGCCTTGAAAAATTCACACGCAGCCCCACATTTTAGACCATCTAAAAACTGCATTGTTATGCTAACGATATTCATATTGCATCAGTTTGTAGGCTGGGATGTTACCTTTCAAAATATCACCATAGTTCGAAATTTCAGGAATTTATGGCAAAACTACGGAAGCCCAAACACGCCAAAATCGCTAAATACGATTAACTACGTTACAGGTGTCGAAAGGATATAGCACTATACAAATATTCAATACTTCTTCCTAATGAGGCTAAAATTAAACAAGGTTACAACTGAGCTGGAGTGATGAAATTCTATGTGTGATGAAAGTTAGAAACTTACATTTGAACACTGTTTCATTTTTCTTTCATGTCATATGACATAGTATAAATGTTGTATGTAAACTACATGTGCAAGATATGGGCGGACTTTTATTAAAATTCACAGAATGTGTTCTATTTGTGCTATTTTATATAGAAATAGAGGAGATAGAAAGTTGCAATTTGGACAGATTATCTATTATGTCATCTTCTATATATACTATATAAAGCAGATGTTGCAGAAAGTCCTATCATTCGTTTAAACGAATGACATCTAGTTATTATTCTTTTTTTCCAACCTTTTCATGTTGTTATTTCATTAAGTTGCTGAAGGTCTAGGACAAAGAAATTCTATCAACAGACACCTGAAGCAATGGCATTTTGGAATATATTATTTTTATCTTCATATGACGTCACATGACGTCAGAACTAAAAATAGCTACTAAAGTTTGTACGCGCTGTACAGCCGTCATTTATTAACGGATTGGCATGGAATTTTCACAGAAGTTATATATTAAGACCTCATTGTGCAGGATTATATAGGTTTGCCAAGATTCGAAAGAACTAAGGTTCTATGGTGAATCCAAGATTCGAACAAAGGACGTCAAATTTCAAATCCATATAAAATCGATTCTAGATGAGATAGAAAGTTGATATTTGGCGAGATTATATGTCTTTGTGTTTCCTTTGCATTTTGTAAAGATGAACGTCATATGACGTCAAATGACGTCATCAAGTTGGAAAGAATTTCCGATTTCTTGATGTCAATTTACTCATGTTGCAAAGGCTCATAGACAATGAAAATTTAATGTCCCATGTAGGTAATCATGAACATTTAGATTCAATGTTTAAAATTTTCATATGACGTCACATGACGTCAGAACTAAAAATAGCTACCAAAGTTTGTACGCGCTGTACAGCCGTCATTTATGGACGGATTGGCATGGAATTTTCACAGAAGTTATATATTACGACCTCATTGTGCAGGATTATATAGGTTTGCCAAGATTCGAAAGAACTAAGGTTCTATGGCGAATCCAAGATTCGAACCAAGGACGTCAAATTTGAAATCCATATAAAAAACGTTTCTAGATGAGATAGAAAGTTGATATTTGGCGAGATTATACCTCTCTGTGTTTCCTTTGCATTTTGTAAAGATGAACGTCATATGACGTCATTTGACGTCATCAAGTTGTATAGAATTTCCGATTTCTTGATGTCAATTTACTCATGTTGCAAGGGTTCATAAACAATGGAAATTTAAAATCCTTTGTAGGTGATCATGTTTATTTTGATCCAATGTTTAAAATTTTCATATGACGTCACATGACGTCAGAACTAAAAATAGCTACCAAAGTTTGTACGCGCTGTACAGCCGTCATTTATGGACGGATTGGCATGGAATTTTCACAGAAGTTATATATTACGATCTCATTGTGCAGGATTATATAGGTTTGCCAAGATTCGAAAAAGCAAAGGTTCTATGGCGAATCCAAGATTCGAACCAAGGACGTCAAATTTCAAATACGTATAAAATCGTTTCTTGAAATGACGTCATCAATTTGTATAAATTTTTTTTTTTTTGCAAAGCTTCATAGACAATGCAAATTAAATGTCCTTTGTACATAATCAGGAACATTTAGATTCAATGTTTAAAATTTTCATATGACGTCACATGACGTCAGAACTATAAATAACTACCAAAGTTTGTCCGCTCTGTACAGCCGTCATTTATTGATAGATTGGCATGGAATCTTCACAGAAGTTATATATTACGACCTCATTGTGCAGGATTCTATAGGTTTGCCAAGATTCGAAAGAACTAAGGTTCTTTGACGAATTCAAGATTCGAACCAAGGACGTCAAATTTTAAATACGTATAAAATCGTTTCTAGATGAGATAGAAATTTGATATCTAGCTTATACGTCTCTGTGTTTCCTTTGCATTTTGTAAAGATGAACGGCATATGACGTCATCAAATTGTAGAGAATTTCCGATTCCTGAATGTCAATTTACTCATGTTGCAAAGGTTCATAGACAATGAAAATTTAATGTCCTATGTAGGTAATCATGAACATTAAGATTTAATGAGTAAAATTTTCATATGACGTCACATGACATCAAAACTTAAAAAAGCTACCAAAGTTCATCCGCGCTGCACAGCCGTCATTTATGGACGGATTGGCATGGAATTTTCACAGAAGTTATATATTACGACTTCATTGTGCAGGATTATATATGTTTGCCAAAATTAGAAAAACACCAGGTTTGTCATGGTTTGCAGTGCAGAAAGCCCTATCTTTTGTTCAAAACAAAAGAAGTCTAGTTAGGACTTTCTGCCCTTTCGGCAGAAAGTCCTATTGGGTTTGTACTGTTTATTCTTCTTCTTATTATTATTATTATTCTTTTTTTCTTCCTAACTAAACGCTTATTTTTCTATGTTGCAATACTCCTAGGACGATGAAATTTTTATGACTTATTAGCCACGTCAGGAAATTTTGATTTCTATGATTTTCATATGCCTATGACGTCATATGACGTCACATTTGAAATATGCTACAAAAGTTTGTACGCGGTCTACAGCCATTGTTTGTGAACCGATTTTCATCAAATTTTCACAGATTGTGTATATTAAGTTCTAGTTGTGCATCCCGGTGTCCGTTTTTCAAAATTCGAAAAGTCCATGGTTCTATAGCGAATCCAAGATTCGAACCAAGGTCGGAAATTTTTAAATGCTTATAAAATCTGTCCTATTTAAGAAAGAAAGTTGATATTTAGTCAGTATATAGGTCTCTAGAAGTTTTAAAAATTTTGTGAAAATATTTTTCATATGACGTCACGTGACGTCATTATATGATAATGTATTTCTAATATTAACAAGAATATTTCTATATGTTGAAATTGTCGAAAGGCAATGAAAATTTAAAGACACATGCTTCAAACGCTGAAATTTTGATTTCTATGATTTTCATATGTCTATGACGTCATATGACGTCACACTGGAAATATGCAACAAAAGTTTGTACGCGGTCTACAGCCATTGTTTATGAACCGATTTTCATCAAATTTTCACAGAATGTGTATATTAAGTTCTAGTTGTGCATCCCGGTGTCCGTTTTTCAAAATTCGAAAAGTCCAAGGTTCTATAGCGATTCCAAGATTCGAACCAAGGTCGTAAATTTTCAAATTCTTATAAAATCGGTCCTATTTGAGATAGAAAGATGATATTGGGTCAGTATATAGGTCTCTGGGAGTCTTAAACATTTTGTGAAAATAAATGTCATATGACGTCACGTGACGTCATTATATGATAATGAATTTCTAATTCTAACAAGATTATTTCTATATCTTGAAATTTATGAAGGGCAATGAAAAATTAATGCCGCATGCTTCAGATGCTGTAATTTCGATTTCAAAGATTTTCAGAAGCCTATGACGTCATATGACGTCACACTTGAAATATGCAACAAAAGTTTGTACGCGGTCCAGAGCCATTGTTTATGAACCGATTTTCATCAAATTTTCACAGAATGTGTATATTACGTTCTTATTGTGTATACCGGTGTCCGTTTTTCAAAATTCGAAAAGTCCAAGCATATATGGCGGATCCAAGATTCGAACCAATGACGTCAATATTTAAATGCTTATAAAAACTGTCCTATTTGAGATAGAAAGTTGAAATTTTGTCAGTTAGTAGGTCTCTGGGTGTCTTAACAATTATGTGAAAATAAACGTCATATGACGTCACGTGACGTCATTTGTTTATTATTATTATTCTTTTCTTCTTCCTAACTAAACGCTTATTTTAATATGTTGCAATAGTCCTAGGACGATGAAATGTTTATGGGTTATTAGGCACGTGAGGAAATTTTGATTTCACCCCTACTGCATATATGTAGCCATATCTCAATAAATATCGATTTTTGTAAATATATGTATGAATACGAATTATAGCTGAATAATTGACGTTTCCAAAGATATTTAGTTTATTAAAATTGGTTTACGCAATACAAAGTTATAAGCAAAAAAACTAAATGAAATGAAGCTAATTTTGCTGATAATATGCTGTTTTCTTGAGGTTTAACAGTCAATATCTCAGAAACGACTGAAGATAAGTTTATACATTATGCATGTAAAATGTAGCATGTTTTAAGAGCTTTCTAACGGTACCAAGTTTATTGAAATTGGACTTCATATAAGAAAGTTACATGGAGAATAAGATATTTCATAATCATGCATCATAAAAATATGGAAAAGGTCACGCGCAGGGGTCACCAAGCTAAAATAGTTGCGCAACGACTTAAAAAAAAAAAAAAAAAAAAAAAAAAAATCAAATTGCAATTGATGGGCTATATCTTGATTTTTTTGTTTGTTTGTTGTTGTTGTTGTTGTTTTTTGTCGAATGTTGACTGTTTCCAAAATAAGCATTGAAGTTAATACATGTACAACGGCACAAGACAAAAATCCGTATTTGCAACACTATGTAGCTAGCGAGCAGTTTGCAAGCCTTGAAAAATTCACACGCAGCCCCACATTTTAGACCATCTAAAAACTGCATTGTTATGCTAACGATATTCATATTGCATCAGTTTGTAGGCTGGGATGTTACCTTTCAAAATATCACCATAGTTCGAAATTCCAGGAATTTATGGCAAAACTACGGAAGCCCAAACACGCCAAAATCGCTAAATACGATTAACTACGTTACAGGTGTCGAAAGGATATAGCACTATACAAATATTCAATACTTCTTCCTAATGAGGCTAAAATTAAACAAGGTTAAAGAATTACATTTGAACACTGTTTCATTTTTCTTTCATGTCATATGACATAGTATAAATGTTGTTCACAGAATGTGTTCTATTTGTGCTATTTTATATAGAAATAGAGGAGATAGAAAGTTGCAATTTGGACAGATTATCTATTATGTCATCTTCTATATATACTATATAAAGCAGATGTTGCAGAAAGTCCTATCATTCGTTTAAACGAATGACATCTAGTTATTATTATTATTATTCTTTTTTTCTTCCTAACTAAACGCTTATTTTTCTATGTTGCAATACTCCTAGGACGATGAAATTTTTATGACTTATTAGCCACGTCAGGAAATTTTGATTTCTATGATTTTCATATGCCTATGACGTCATATGACGTCACATTTGAAATATGCTACAAAAGTTTGTACGCGGTCTACAGCCATTGTTTGTGAACCGATTTTCATCAAATTTTCACAGATTGTGTATATTAAGTTCTAGTTGTGCATCCCGGTGTCCGTTTTTCAAAATTCGAAAAGTCCATGGTTCTATAGCGAATCCAAGATTCGAACCAAGGTCGGAAATTTTTAAATGCTTATAAAATCTGTCCTATTTAAGAAAGAAAGTTGATATTTAGTCAGTATATAGGTCTCTAGAAGTTTTAAAAATTTTGTGAAAATATTTCTCATATGACGTCACGTGACGTCATTATATGATAATGTATTTCTAATATTAACAAGAATATTTCTATATGTTGAAATTGTCGAAAGGCAATGAAAATTTAAAGACACATGCTTCAAACGCTGAAATTTTGGATTTCTATGATTTTCATATGCCTATGACGTCATATGACGTCACACTGGAAATATGCAACAAAAGTTTGTACGCGGTCTACAGCCATTGTTTATGAACCGATTTTCATCAAATTTTCACAGAATGTGTATATTAAGTTCTAGTTGTGCATCCCGGTGTCCGTTTTTCAAAATTCGAAAAGTCCAAGGTTCTATAGCGATTCCAAGATTCGAACCAAGGTCGTAAATTTTCAAATTCTTATAAAATCGGTCCTATTTGAGATAGAAAGATGATATTGGGTCAGTATATAGGTCTCTGGGAGTCTTAAACATTTTGTGAAAATAAATGTCATATGACGTCACGTGACGTCATTATATGATAATGAATTTCTAATTCTAACAAGATTATTTCTATATCTTGAAATTTATGAAGGGCAATGAAAAATTAATGCCGCATGCTTCAGATGCTGTAATTTCGATTTCAAAGATTTTCAGAAGCCTATGACGTCATATGACGTCACACTTGAAATATGCAACAAAAGTTTGTACGCGGTCCAGAGCCATTGTTTATGAACCGATTTTCATCAAATTTTCACAGAATGTGTATATTACGTTCTTATTGTGTATACCGGTGTCCGTTTTTCAAAATTCGAAAAGTCCAAGCATATATGGCGGATCCAAGATTCGAACCAATGACGTCAATATTTAAATGCTTATAAAAACTGTCCTATTTGAGATAGAAAGTTGAAATTTTGTCAGTTAGTAGGTCTCTGGGTGTCTTAACAATTATGTGAAAATAAACGTCATATGACGTCACGTGACGTCATTTGTTTATTATTATTATTCTTTACTTCTTCCTAACTAAACGCTTATTTTAATATGTTGCAATAGTCCTAGGACGATGAAATTTTAATGGGTTATTAGGCACGTGAGGAAATTTTGATTTCACCCCTACTGCATATATGTAGCCATATCTCAATAAATATCGATTTTTGTAAATATATGTATGAATACGAATTATAGCTGAATAATTGACGTTTCCAAAGATATTTAGTTTATTAAAATTGGTTTACGCAATACAAAGTTATAAGCAAAAAAACTCAATGAAATGAAGCTAATTTTGCTGATAATATGCTGTTTTCTTGAGGTTTAACAGTCAATATCTCAGAAACGACTGAAGATAAGTTTATACATTATGCATGTAAAATGTAGCATGTTTTAAGAGCTTTCTAACGGTACCAAGTTTATTGAAATTGGACTTCATATAAGAAAGTTACATGGAGAATAAGATATTTCATAATCATGCATCATAAAAATATGGAAAAGGTCACGCGCAGGGGTCACCAAGCTAAAATAGTTGCGCAACGACTTAAAAAAAAAAAAAAAAAAAAAAAAAAAAAATCAAATTGCAATTGATGGGCTATATCTTGATTTTTTTTTTTTGTTGTTGTTGTTGTTGTTGTTTTTTGTCGAATGTTGACTGTTTCCAAAATAAGCATTGAAGTTAATACATGTACAACGGCACAAGACAAAAATCCGTATTTGCAACACTATGTAGCTAGCGAGCAGTTTGCAAGCCTTGAAAAATTCACACGCAGCCCCACATTTTAGACCATCTAAAAACTGCATTGTTATGCTAACGATATTCATATTGCATCAGTTTGTAGGCTGGGATGTTACCTTTCAAAATATCACCATAGTTCGAAATTCCAGGAATTTATGGCAAAACTACGGAAGCCCAAACACGCCAAAATCGCTAAATACGATTAACTACGTTACAGGTGTCGAAAGGATATAGCACTATACAAATATTCAATACTTCTTCCTAATGAGGCTAAAATTAAACAAGGTTACAACTGAGCTGGAGTGATGAAATTCTATGTGTGATGAAAGTTAGAAACTTACATTTGAACACTGTTTCATTTTTCTTTCATGTCATATGACATAGTATAAATGTTGTATGTAAACTACATGTGCAAGATATGGGCGGACTTTTATTAAAATTCACAGAATGTGTTCTATTTGTGCTATTTTATATAGAAATAGAGGAGATAGAAAGTTGCAATTTGGACAGATTATCTATTATGTCATCTTCTATATATACTATATAAAGCAGATGTTGCAGAAAGTCCTATCATTCGTTTAAACGAATGACATCTAGTGTTTATTAGGACTTTCTGCCCTTTCGGCAGAAAGTCCTATTGGGTTTGTACTGTTTATTCTTCTTCTTATTATTATTATTATTATTCTTTTTTTCTTCCTAACTAAACGCTTATTTTTCTATGTTGCAATACTCCTAGGACGATGAAATTTTTATGACTTATTAGCCACGTCAGGAAATTTTGATTTCTATGATTTTCATATGCCTATGACGTCATATGACGTCACATTTGAAATATGCTACAAAAGTTTGTACGCGGTCTACAGCCATTGTTTGTGAACCGATTTTCATCAAATTTTCACAGATTGTGTATATTAAGTTCTAGTTGTGCATCCCGGTGTCCGTTTTTCAAAATTCGAAAAGTCCATGGTTCTATAGCGAATCCAAGATTCGAACCAAGGTCGGAAATTTTTAAATGCTTATAAAATCTGTCCTATTTAAGAAAGAAAGTTGATATTTAGTCAGTATATAGGTCTCTAGAAGTTTTAAAAATTTTGTGAAAATATTTCTCATATGACGTCACGTGACGTCATTATATGATAATGTATTTCTAATATTAACAAGAATATTTCTATATGTTGAAATTGTCGAAAGGCAATGAAAATTTAAAGACACATGCTTCAAACGCTGAAATTTTGATTTCTATGATTTTCATATGCCTATGACGTCATATGACGTCACACTGGAAATATGCAACAAAAGTTTGTACGCGGTCTACAGCCATTGTTTATGAACCGATTTTCATCAAATTTTCACAGAATGTGTATATTAAGTTCTAGTTGTGCATCCCGGTGTCCGTTTTTCAAAATTCGAAAAGTCCAAGGTTCTATAGCGATTCCAAGATTCGAACCAAGGTCGTAAATTTTCAAATTCTTATAAAATCGGTCCTATTTGAGATAGAAAGATGATATTGGGTCAGTATATAGGTCTCTGGGAGTCTTAAACATTTTGTGAAAATAAATGTCATATGACGTCACGTGACGTCATTATATGATAATGAATTTCTAATTCTAACAAGATTATTTCTATATCTTGAAATTTATGAAGGGCAATGAAAAATTAATGCCGCATGCTTCAGATGCTGTAATTTCGATTTCAAAGATTTTCAGAAGCCTATGACGTCATATGACGTCACACTTGAAATATGCAACAAAAGTTTGTACGCGGTCCAGAGCCATTGTTTATGAACCGATTTTCATCAAATTTTCACAGAATGTGTATATTACGTTCTTATTGTGTATACCGGTGTCCGTTTTTCAAATTCGAAAAGTCCAAGCATATATGGCGGATCCAAGATTCGAACCAATGACGTCAATATTTAAATGCTTATAAAAACTGTCCTATTTGAGATAGAAAGTTGAAATTTTGTCAGTTAGTAGGTCTCTGGGTGTCTTAACAATTATGTGAAAATAAACGTCATATGACGTCACGTGACGTCATTTGTTTATTATTATTATTCTTTACTTCTTCCTAACTAAACGCTTATTTTAATATGTTGCAATAGTCCTAGGACGATGAAATTTTAATGGGTTATTAGGCACGTGAGGAAATTTTGATTTCACCCCTACTGCATATATGTAGCCATATCTCAATAAATATCGATTTTTGTAAATATATGTATGAATACGAATTATAGCTGAATAATTGACGTTTCCAAAGATATTTAGTTTATTAAAATTGGTTTACGCAATACAAAGTTATAAGCAAAAAAACTCAATGAAATGAAGCTAATTTTGCTGATAATATGCTGTTTTCTTGAGGTTTAACAGTCAATATCTCAGAAACGACTGAAGATAAGTTTATACATTATGCATGTAAAATGTAGCATGTTTTAAGAGCTTTCTAACGGTACCAAGTTTATTGAAATTGGACTTCATATAAGAAAGTTACATGGAGAATAAGATATTTCATAATCATGCATCATAAAAATATGGAAAAGGTCACGCGCAGGGGTCACCAAGCTAAAATAGTTGCGCAACGACTTAAAAAAAAAAAAAAAAAAAAAAAAAAAAAAAAATCAAATTGCAATTGATGGGCTATATCTTGATTTTTTTTTTTGTTGTTGTTGTTGTTGTTGTTTTTTGTCGAATGTTGACTGTTTCCAAAATAAGCATTGAAGTTAATACATGTACAACGGCACAAGACAAAAATCCGTATTTGCAACACTATGTAGCTAGCGAGCAGTTTGCAAGCCTTGAAAAATTCACACGCAGCCCCACATTTTAGACCATCTAAAAACTGCATTGTTATGCTAACGATATTCATATTGCATCAGTTTGTAGGCTGGGATGTTACCTTTCAAAATATCACCATAGTTCGAAATTCCAGGAATTTATGGCAAAACTACGGAAGCCCAAACACGCCAAAATCGCTAAATACGATTAACTACGTTACAGGTGTCGAAAGGATATAGCACTATACAAATATTCAATACTTCTTCCTAATGAGGCTAAAATTAAACAAGGTTACAACTGAGCTGGAGTGATGAAATTCTATGTGTGATGAAAGTTAGAAACTTACATTTGAACACTGTTTCATTTTTCTTTCATGTCATATGACATAGTATAAATGTTGTATGTAAACTACATGTGCAAGATATGGGCGGACTTTTATTAAAATTCACAGAATGTGTTCTATTTGTGCTATTTTATATAGAAATAGAGGAGATAGAAAGTTGCAATTTGGACAGATTATCTATTATGTCATCTTCTATATATACTATATAAAGCAGATGTTGCAGAAAGTCCTATCATTCGTTTAAACGAATGACATCTAGTGTTTATTAGGACTTTCTGCCCTTTCGGCAGAAAGTCCTATTGGGTTTGTACTGTTTATTCTTCTTCTTATTAGGACTTTCTGCCTACAGGCAGAAAGTCATATTGGGTTTGTACTGTTTTTTTATTATTCTTCTTCTTCTTATTCTTTTTTTCTTCCTCTTATATTTGTGTTAATTTCGAGGTGTTGCCATTGACTCAGAACAATGAAAATTTTATGGCATATATTTCAAACCATGAGCTTTCGGATGCAATGAATTTCATATTCATATGACGTCATATAACGTCAGATTTGACGTCAGGTGAAAAAGTTTGTACGC
Organism: Solen grandis; assembly: GCA_021229015.1. NCBI lineage: Eukaryota > Metazoa > Mollusca > Bivalvia > Adapedonta > Solenidae > Solen > Solen grandis. Next base: position 5,583,955 of record CM037789.1, read on the forward strand.
GGTCTACAGCCATTGTTTGTGAACCGATTTTCATCAAATTTTCACAGAATGTGTATATTAAGTTCTAGTTGTGCATCCCGGTGTCCGTTTTTCAGAATTCGAAAATTCCATGTTTCTATATCGAATCCAAGAATCGAACCAAGGTCGTAAATTTTTAAATGCTTATAAAGTCTGTCCTATTTAAGATAGAAAGTTGATATTTAGTCAGTATATAGGTCTCTAGAATTCAAAAAGTTGAAAATTTTTAATTACTATGACGTCACGTGACGTCATTATATGATAATATATTTCTAATATTAACAAGAATATTTCTATATGTTGAAATTGTCGAAGGGCAATGAAAATTTAATGACACATGCTTCAAACGCTGAAATTTTGATTTCTATGATTTTCATATCTCTATGACGTCATATGACGTCACACGTGAAATAAGCTACAAAAGATTGTACGCGGTACAGAGCCATTATTAATGAACCGATTTTCATCAAATTTTCACAGAATGTGTATATTAAGTTCTAGTTGTGCATCCCGGTGTCCGTTTCTCAAAATTCGAAATTGCCAAGGTTCTATAGCGAATCCAAGATTCGAACCAAGGTCGTAAATTTTCAAATGCTTATAAAATCAGTCCTTTTTGAGATAGAAAGTTGACATTTGGTCAGTATGTAGGTCTCTCGGAGTCTTAAAAATATTTTGAAAATTTGCATCATATGACGTCACGTGACGTCATTATATGAAAATATATTACTAACAATAACAAGATTATTTCTATATGTTGAAATGGCCTAAGAGCAATGAAAATTTAACGGCATATGTTTCAGACAATATAATTTCTATTTCAATAATTTTTATAGGCATATGACGTCATATGACGTCACACTTGCCATATTCTACAAAAGTTTGTACGCGGTCTACAGCCATTGTTTGTGAACCGATTTTCATCAAATTTTCACAGATTGTGTATATTAAGTTCTAGTTGCGCATATCCGTGTCCATTTTTCAAAATTCGAAAAGTCCATGGTTCTATAGCGAATCCAAGATTCGAACCAAGGTCGTAAATTTTTAAATGCTTATAAAATCTGTCCTATTTAAGATAGAAAGTTGATATTTAGTCAGTATATAGGTCACTAGAAGTTTTAAACATTTTGTGAAAAGAAATGTCATATGACGTCACGTGACGTCATTATATGATAATGTATTTCTAATATTAACAAGAAAATTTCTATATGTTGAAATTGTCGAAGGGCAATGAAAATTTAATGACACATGCTTCAAATGCTGAAATTTTGATTCCTATGATTTTCATATCTCTATGACGTCATATGACGCCACACGTGAAATAAGCTACAAAAGTTTGTACGCGGTCCAGAGCCATTATTAATCAACCGATTTTCATCAAATTTTCACAGAATGTGTATATTACGTTCTTATTGTGTAGACCTGTGTCCGTTTTTCAAAATTCGAAAAGTCCAAGCATCTATGGCGGATCCAAGATTCGAACCAAGGACGTCAATTTTTAAATGCTGATAAAAACTGTCCTATTGGAGATAGAAAGATGATATTGGGTCAGTATATAGGTCTCTGGGAGTCTTAAAATTTTGTGAAAATAAACGTCATATGACGTTACGTGACGTCATTATATGATAATGTATTTCTAATATTAACAAGAGTATTTCTATATGTTGAAATTGTCGAAGGGCAATGAAAATTTAATGACAAATGATTGAGACGCTGAAATTTCGATTTCAATGATTTTCAGAAGCCTATGACGTCATATGACGTCACATTTGAAATTGACTACGAAAGTTTGTACACGGTCCAGAGCCATTATTAATGGGCCGATTTTCATCAAATTTTCACAGAATGTGTATATTACGTTCTTATTGTGTATACCTGTGTCCGTTTTACAAAATTCGAAAAGTCCAAGCATCTATGGCGGATCCAAGATTCGAACCAAGGACGCCAATTTTTAAATGCTGATAAAAACTGTCCTATTGGAGATAGAAAGTTGACATTTTGTCAGTTGGTAGGTCTCTGGGTGTCTTAACAATTATGTAAAAATAAACGTCATATGACGTCACGTGACGTCATTTTATTATTATTATTATTTTTTCTCCCTAACTAAACGCTTATTTTAATATGTTGCAATAGTCCTAGGACGATGAAAGTTTTATGGGTTATTAGTCACGTGAGGAAATTTTGATTTCAATGATTTTCAGCACCCTATTACGTCACATGACGTCCCAGCTAAAAATAGTGAAGAATGGTGTTCGCGCTCTACAGCCGTCATTTATGGTCGGATTTTCTTCAAATTTTCACAGATGGTACATCTTGAATCAAAGGTGTGCATATCCTGTCAGCTAACCGAAATTCCGAAAGACCGAAGTTCTGTGGCTTAAAAAGATTCGAACATAGGACCGAAAATTTCATTTTACGATTAAAGAGCTTCAGGATGAGATAGAAAGTTGAAACTTACACAGTTTGCAGTTCTGCAGAATTTCTACAAATATTTTGAATCAGAACGTCATATGACGTCATGTGACGTCATAAGCATACTTCTTAATTTTCATTTTAGGGCAATGATTTTGACATGATGCCAGTTGTTCAGAATAATGAAAATTTCAGAGTTATGAAAGTAAAGTATGCGCTTTTAAACAAAAGCATCTTCAGCACCCTATGACGTCACATGACGTCACAGCTAAAAATAGTGAAAAATGTTGTTCGCGCTCTACAGCCGTCATTTATGGTCGGATTTTCTTCAAATTTTCACAGATGGTACATCTTGAATCAAAGGTGTGCATATCCTGTCAGCTAACCGAAATTCCGAAAGACCGGAGTTCTGTGGCTGAAATAAGATTCGAACATAGGACCGAAAATTTCATTTTAGGATTAAAGAGCTTCAGGATGAGATAGAAAGTTGAAACTTACACAGTTTGCAGTTCTGCAGAATTTCTACAAATATTTTGAATCAGAACGTCATATGACGTCATGTGACGTCATAAGCATACTTCTTAATTTTCATTTTAGGGCAATGATTTCGACATGATGCCAGTTGTTCAGAATAATTAAAATTTCAGAGTTATGAATATAACGTATGCGCTTTTGAACAAAGGCATCTTCAGCACCCTATGACGTCACATGACGTCACAGCTAAAAGTAATGAAAAATGGTGTTTGCGCTCTACAGCCGTCATTTATGGTCGGATTTTCTTCAAATTTTCACAGATGGTACATCTTGAAACTAAGGTGTGCATATCCTGTCAACTAACCGAAATTCCGAAAGACCGAAGTTCTGTGGCTTAAATAAGATTCGAACATAGGACCGAAAATTTCATTTTAGGATAAAAGAGCTTCAGGATGAGATAGAAAGTTGAAACTTACACAGTTTGCAGTTCTGCAGAATTCCTAAATAAATTTAGAGTCTTCACGTCATATGACGTCATGTGACGTCATTCATATGACGTCATGTGACGTCATAAGCATACTTCTTGATTTTCATTTTAGGGCAATGATTTCGACAGGATGCCAGTTGTTCAGAATAATGAAAATTTCAGAGTTATGAAAGGAAAGTATGCGCTTTTGAACAAAGCATCTTCAGTACCCTATGACGTCACATGACGTCAGAGCTTAAAATAGTGAAAAATGGTGTTCACGCTCTACAGTCGCCATTTATGGTCGGATTTTCTTCAAATTTTCACAGATTGTACATCTTGAAAGTTAGGTGTGCATATCCTGTCAGCTAACCGAAATTCCGAAAGACCGAAGTTCTGTGGCTGAAATAAGATTCGAACATAGGACCGAAAATTTCATTTTAGGATTAGAGAGCTTCAGGATGTGATAGAAAGTTGAAACTTAAACAGTTTGCAGTTCTGCAGTATTTCTACATATGTTTAGAGTTATGACGTCATATGACGTCATGTGACGTCACGACTAATACTTAGTTCTGATTATTTGCATTAATTTCGGAATATAATGTCAATTGTTCAGCATGAACATGAAATACTACCAGAGGTGGTCATTAGAAATTTATCTCCTCTTTTTGCATTAACACAGCTTGCAGAAAGTCCTATTTTTACGAATGACATCTAGTTATTATTATTATTATTCTTTTTTTCTTCCTAACTAAACGCTTATTTTTCTATGTTGCAATACTCCTAGGACGATGAAATTTTTATGACTTATTAGCCACGTCAGGAAATTTTGATTTCTATGATTTTCATATGCCTATGACGTCATATGACGTCACATTTGAAATATGCTACAAAAGTTTGTACGCGGTCTACAGCCATTGTTTGTGAACCGATTTTCATCAAATTTTCACAGATTGTGTATATTAAGTTCTAGTTGTGCATCCCGGTGTCCGTTTTTCAAAATTCGAAAAGTCCATGGTTCTATAGCGAATCCAAGATTCGAACCAAGGTCGGAAATTTTTAAATGCTTATAAAATCTGTCCTATTTAAGAAAGAAAGTTGATATTTAGTCAGTATATAGGTCTCTAGAAGTTTTAAAAATTTTGTGAAAATATTTCTCATATGACGTCACGTGACGTCATTATATGATAATGTATTTCTAATATTAACAAGAATATTTCTATATGTTGAAATTGTCGAAAGGCAATGAAAATTTAAAGACACATGCTTCAAACGCTGAAATTTTGATTTCTATGATTTTCATATGCCTATGACGTCATATGACGTCACACTGGAAATATGCAACAAAAGTTTGTACGCGGTCTACAGCCATTGTTTATGAACCGATTTTCATCAAATTTTCACAGAATGTGTATATTAAGTTCTAGTTGTGCATCCCGGTGTCCGTTTTTCAAAATTCGAAAAGTCCAAGGTTCTATAGCGATTCCAAGATTCGAACCAAGGTCGTAAATTTTCAAATTCTTATAAAATCGGTCCTATTTGAGATAGAAAGATGATATTGGGTCAGTATATAGGTCTCTGGGAGTCTTAAACATTTTGTGAAAATAAATGTCATATGACGTCACGTGACGTCATTATATGATAATGAATTTCTAATTCTAACAAGATTATTTCTATATCTTGAAATTTATGAAGGGCAATGAAAAATTAATGCCGCATGCTTCAGATGCTGTAATTTCGATTTCAAAGATTTTCAGAAGCCTATGACGTCATATGACGTCACACTTGAAATATGCAACAAAAGTTTGTACGCGGTCCAGAGCCATTGTTTATGAACCGATTTTCATCAAATTTTCACAGAATGTGTATATTACGTTCTTATTGTGTATACCGGTGTCCGTTTTTCAAAATTCGAAAAGTCCAAGCATATATGGCGGATCCAAGATTCGAACCAATGACGTCAATATTTAAATGCTTATAAAAACTGTCCTATTTGAGATAGAAAGTTGAAATTTTGTCAGTTAGTAGGTCTCTGGGTGTCTTAACAATTATGTGAAAATAAACGTCATATGACGTCACGTGACGTCATTTGTTTATTATTATTATTCTTTACTTCTTCCTAACTAAACGCTTATTTTAATATGTTGCAATAGTCCTAGGACGATGAAATTTTAATGGGTTATTAGGCACGTGAGGAAATTTTGATTTCACCCCTACTGCATATATGTAGCCATATCTCAATAAATATCGATTTTTGTAAATATATGTATGAATACGAATTATAGCTGAATAATTGACGTTTCCAAAGATATTTAGTTTATTAAAATTGGTTTTTTTTGAGGTTTAACAGTCAATATCTCAGAAACGACTGAAGATAAGTTTATACATTATGCATGTAAAATGTAGCATGTTTTAAGAGCTTTCTAACGGTACCAAGTTTATTGAAATTGGACTTCATATAAGAAAGTTACATGGAGAATAAGATATTTCATAATCATGCATCATAAAAATATGGAAAAGGTCACGCGCAGGGGTCACCAAGCTAAAATAGTTGCGCAACGACTTAAAAAAAAAAAAAAAAAAAAAAAAAAAAAAAAATCAAATTGCAATTGATGGGCTATATCTTGATTTTTTTTTTTGTTGTTGTTGTTGTTGTTGTTTTTTGTCGAATGTTGACTGTTTCCAAAATAAGCATTGAAGTTAATACATGTACAACGGCACAAGACAAAAATCCGTATTTGCAACACTATGTAGCTAGCGAGCAGTTTGCAAGCCTTGAAAAATTCACACGCAGCCCCACATTTTAGACCATCTAAAAACTGCATTGTTATGCTAACGATATTCATATTGCATCAGTTTGTAGGCTGGGATGTTACCTTTCAAAATATCACCATAGTTCGAAATTCCAGGAATTTATGGCAAAACTACGGAAGCCCAAACACGCCAAAATCGCTAAATACGATTAACTACGTTACAGGTGTCGAAAGGATATAGCACTATACAAATATTCAATACTTCTTCCTAATGAGGCTAAAATTAAACAAGGTTACAACTGAGCTGGAGTGATGAAATTCTATGTGTGATGAAAGTTAGAAACTTACATTTGAACACTGTTTCATTTTTCTTTCATGTCATATGACATAGTATAAATGTTGTATGTAAACTACATGTGCAAGATATGGGCGGACTTTTATTAAAATTCACAGAATGTGTTCTATTTGTGCTATTTTATATAGAAATAGAGGAGATAGAAAGTTGCAGTTTGGACAGATTATCTATTATGTCATCTTCTATATATACTATATAAAGCAGATGTTGCAGAAAGTCCTATCATTCGTTTAAACGAATGACATCTAGTGTTTATTAGGACTTTCTGCCCTTTCGGCAGAAAGTCCTATTGGGTTTGTACTGTTTATTCTTCTTCTTATTAGGACTTTCTGCCTACAGGCAGAAAGTCATATTGGGTTTGTACTGTTTTTTTATTATTCTTCTTCTTCTTATTCTTTTTTTCTTCCTCTTATATTTGTGTTAATTTCGAGGTGTTGCCATTGACTCAGAACAATGAAAATTTTATGGCATATATTTCAAACCATGAGCTTTCGGATGCAATGAATTTCATATTCATATGACGTCATATAACGTCAGATTTGACGTCAGGTGAAAAAGTTTGTACGCGGTCTACAGCCATTGTTTGTGAACCGATTTTCATCAAATTTTCACAGAATGTGTATATTAAGTTCTAGTTGTGCATCCCGGTGTCCGTTTTTCAGAATTCGAAAATTCCATGTTTCTATATCGAATCCAAGAATCGAACCAAGGTCGTAAATTTTTAAATGCTTATAAAGTCTGTCCTATTTAAGATAGAAAGTTGATATTTAGTCAGTATATAGGTCTCTAGAAGTTTTAAACATTTTAGGGAATGAAAATTTAATAAAACTTAATTTTTAATTTAATTAAAAAATTTTTAAATTGTCGAAGGGCAATGAAAATTTAATGACACATGCTTCAAACGTGAAATTTTGATTTCTATGATTTTCATATCTCTATGACGTCATATGACGTCACACGTGAAATAAGCTACAAAAGATTGTACGCGGTACAGAGCCATTATTAATGAACCGATTTTCATCAAATTTTCACAGAATGTGTATATTAAGTTCTAGTTGTGCATCCCGGTGTCCGTTTCTCAAAATTCGAAATTGCCAAGGTTCTATAGCGAATCCAAGATTCGAACCAAGGTCGTAAATTTTCAAATGCTTATAAAATCAGTCCTTTTTGAGATAGAAAGTTGACATTTGGTCAGTATGTAGGTCTCTCGGAGTCTTAAAAATATTTTGAAAATTTGCATCATATGACGTCACGTGACGTCATTATATGAAAATATATTACTAACAATAACAAGATTATTTCTATATGTTGAAATGGCCTAAGAGCAATGAAAATTTAACGGCATATGTTTCAGACAATATAATTTCTATTTCAATAATTTTTATAGGCATATGACGTCATATGACGTCACACTTGCCATATTCTACAAAAGTTTGTACGCGGTCTACAGCCATTGTTTGTGAACCGATTTTCATCAAATTTTCACAGATTGTGTATATTAAGTTCTAGTTGCGCATATCCGTGTCCATTTTTCAAATTCGAAAAGTCCATGGTTCTATAGCGAATCCAAGATTCGAACCAAGGTCGTAAATTTTTAAATGCTTATAAAATCTGTCCTATTTAAGATAGAAAGTTGATATTTAGTCAGTATATAGGTCACTAGAAGTTTTAAACATTTTGTGAAAAGAAATGTCATATGACGTCACGTGACGTCATTATATGATAATGTATTTCTAATATTAACAAGAAAATTTCTATATGTTGAAATTGTCGAAGGGCAATGAAAATTTAATGACACATGCTTCAAATGCTGAAATTTTGATTCCTATGATTTTCATATCTCTATGACGTCATATGACGCCACACGTGAAATAAGCTACAAAAGTTTGTACGCGGTCCAGAGCCATTATTAATCAACCGATTTTCATCAAATTTTCACAGAATGTGTATATTACGTTCTTATTGTGTAGACCTGTGTCCGTTTTTCAAAATTCGAAAAGTCCAAGCATCTATGGCGGATCCAAGATTCGAACCAAGGACGTCAATTTTTAAATGCTGATAAAAACTGTCCTATTGGAGATAGAAAGATGATATTGGGTCAGTATATAGGTCTCTGGGAGTCTTAAACATTTTGTGAAAATAAACGTCATATGACGTTACGTGACGTCATTATATGTAATTTAACAAGAGTATTTCTATATGTTGAAATTGTCGAAGGGCAATGAAAATTTAATGACAAATGATTGAGACGCTGAAATTTCGATTTCAATGATTTTCAGAAGCCTATGACGTCATATGACGTCACATTTGAAATTGACTACGAAAGTTTGTACACGGTCCAGAGCCATTATTAATGGGCCGATTTTCATCAAATTTTCACAGAATGTGTATATTACGTTCTTATTGTGTATACCTGTGTCCGTTTTACAAAATTCGAAAAGTCCAAGCATCTATGGCGGATCCAAGATTCGAACCAAGGACGCCAATTTTTAAATGCTGATAAAAACTGTCCTATTGGAGATAGAAAGTTGACATTTTGTCAGTTGGTAGGTCTCTGGGTGTCTTAACAATTATGTAAAAATAAACGTCATATGACGTCACGTGACGTCATTTTATTATTATTATTATTTTCTTCTCCCTAACTAAACGCTTATTTTAATATGTTGCAATAGTCCTAGGACGATGAAAGTTTTATGGGTTATTAGTCACGTGAGGAAATTTTGATTTCAATGATTTTCAGCACCCTATTACGTCACATGACGTCCCAGCTAAAAATAGTGAAGAATGGTGTTCGCGCTCTACAGCCGTCATTTATGGTCGGATTTTCTTCAAATTTTCACAGATGGTACATCTTGAATCAAAGGTGTGCATATCCTGTCAGCTAACCGAAATTCCGAAAGACCGAAGTTCTGTGGCTTAAAAAAGATTCGAACATAGGACCGAAAATTTCATTTTACGATTAAAGAGCTTCAGGATGAGATAGAAAGTTGAAACTTACACAGTTTGCAGTTCTGCAGAATTTCTACAAATATTTTGAATCAGAACGTCATATGACGTCATGTGACGTCATAAGCATACTTCTTAATTTTCATTTTAGGGCAATGATTTTGACATGATGCCAGTTGTTCAGAATAATGAAAATTTCAGAGTTATGAAAGTAAAGTATGCGCTTTTAAACAAAAGCATCTTCAGCACCCTATGACGTCACATGACGTCACAGCTAAAAATAGTGAAAAATGTTGTTCGCGCTCTACAGCCGTCATTTATGGTCGGATTTTCTTCAAATTTTCACAGATGGTACATCTTGAATCAAAGGTGTGCATATCCTGTCAGCTAACCGAAATTCCGAAAGACCGGAGTTCTGTGGCTGAAATAAGATTCGAACATAGGACCGAAAATTTCATTTTAGGATTAAAGAGCTTCAGGATGAGATAGAAAGTTGAAACTTACACAGTTTGCAGTTCTGCAGAATTTCTACAAATATTTTGAATCAGAACGTCATATGACGTCATGTGACGTCATAAGCATACTTCTTAATTTTCATTTTAGGGCAATGATTTCGACATGATGCCAGTTGTTCAGAATAATTAAAATTTCAGAGTTATGAATATAACGTATGCGCTTTTGAACAAAGGCATCTTCAGCACCCTATGACGTCACATGACGTCACAGCTAAAAGTAATGAAAAATGGTGTTTGCGCTCTACAGCCGTCATTTATGGTCGGATTTTCTTCAAATTTTCACAGATGGTACATCTTGAAACTAAGGTGTGCATATCCTGTCAACTAACCGAAATTCCGAAAGACCGAAGTTCTGTGGCTTAAATAAGATTCGAACATAGGACCGAAAATTTCATTTTAGGATAAAAGAGCTTCAGGATGAGATAGAAAGTTGAAACTTACACAGTTTGCAGTTCTGCAGAATTCCTAAATAAATTTAGAGTCTTCACGTCATATGACGTCATGTGACGTCATTCATATGACGTCATGTGACGTCATAAGCATACTTCTTGATTTTCATTTTAGGGCAATGATTTCGACAGGATGCCAGTTGTTCAGAATAATGAAAATTTCAGAGTTATGAAAGGAAAGTATGCGCTTTTGAACAAAGCATCTTCAGTACCCTATGACGTCACATGACGTCAGAGCTTAAAATAGTGAAAAATGGTGTTCACGCTCTACAGTCGCCATTTATGGTCGGATTTTCTTCAAATTTTCACAGATTGTACATCTTGAAAGTTAGGTGTGCATATCCTGTCAGCTAACCGAAATTCCGAAAGACCGAAGTTCTGTGGCTGAAATAAGATTCGAACATAGGACCGAAAATTTCATTTTAGGATTAGAGAGCTTCAGGATGTGATAGAAAGTTGAAACTTAAACAGTTTGCAGTTCTGCAGTATTTCTCATTTGTTATGACGTCATATGACGTCATGTGACGTCACGACTAATACTTAGTTCTGATTATTTGCATTAATTTCGGAATATAATGTCAATTGTTCAGCATGAACATGAAATACTACCAGAGGTGAGTCATTATATGAAACTTCTATCTCCTGCTTTTTGCATTAACACAGCTTGCAGAAAGTCCTATCATTCGTTTTCACGAATGACATCTAGTTATTATTATTATTATTCTTTTTTTCTTCCTAACTAAACGCTTATTTTTCTATGTTGCAATACTCCTAGGACGATGAAATTTTTATGACTTATTAGCCACGTCAGGAAATTTTGATTTCTATGATTTTCATATGCCTATGACGTCATATGACGTCACATTTGAAATATGCTACAAAAGTTTGTACGCGGTCTACAGCCATTGTTTGTGAACCGATTTTCATCAAATTTTCACAGATTGTGTATATTAAGTTCTAGTTGTGCATCCCGGTGTCCGTTTTTCAAAATTCGAAAAGTCCATGGTTCTATAGCGAATCCAAGATTCGAACCAAGGTCGGAAATTTTTAAATGCTTATAAAATCTGTCCTATTTAAGAAAGAAAGTTGATATTTAGTCAGTATATAGGTCTCTAGAAGTTTTAAAAATTTTGTGAAAATATTTCTCATATGACGTCACGTGACGTCATTATATGATAATGTATTTCTAATATTAACAAGAATATTTCTATATGTTGAAATTGTCGAAAGGCAATGAAAATTTAAAGACACATGCTTCAAACGCTGAAATTTTGATTTCTATGATTTTCATATGCCTATGACGTCATATGACGTCACACTGGAAATATGCAACAAAAGTTTGTACGCGGTCTACAGCCATTGTTTATGAACCGATTTTCATCAAATTTTCACAGAATGTGTATATTAAGTTCTAGTTGTGCATCCCGGTGTCCGTTTTTCAAAATTCGAAAAGTCCAAGGTTCTATAGCGATTCCAAGATTCGAACCAAGGTCGTAAATTTTCAAATTCTTATAAAATCGGTCCTATTTGAGATAGAAAGATGATATTGGGTCAGTATATAGGTCTCTGGGAGTCTTAAACATTTTGTGAAAATAAATGTCATATGACGTCACGTGACGTCATTATATGATAATGAATTTCTAATTCTAACAAGATTATTTCTATATCTTGAAATTTATGAAGGGCAATGAAAAATTAATGCCGCATGCTTCAGATGCTGTAATTTCGATTTCAAAGATTTTCAGAAGCCTATGACGTCATATGACGTCACACTTGAAATATGCAACAAAAGTTTGTACGCGGTCCAGAGCCATTGTTTATGAACCGATTTTCATCAAATTTTCACAGAATGTGTATATTACGTTCTTATTGTGTATACCGGTGTCCGTTTTTCAAAATTCGAAAAGTCCAAGCATATATGGCGGATCCAAGATTCGAACCAATGACGTCAATATTTAAATGCTTATAAAAACTGTCCTATTTGAGATAGAAAGTTGAAATTTTGTCAGTTAGTAGGTCTCTGGGTGTCTTAACAATTATGTGAAAATAAACGTCATATGACGTCACGTGACGTCATTTGTTTATTATTATTATTCTTTACTTCTTCCTAACTAAACGCTTATTTTAATATGTTGCAATAGTCCTAGGACGATGAAATTTTAATGGGTTATTAGGCACGTGAGGAAATTTTGATTTCACCCCTACTGCATATATGTAGCCATATCTCAATAAATATCGATTTTTGTAAATATATGTATGAATACGAATTATAGCTGAATAATTGACGTTTCCAAAGATATTTAGTTTATTAAAATTGGTTTACGCAATACAAAGTTATAAGCAAAAAAACTCAATGAAATGAAGCTAATTTTGCTGATAATATGCTGTTTTCTTGAGGTTTAACAGTCAATATCTCAGAAACGACTGAAGATAAGTTTATACATTATGCATGTAAAATGTAGCATGTTTTAAGAGCTTTCTAACGGTACCAAGTTTATTGAAATTGGACTTCATATAAGAAAGTTACATGGAGAATAAGATATTTCATAATCATGCATCATAAAAATATGGAAAAGGTCACGCGCAGGGGTCACCAAGCTAAAATAGTTGCGCAACGACTTAAAAAAAAAAAAAAAAAAAAAAAAAAAAAAAAAAATCAAATTGCAATTGATGGGCTATATCTTGATTTTTTTTTTTTGTTGTTGTTGTTGTTGTTGTTTTTTGTCGAATGTTGACTGTTTCCAAAATAAGCATTGAAGTTAATACATGTACAACGGCACAAGACAAAAATCCGTATTTGCAACACTATGTAGCTAGCGAGCAGTTTGCAAGCCTTGAAAAATTCACACGCAGCCCCACATTTTAGACCATCTAAAAACTGCATTGTTATGCTAACGATATTCATATTGCATCAGTTTGTAGGCTGGGATGTTACCTTTCAAAATATCACCATAGTTCGAAATTCCAGGAATTTATGGCAAAACTACGGAAGCCCAAACACGCCAAAATCGCTAAATACGATTAACTACGTTACAGGTGTCGAAAGGATATAGCACTATACAAATATTCAATACTTCTTCCTAATGAGGCTAAAATTAAACAAGGTTACAACTGAGCTGGAGTGATGAAATTCTATGTGTGATGAAAGTTAGAAACTTACATTTGAACACTGTTTCATTTTTCTTTCATGTCATATGACATAGTATAAATTGTATGTAAACTACATGTGCAAGATATGGGCGGACTTTTATTAAAATTCACAGAATGTGTTCTATTTGTGCTATTTTATATAGAAATAGAGGAGATAGAAAGTTGCAATTTGGACAGATTATCTATTATGTCATCTTCTATATATACTATATAAAGCAGATGTTGCAGAAAGTCCTATCATTCGTTTAAACGAATGACATCTAGTTATTATTATTATTATTATTCTTTTCTTCTTCCTAACTAAACGCTTATTTTTATATGTTGCAGTAGTCCTAGGACGATGAAATTTTTATGGCTTATTAGTCACGTGAGGAAATTTTGATTTCAATGATTTTCAGCACCTATGACGTCACATGACGTCACAGCTAAAAATAGTGAAAAATGGTGTTCGCGCTCTACAGCCGTCATTTATGGTCGGATTTTCTTCAAATTTTTACAGATGGTACATCTTGAATCAAAGGTGTGCATATCCTGTCAGCTAACCGAAATTCCGAAAGACCGAAGTTCTGTGGCTGAAATAAGATTCGAACATAGGACCGAAAATTTCATTTTAGGATAAAAGAGCTTCAGGATGAGATAGAAAGTTGAAACTTACACAGTTTGCAGTTCTGCAGAATTTCTACATATATTTTGAGTCGTGACGTCATATGACGTCATGTGACGTCATAAGCATACTTCTTAATTTTCATTTTAGGGCAATGATTTCGACATGATGCCAGTTGTTCAGAATAATGAAAATTTCTGAGTTATGAAAGTAAAGTATGCGCTTTTGAACAAAAGCATCTTCAGCACCCTATGACGTCATGTGACGTCACAGCTAAAAATAGTGAAAAAAGGTGTTCGCGCTCTACAGCCGCCATTTATGGTCGGATTTTCTTCAAATTTTCACAGATGGTACATCTTGAATCAAAGGTGTGCATATCCTGTCAGCTAACCGAAATTCCGAAAGACCGAAGTTCTGTGGCTGAAATAAGATTCGAACATAGGACCGAAAATTTCATTTTAGGATAAAAGAGCTTCAGGATGAGATGGAAAGTTGAAACTTACACAGTTTGCAGTTCTGCAGAATTTCTACAAAAATTTTGAGTCGTGACGTCATATGAAGTCATGTGACGTCATAAGCATACTTCTTAATTTTCATTTTTGGGCAATGATTTCGACATGATGCCAGTTGTTCAGAATAATGAAAATTTCAGAGTTATGAAAGGAAAGTATGTGCTTTTGAACAAAAGCATCTTCAGCACCCTATGACGTCACATGACGTCACAGCAAAAAATAGTGAAAAATGGTGTTTACGCTCTACAGCCGTCATTTATGGTCGGATTTTCTTCAAATTTTCACAGATGGTACATTTTGAAACTCAGGTGTGCATATCCTGTCAACTAACCGAAATTCCGAAAGACCGAAGTTCTGTGGCTGAAATAAGATTCGAACATAGGACCGATAATTTCATTTTAGGATTAAAGAGCTTCAGGATGAGATAGAAAGTTGAAACTTAAACAGTTTGCAGTTCTGCAGAATTTCTACATATGTTTAGAGTTATGATATCATATGACGTCATGTGACGTCACAGACTAATACTTAGTTCTTATCATTTGCACTAATTTCGGAATATAATGTCAATTGTTCAGCATGAACATGAAATACTACCAGAGGTGAGTCATTACATGAAACTTCTATCTCCTGCTTTTTGCATTAACACAGCTTGCAGAAAGTCCTATCATTCGTTTTCACGAATGACATCTAGTTATTATTATTATTCTTTTCTTCTTCCTAACTAAACGCTTATTTTTATATGTTGCAATAGTCCTAGGACGATGAAATTTTTATGGCTTATTAGTCACGTGAGGAAATTTTGATTTCAATGATTTTCAGCACCCTATGACGTCACATGACGTCACAGCTAAAAATAGTGAAAAATGGTGTTCGCGCTCTACAGCCGTCATTTATGGTCGGATTTTCTTCAAATTTTCACAGATGGTACATCTTGAATCAAAGGTGTGCATATCCTGTCAGCTAACCAAACTTCCGAAAGACCGAAGTTCTGTGGCTGAAATAAGATTCGAACATAGGACCGAAAATTTCATTTTAGGATAAAAGAGCTTCAGGATGAGATAGAAAGTTGAAACTTACACAGTTTGCAGTTCTGCAGAATTTCTACATATATTTTGAGTCGTGACGTCATATGACGTCATGTGACGTCATAAGCATACTTCTTAATTTTCATTTTAGGGCAATGATTTCGACATGATGCCAGTTGTTCAGAATAATGAAAATTTCAGAGTTATGACAGTAAAGTATGCGCTTTTGAACACAAGCGTCTTCAGCACCCTATGACGTCATGTGACGACAGGGCTAAAAATAGTGAAAAATGGTGTTCGTGCTCTACAGCCGTCATTTATGGTCGGATTTTCTTCAAATTTTCACAGATGGTACAACTTGAAACTAAGGTGTGCATATCCTGTCAGCTAACCGAAACTCCGAAAGACCGAAGTTCTGTGGCGGAAATAAGATTCGAACAAAGGACCGAAAATTTCCATTTAGGATTAAAGAGCTTCAGAATGAGATAGAAAGTTGGAACTTACACAGTTTGCAGTTCTGCAGAATTTCTACATATATTTTGAGTCGTGACGTCATATGACGTCATGTGACGTCATAAGCATACTTCTTAATTTTCATATTAGGGCAATGATTTCGACATGATGCCAGTTGTTCAGAATAATGAAAATTTCAGAGTTATGACAGTAAAGTATGCGTCTTTGAACAAAAGCATCATCAGCACCCTATGACGTCATGTGACGTCACAGCTAAAAATAGAGAAAAATGGTGTTCGCGCTCTACAGCCGTCATTTATGGTCGAATTTTCTTCAAATTTTCACAGATGGTACATCATGAAACTAAGGTGTGCATATCCTGTCAGCTAACCGAAATTCCTAAAGACCGAAGTTCTGTGGCTGAAATAAGATTCGAACATAGGACCGAAAATTTCATTTTAGGATTAAAGAGCTTCTGGATGAGATAGAAAGTTGAAACTGACACAGTTTGCAGTTCTGCAGAATTTCTATATACATTTTGAGTCCTGACGTCATATGACGTCATGTGACGTCATAAGCATACTTCTTAATTTTCATTTTAGGGCAATGATTTCGACATGATGCAAGTTGTTCAGAATAATGAAAATTTCAGAGTTATGACAGTAAAGTATGCGATTTTGAACAAAAGCATCTTCAGCACCCTATAACGTCACATGACGTCACAGCTAAAAATAATGAAAAATGGTGTTCGCGCTCTACAGCCGTCATTTATTTTCGGATTGTCTTCAAATTTTCACAGATGGTACATCATGAAACTAAGGTGTGCATATCCTGTCAGCTATCCGAAATTCCGAAAAACCGAAGTTCTATGGCTGAAATAAGATTCGAACATAGGACCGAAAATTTCATTTTAGGATTAAAGAGCTTCTGGATGAGATAGAAAGTTGAAACTTACACAGTTTGCAGTTCTGCAGAATTCCTACATATATTTTGAGTCGTGACGTCATATGACGTCATGTGACGTCATAAGCATACTTCTTAATTTTCAATTTAGGGCAATGACTTCAACATGATGCCAGTTGTTCAGAATAATGAAAATTTCAGAGTTATGACAGTAAAGTATGCGATTTTGAACAAACGCATCTTCAGCACCCTATTACGTCATGTTACGTCTGAGCTTAAAATAGTGAAAAATGGTTTTCGCGCTCTACAGCCGCCATTTATGGTCGAATTTTCTTCAAATTTTCAGAGATGGTACATCTTGAAACTAAAATGTGCATATCCTTTCAGCTTACCGAAATTCCGAAAGACCGAAGTTCTGTGGCTGAAATAAGATTCGAACATAGGACCGAAAATTTCATTTTAGGATTAAAGAGTTTCAGGATGAGATAGAAAGTTGAAACTTACACAGTTTGCAGTTCTGCAGAATTCCTACATATATCTTGAGTCGTGACGTCATATTATGTCATGTGACGTCATAAGCATACTTCTTAATTTTCATTTTAGGGCAATGATTTTGACATGATGCCAGTTGTTCAGAATAATGAAAATTTCAGAGTTAGGAAAGTAAAGTATACGCTTTTGAACAAAAGAATTTTCAGTACCCTATGACGTCATGTCACGTCAGAGCTAAAAATAGTGAAATACTTAGTTCTTATCATTTGCACTTATTTCGGAATATAATGTCAGTTGTTCAGCATGAACATGAAATACTACCAGAGGTGAGTCATTACATAAAACTTCTATCTCCTGCTTTTTGCATTAACACAGCTTGCAGAAAGTCCTATCATTCGTTTTCACGAATGACATCTAGTTATTCTTATTCTTCTTATTCTTTTTTTCTTCCTCTTGTATTTGTGTTATTTTCGATGTGTTGCCAATGGCCCAGAAAAATGAAAATTTTATGGCATATATTTCAAACCATGAGCTTTCGAATGCAATGAATTTCATATTCATATGACGTCATATAACGTCAGATTTGACGTAAGGTGAAAAAGTTTGTACGCGGTCTACAGCCATTATTTCTGGGCCGATTTTCATCAAAATTTCACAGAATGTGTATGTTAGGCTCTAGTTGTGCCTTCCGGTGTCCGTTTTTCAAAATTCGAAATGGCAATGGTTCTATGGCGAATCCAAGATTCGAACCATTGACGTCAAATTTCAAATGCGTATAAAATCGCTTACAAATGAGCTAGAAAGATGATATTTGGAGAGAATATAAGTCTCAAGGGTTACTTTACATTCTCTGAAGATGAACGTCATATGACGTCATATGACGTCATGAGGTGAGAGGTAATTTCTAATATTTACGTGTTAATTTTTATATGTTGTACAAGTCTGAGCACCTTGAAAATTTAATAGCATATGCTTCAGATAGAACTGTTTGCATTTCAATAATTTTCATTTTACTATGACGTGCTTTGACGTCAAACTTGACGTCGTCTAAAAATGTTTGTACGCGGTCTACAGCCATTATTTCTGGGCCGATTTTCATCAAAATTTCACAGAATGCGTATGTTAGGCTCTTGTTGTACCTTCCGGTGTCCGCTTTTCAAAATTTGAAAATGCAATAGTTCTATGGCGAATCCAAGATTCGAACCATTGACGTCAAATTTAAAATGCGTATAAAATCGCTTACAAATGAGCTAGAAAGATGATATTTGGACAGAATATAAATCTCGAGGGTTGCTTTATATTCTCTGAAGATGAACGTCATATGACGTCATGAGGTGAAAGGTAATTTCTAATTTTTATGTGTTAATTTTTATATGTTGTTTACGTCCGAGCACCTTGAAAATTTAATAGCATTTGCTTCAGATAGAACTGTTTCCATTTCCATAATTTTCATTTGACTATAACGTGTTTTGACGTCAAACTTGACGTCGTCTAAAAATGCTTGTACGCGGTCTACAACCATTATTTCTGGGCCGATTTTCATTAATATTTCACAGAATGTGTATGTTAAAGTCTAGTTGTACACTCCGGTGTCCGTTTTTCCAAATTCGAAAATGCAAAGGTTTTATGGCGGATCCAAAATTCGAACCATTGACGTCAAATTTCAAATACGTATAAAATCGTTTCCAGATGAGTTAGAAATATAATATTATATTTGGATAGTATATAAGTCTCCAAGAGTGCTTTACATTCTATGAAAATGAACGTCACATGACGTCATATGACGTCATAAGGTAAAAAATAATTTCTGATATATACGCGTTAATTTAAATATGTTGTTTACTTCCCAGGACAATGGAAATCTAATGGTATGTACATCAATCCGTGTGCTTTAGAATGCGATGTAATTCATATTAATGTGACGTTATATCACGTAAGATTTGACGTCAGGACCAAAAGGTTTTACGCGGTGTACAGCCATTATTTTTGGACCGATTTTCATCAAAATTTCACAGAATGTATATGTAACGCTCTATATGTGTATCCCGGGTCCCTTTTTACAAATTCGAAAAAGCAATGGTTCTATGGCGAATCCAAGTTTCGAACCATTGACGTCAAATTTCAAATACATATAAAATCGCTTCCAGATGATTTAGAAAGTTGATATTTGGACTGAATATTAGTTTTTGAGACTTATTCATATTCTGTGAGGATTAACGTCATTTGACGTCATAAGGTCAAAAAGAATGTTAATATATCTACGCGTTAATTTCTATATGTTGCAAAGTTGCAAGGAGCATGAAAAAATTACTTGATATATTCAAAATACTTAATATTTCATTTCATTGATTTTCTTATGCCTATGACGTCACATGACACCAAACTTGACGCTGTCTACACAAGCTTTTATGCGGTCTTCGGCAATTATTACAGGATGAAATTCGAATTGTAAGCATTTTAAATAAATTTGATTTGTAACATAGATTATAAAAATAATCCAAGTTAAATAAATCGATATAAAAAAATGATTTTCAGTTTCTTTTGCCATATCCTCCAAGTTAAACGGTTATATTTTTCAAAGTTTATTTAAGTTATGGCCATACAAAAGCAAGTTAAAGGCTGGAATTTCATATCTTTTTACTTTTTTAGCTTTTAAGTGTTTAACAAATGTAGCAGAAAGTCCTATCATTCGTATGAACGAATGAAATCTAGTTATTATTATCATTATTCCTTTTTTTCCAACCAAATCTACGAGTTAATTTCGGTAAGTTGTCAGTGTCTAAGCAACATGAAAATTAAATTGCCTCGACAAAAAAGTATAAATTTTTAAATTCAATAATTTTTAATGTTCAATGACGTCAATTGACGTCAGATTTGACGTCAGCTTCAAAAGATTGTTCGCGCTCTACAGTCTTTATTTTTTGATATTTTATCTTGATATTTTCACAGAAGATGTATGTTATGATGTAGATGTGCACCTTATCTTTCAAATTTTTAAATTCGAAAAATTGAAGAATTTATGGCAATACCGAGTTTCGAACTTTGGTCCTAAAACTATTATTTAATGTTACAAAGGCTACTGATGAGATAGAAGCATGAAAATTGGACAGCTTATTGGCCTAGAGGTCTACTTTATTTTCTCTGAAAAATTTCCTTTTAAGTCACATGGTAATGACGTCATTTAATTGACAAAATCCTATTTTTTCAAAGATTTCTCTCGCTCTGGCATCATACATTTTGAGTCAGTTTTAATGAAATTGAAAATGCAGCGATAAAAAAGTATCTTTTTATACAATCAATCATTTTCAATTTTCATTGGCGTCATATGACGTCAGATTTGACGTCAACTTCAAAAGTTTGTTCGCGCTCTAGAGCCTTCAATATTGGTCCGATTATCTTGATAGTTTTACAAAAGATGTATTTTAGGATCTAGATGTGCACCTTGGCATTCAAATTGCCCAATTCGAAAAGATTAAGATTTCATGGAAATACCGAGTTTCGAACTTTGGTCAAAAATTAAATTAAATGTTACAAAGCCCCCTGATGCGTTACAAGCATGAAAATTGGACAGCATATCGGCATAGAAGTTTGCATTCTATTTTCTGAATGATTTTCTCTTTAGTCACGTGGATATGACGTCATCAAAAAGAAAAAAAATCTTTTTAAAGATTTCTTTCGCTCTGGTAGCATGAATTTAAAGTCAATCTTAATTATATCTTCAGAATTGATAGAGTTAAAATTAAAGTGATGCATACTGCAATAAATGTTTGTTTTGTCACGTGATTATGACGTCATGCATACTAAAGCAAGAATTATTTTGAAAAATCATATAAAATCGCCAATTAGACCAATGAACTTAAACTTTTCAAACATGTCGAAACTTAGTACGTTCATAAGGTCTTGGAAATTTCAAGTGATTACGTCATCAAACATGGCAGTTATTCATGTTTGATGGAATGCCTACTTGAAAATGTGAAAACAAACCTGTTCGCATTCTCGAAGATATTTTTTTTTCTTGATAAATAGAACGTTAGCTGAACATGTCCTTGCAAAAAAGATATTTTTCTTTAGTCACTTGATTTTGACGTCGATAAAATATAAAAATCATTCATTTCAATACATATTCGCGCTCTAGCGTCATGAGTATTGATGCCAGTCTTAAGCATACCTAAAAGAATTTATGTTGTGTAACTTGTTTATGACATTATTGATGTGTAAGCAAAATATATCGAAAAGATCAAAAGATTGTGTATATATACTTTAAGTAATAATGCCGTACCTTAACATGCGCAAAAAGTCCAGAAAATTTCAAGTGATTACGTTAGCAAACATGACATATTCATGTTTTTCGTAAAAGGGCTAATTCATGGAAATCTATTAATTTGCAGAAAGAAATGTAAGTAGTCATGGGGTTGGTTGAGCAAGATCCGATTGTTCTTTTGCAGGAATGAATGCCTGCGTTGAATAGTGAATTGTGATACGTTTTTGAGTAAATGAGTCGCATTTACGATGAATTAGTATAATTATACTAGAGCCAGAAAACCTTTACGGATATCTTATTGCATTTGCTATCACGGCTTTCTGAAAACCTGAAGAAAATGACATATACATGTATATCTTCCTATCGATTTTTTATGTTTTCTAAATGTTTAACGGTTTCTTTTTCTAAATCTGTAAAAATAAGCAAATATACAAAACAAATGAATAATTGAAAGTTTCAAGACTTTTATTACGTTAATTACATAGAAATAAGAAATTATTTTCATTATTTTGCTTACACCTCTGCCTTTGTTTCCATCTAATTTTGCAAATGTGAAACTCAATCAATTTAAAGGTTGAAAGTAATAGATTTAAAAGTACTTTTTTTCTTTTTTACAATTTCAATTGTGGATCAAATTGCAATGAATACATGTTAAGTCATATGCTTACAAAGAAAAGGATATTAAATAAAGAATAGAAAAAATTAAAATCGATTGAATAACGTAAGAAAACAATTCTTGAGGATATTATTATCTTAAAATTTTCCTGTTTTTTTTTCTTTTTTTTTCTGAATGACAGAAAACGGGTGTATAATCAATTAAGATCGATATTTATGCTTTCTCAATATCTTCCTAAGAAGATGAAAATGAAAAAAAAAAAAAAAAATAAATAAAAAAGATTTAAAGCTTATTTTTGAACATAATCGTAAGTATATATTTAAGATAATGATGACTTACGTATTAAATCATACATTATTATGAATCATTATTCCATTTTATGTATTAACTTATATATTTAATACCTTTGAAATAAGCAAACGGAAAGCCGCTTCGTTTGTATCTTAAACAAACGACTTCTAGTTCATGTTTTGTTTGTTGTTATAATCGCGATATACTGCCATTATAGGTCATATGATAAAAAGAATCTGGCATGAATTGTCATTTCATATCAAACTTTACTAATCTCGTTCATGAGAACGCCAGGGGCTCGCTTAATTTGATATGAAATAACAATTCATGTCAGATCCTATATATATTTACAATACACATGTAGTTACGGCTCCAGCTCAAGAATGTCAAAATTTCATTGTGATGTTTAACAAATCCGGTAAATATTTAAATGTCTCTTATTATATGTCTGAATAAATTAAGTCAAAACATTTTTATATGATTGGGTTGTCGTACATTCATTCATAATATAACAAGAAGGTTGACAGCCATAATAATTTTGGAATATTGAGAGTGAGTCTAAAATGATTGATAACTCTCGAATCAGTCCTGATGTTGTCTTCATATGAAATTTTGTCATATATATATATGCATAGTGTGTTATACTCGGACAGCTTGATTAAATGTGTCTGATGCAACTAACTTTGTTCTTGTGTTATTTTGTTGTAATCGCGATTTACTGTCAGTAAAGGTTTTCTTAAAGTGAATATAGTATTCTTTTAAGAATATGATTTTTCAGTGGTCTTACAAAATTATGCAAATTAGTTTCTTTTCACAATAATATGTTAGTTTCATTCAGTTATACAACAATATTTTAACGTTTAACATGTATGTTGGTTTCATTTTCTATGATCCTTTTTGCTTCAAAACAATTCCTCTTCAACAATAGTTTGACTGTTGATTGTTTGATTGCCAATGTATTAAAATGTCTGCAGCAAAAAAAATAAGAGGTACTGTAATTATTATTATGTACCCATTAGAAAAGTGTCATATTAATACTTGATGCATACATGTTAAGATATATAACTTTATATTGGCATTACTGTCTCCTTGGAGAACGCTATTTTTATAACAATGCACAGAATGTCAACTTCAAATCTAAGTCATTTCGCTTACCGTCATACTGCACATGCCAATTGAATAAACAAGTAATATTAATTAAATTCACACTTTCAC
>CM037789.1:5607961-5657961 GCA_021229015.1 Solen grandis
TACAAATGTCATGGGCCAGTGCTCCAGATAATTTTTTATCCAATCAGTACGGTACTGATTAAAATCAAAACATATCAGTACCGACTAACTTCCATCAGTACCACTTGTACAATAGAGAGAACACAATGTTAATCACAAACACCTTTAATTTCATATTCTAAAGACAAATATGTTACACTTTTTTTATAATAAAAATAGTATTTTTTTTTTTGATTTTATAAAAATCTGTATCTTTTTAAATATATTTTGCAAAAGTTTATGGACAATCTTTCATCTGCATAAAGAGGTCACATGACTGTCATATGTGTTCTATGACGATAATCAAGTGTTGAAAATAAGTCAATGTATTCTGAAAGAGCAGACTTATATACATTTCTTGTTAAATTTGTACTCAGAGAATAAGCTTTAGTTTGATAAAAAAAAGTGCAAGTAAAGGATTTACTACAAATAAACTAAAAAGTGAATAAATTCATTTTTAGCACTTTTGTTCTGTCCCTTTTGTTCTGTTTTTACAAGGAGATCTCCAAAATTATATCTCGTCAAACTATGATACAATAATCGATCTCTATTTCTAAATTATAGTTTTAAATCATACTTCTTTCTTAAAAAAACAAGCAAGTAACAAGTTAAATTACAATTTGCTGACACTGAAAACATTTAGTATAAGTACACATGTACAACATTTCTACCTGCACGTGGTTATCAATCACCACGATGTCAGCGATTTTAGTTTATCACATTTTCGGGCGCGTATTATGCCAACTTATTTGTGTGGTTGTGTGTTTTTGGTGCTACAACTGATTTGATGATATCTTCCAGTAACGTTGCAACGAATTCATTTGCCTGTTTGTGCAGCACATCAGACGATGACTGCGATTTTGAATAGTGAAAATAATTAGTAACTTCTGATTGCTTCGCCATATTTGCGCATTTGAGTGTGACTTCCCTTGAATGATACATTCAATCGTAACTACGGTACTCGGCATTGTCCGTGCTATATCGGTAAAAACCTATGGTTTCCATTAACAAAAGCCGATAAATCTCGTTTTTTATGCACTCTAGACGTAACAGCTACAGAATATTGGTACTGACAGAACTGAAATTTGTTGCGTACACGGATTTTTCCCACGTATTTGGTACGATGGATTTTAAAAATTCTAGCGTACTGCATATTTTTGCCAGGTATTTTACGTGGATACGCGGCCTATCTGGAGCACTGATGGGCCATACATGGAATTACTGTGAAATCATTAATTTTTGTAGGACACTAATTTTTGTCAATTTTGTAGTGGGTTTTATCCACAAATATTAATCCCCCACAAAATAAGTGCCTCTTATTAAGAACTCCTGTTTTCTAGAACATAGATCACAAATAAATGTACCCACAAAATTCCCTTACCTACATAATAATAAAAAATATAATGTCAATGAAAATTAATGACTTTAAAGTAGTACTTAACAAGTGACCTTCACCAAATGACCTTTGGTCAATGTCATGACCTGATGTAATGTAAGATGACAGAGAAATGTAATGACAATCTCCCTGGTTATAAGCAACAATTGAGCCGAGAATAAGCACCTAGAGTCATAGGGTTACAGAGTTACAGTCAAATGGATTTTATAGTTGAATGAAACACAACATACATGGTGTGTTAATAAACAGGAGGGCCAGGATGGCCAAAGAACACTCATGAGAATACCATAAACCTAATCAAAACATTTCAGGTCACATGATTATACCTGGCTATCTTCAGCATCAATCATATTCAAATTTCAGATACAAAGATTTCTAAAGTTTCTGTAGAAATCATATGAGCAAACCAGCTAACCCCTTTGATGCCTAATTTTTAAAGGGATCAACATTATTTAAGTAATTATGGTAGAGGGCTGAGATGACCCTTTGTGTCCAAATAAATCAAATTCTGACAATTGGGTTCATAGAAGATTTTTTAAATGGTCTAAACAGAGTAAACATTGTATAAGGAAACTAGCAGATAACTTAGGAATTAATTTAATCTTAGTATTTATGGTAGAGGACCATAAGGTGAACATTTTTGTTTTAAATGCAATTAAATTTTGACCTCTGGTTTTAGAGGAGAAGATTTAAAAAAACAAGAGGCCAAAGGGCCATAAATGCTCACCAGTGTAAATCAGCATATTCAAGATGATTTTTTCTATAAGGAAATCAAATGACAAACCAGAGTTTTCAATTATTTTTTCTATTTGTTACCATGGCAACCAGAGTTCTTCATGGATCAACTTTATTTGAGCAATTTTTGTAGAGGCCCACCTAAGGATCATACATGCCAAGTTTTATCAAATTCTGTCCAGCGCTTTCAGAGGAGATGATTTCAATTATTTTTCTATTTGTTCCATGGCAACCAGAGTTCTTCATGGATCAACTTTATTTGAGCAATTTTTGTAGAGGCCCACCCAAGGATCATACATGCCAAGTTTTATCAAATTCTGTCCAGCGGTTTCAGAGGAGATGATTTTCAAAGTTTTCAATTAGTTTTTCTATTTGTTGCTATGGCAACCCGAGTTCTTCATGGATCGACTTTATTTGAGCAAATTTTGTAGAGGCCCACCCAAGGATCATACATGCCAAGTTTTATCAAATTCTGTCCAGCGGTTTCAGAGGAGATGATTTTCAAAGTTTTCAATTATTTTTTCTATTTGTTGCCATGGCAACCAGAGTTCTTCATGGATCAACTTTATTTGATCAATTTTTGTAGAGGCCCACCCAAGGATCACACATGCCAAGTTTTATCAAATTCTGTCCAGGGGTTTCAGAGGAGATGATTTTCAAAATTTTCAATTAGTTTTTCTATTTGTTGCCATGGCAACCAGAGTTCTTCATGGATCAACTTTATTTGAGCAATTTTTGTAGAGGCCCACCCAAGGATCATACATGCCAAGTTTGATCAAATTCTGTCCAGTGGTTTCAGAGGAGATGATTTTCAAAGTTTTCGATTAGTTTTTCTATTTGTTGCCATGGCAACCAGAGTTCTTCATGGATCAACTTTATTTGAGCAATTTTTTGTAGAGGCCCACCCAAGGATCATACATGCCAAATTTTATCAAATTCTGTCCAGCGGTTTCAGAGGAGATGTCTTTTAAAGCAAATTGTTGACAACGGACAGCGGACGACGGACGAAGGGTGATCCCAATAGCTCACCCTGAGCACTTCATGCTCTGGTGAGCTAAAAAGAAGAAAATGATAAATCATTAGAAAAAAAATATGGACAATTTATTTTTCAAAAAGTCTGAATTATTTGTTATACTGATACAAAAGAAATATTCTCTTACAGTAATAATAAGGGGAGGTCACTGTGTAGGAGATTGACTGAAAATAAACAACATTCACTTCCCTTTATTTTTGGAAAACGAAACAGGAAGTACAAAGCCCCTTATCTAGAACGTATTGAATTTTTGTAGTGACTTTGAAGTAAAGGACAAACATGGCTTCATCTTTCTACAAGAAAGCTTCAGAAGAAGTAATGGAATATAAATGTTTGACTTGTTACAAGAAGAAAAAGGAGAGGACATCAGAGAAATTTTGCAAGGAATGTCAAAAACATTTCTGCACTAATTGTCTGGAGGCTCACAATGTTATCCATGATGACCATGTCCTTCAGGAGCCATCCATGGCCAGTGGTCAAGTGTTCTTGCCAACTGACAGGTGTCCAAAACACCCAACCATGTTGGTGGACACATATTGCCAGGACCACGATGATGTGGGTTGTAACACTTGCGTTTTTGATGAACACAGGTAAGATTAATAACATTAAAATGTCTATTTTTCATAAATGTAACAAATCATAGATCACACTATTCTTTTTAAGATCATATCAAGTAGCTATTTAAGATCTTTATCCAAACTCCAAAGCAGTAGTTAACTTACAGTTGTTGATAACCACTACCACCACAAGTAGATTCGTCTGATAAAGGCCGGATTGACTTTTTTCAATTTTGATTTTAGTTTTGAATATATCATATCAGTTTTGTTATATTTCACGAAAATAACATTCATGATTATGAAAAAAGTAAACAATAAAATCAAATGATAATAATTTATAAAATTATGAATGTATTTTTACTGCTACACTGGTAACTAGACAACATTGCAGATGGCTTGTGAAAGTGAACTGCAACTGATTTTTTATTGTGCGAGAGAATTTAATCCAACAATTACTTTTAAAACAAAGCAGATAGTGTGTTCAACATATTTTGGAAGGAAAAGATGTTGTGGTTAATTTACCAGTAGGTTATGGCCATGTTTTGGTCACATGGCTTCAACTATCATCACATGACTTGTGTAGTGGCAGTGGTTAAGTAGCCAGTGCGGAGTTTGATCTTTATCATGTTATACCCATTTTAAATCAAGATATTTGAGGGAAACTAATTTGGAAAACTATAAACAACAATCAAAAAACAAAACAAACAAGAGGGCCAAGACGGCCCTGTGCAGCTCACCTGGGTAAGATTGCTGTGCTAGGCATGATTACCAAAAATGTTGCATCTAAAAGTATTTGCAATGATTTTCAAACATTTGACTAAGTGACCTAGATTTTGACCCTACCTATATTTGCACTCATCTAGGACTTCATGCAGACAACATTCTTATCAAGTGTTATGAAGACTTGAACAAAAATGTAGCCTCCACAGTGTTCTCAATATTTTTTTCTATGATTTGACATGGTGCCCTACCTTTTGACCCCATGTGACTCAGTTTTGAACTCATCCAATATTTCAAGTAGATAAACATTCTGACAGAATTCCATGAAGATTGACCCAAAAATGAGGCCTCTACAGTGTTCATAAGCTTTTTCTAACATATAATTTTGTCCTGGTGACCTACTTTATGACCACAAGTAACCCATTTTGAAACTAATGCAAGATTTCACATAGATAAACATTCTGACCAAGTTCTGTGAAGGTTGGGCCAAAAATGTAGCCTCTAATGTGTTCACAAGGTTTTTCTAAGATTTGACCAGGTGACTTGGTTTTTGACCCAACGTGACCGAATTTCAAACTCATCCAAGATATCATGTAGTAAAACCAAATTGGCCTAATGTTCACAAGGTAATTTCTAAAATTTTCTAAGATTTGACTTTGTGACCTTGTTTTTGATCCAACATGACCCAATTTCAAACTCATCCGAGTTATCAATGTAGACATACATCCTGTTCAAATTTTATGAAGATTGGGCTAATACTGTGGCCTCTATATATAAGTGTTCACAATGCTTTTCTTTATATTTGAAATTTTAAATTGGGCCAAAAGGTTAAAATTTTAGTTGAGTCATAAGACGGACAAAAGTAGGTAAAAAAATCTCATCCTGAGCACAAGTGCTCAGGTGAGCTAAAAATCTATATACCCTGCAACGCAGTTGGCAGAGCATAACAATAGATATTTTCTGGATAATAAAATATCCCTGACAACATGTTTTTTTTATCATCCAGTATATAACAATCAGTATATAATATTATTGGATAAGATTTTTTGTGTTTATTTGAACCTGCTCAACCATAACGAGGGTTGACTGCAAAACTGTTCCATCTCCTTCTATTTCTATATGGACTTAAAAGAGTTTCATGGTCAGTCTTCCATAATTATAATAAATGAGTGTCCAGTTCACAGTATGAAGAGAGAGCAGAAAGACACAGGCAGGGTGCAAACATCATATGCCAGGTGCTAATCTTAAGCGCAAGTCACACTGACCAGTACTTAGCATTGTGACAATGAGTTACCTGAATCTGTCCATAAGCCACTTTACCAGTTTTCATATATATTTGACAAAAATCTGTATTTCATTAGAAAGACTTTAAACATGCTCTAGCTTTGTTTTTCATATATACAATCAAATTCATCTAAAGTTACTAGCCAGTCATGGAAACAAGAGAAAGTGGCTGCTTAGACCAGCTGGCTCCTAAATGGAGGTTAACTGTCAAATTACTGTTTTGGAGGTCACAATGTCAAATTATTTTGACTCTTCAAAGCAGGTGCTTGCTAAATGGAAGTTAGATACAAAATAAATTAGACGGTTTAATGCAGGTGGTTCCTAACATAGGTTTAACTGTGAATGATATTATTCTTAGTTTTGAAGATCGTCATAAATTTATTTACTATTTTGATTTTAATAAAATGCAATTATTTATTATCAAACTGTTTATTCAACAGACTGAGTATATTTAACTAACCACATAATTATGATCACTATTTTCCAAATCCAAACAGGTCATGTCAGACAGTTCTGTACATTCCAAATAAAGTGGGACAGCTTTTCAAGGAGGAGGAGTTACAGCAAGCAAGGGCGGGGCTAGACAGAGTGAGAGACAGGCTTACAGAGGGAGGGAGGCTGAGGGACAGACAGGCAGAAATATTGCAGACAGAGAGGGAGAAACAGTTGGCAGCTGTAGACTCATATGTAGAGACACTGATGGTCATTATTAAAAATCTGGGGGAGGCAGAAAAGAAAATATTGGTAAATAAATTTAAGGAAGAGGAGGAAAAACTTCAACAGAACACCAACAACTGTCAGAAGGTGATGACAGATGTCCAGAAATATCGCAGTCAACTTGACAGCCATGATGAAAATACAGCCCAGTTATTTGTCAACATTAAAAAAAGCCAGAAAATCATAACTGTTGCTGATCAACTTGTTCAAGAAGTACAAGAAATCACACAGCACCAGTCTCCTCAGTTTGAACCTGACAGACAGATTGAACAGTGCTTAACAGGTCTTCAAACACTTGGGTCACCATTACCAGGGGAGGAAAAACAAAACATAAAACATCCTTCTGTGATTACTTCAACTCAGTCACCAACACTGTACAAGACTGGACAGAAACAAGACATCAATATCAGGATCAAGAAGGACAGTTATAAATGTAGTATTATGAGTTCCTGTCTCCTGCCTGATGGTTCCCTCCTACTGTCAGATATCAACAACATAAAGCTGAAGGTCCTGGGACACCACCACCTTCACAGTCACAGACCACTGTGATCTACCTGCCAGTCCTCGTGGTGTGTGTTGTATCAGTCAGCAGGAGGCAGCAGTATGTCTGTACAACAAAACAATACAGTTTGTATCCCTTGGTCCTCACAAAATGACCCTCGCTAGATCCATCCAGCTGAATCATGACTGCTATGGTATCTCTTACTGGGACAACAAGCTCTGTGTGTCAAACTGGACAGATGATGTACTGTTCTACACACTGTCAGGTTCACTGATTAAATCAGGAAATCTTGGACTGTCAGACACATGTAACATCACATGCAGTCAGTCAGGAGATGCTCTCTATATTGCTGACAGGAACCTTGGTCTGGTAGGTGTAGACATGTCAGGTCAGGAGATATTCAGGTACAAAGGTCTGGGTCTGGATGATTGTATGTCAGTATGTGTGGACAGCTGTGGCAGTGTGTTTGTAGGGGGGTATAAATCTGGATGTGTGGTCCAGGTGACAGAGAGGGGACAGCCCCTGGGGGAGGTGGTACCACAGTCTGCTGGTGTACAGAACATTAGGACCCTGAGTTTTGACTGTAGCAACAGGAGGCTGTTTGTGGCAGGGTTTTCAAATACAGTAACAGTGTTTGAGATGAAATAGAAACAAAATACTTAATTATTTTATTGTGAATCAAAACCCAAAACAATACAGATGCAATTTACAGATTGTGAGCACAGTTCACTGTAAGTGACTCCAACAAACACCTGTATCTTAGTACCACCAGTCTGAACATCACTACATGTCACTTGACATGGGGAATGAATTTATCTGCAGCAAGATTTAACCCTTTCCCTCATATAGACTCATTTTGATGCACTCAGTAGGTACCACATAAAGCCTGATCTGCAGAAAACCACAGTTAAACCTTACCAAATTTAATTACAAAATCCTCATTTCCAGACCACAGAGGAGCAGCGAACAGCATAAAACCTGATCAGCCTGCGAGTTACTCGCAGGCTGATCTGGTTTTATGCTGTTCGCATAGGTCTTTTCATGGTGTCCTCTATGAGGGAAAGCGTTAAGCTGTGGCCAACTGACTTTGTTGATAATCACACTTGGGCAGTTCCACTTCATGGGAGTTTTCTTTTTTAAGAGATCATCACTGTTTTAAAAACTTTTATGAACAATGAAATGTTTATTTTAATCAATCACATTGGTTTCTGATCAAGAGTTTCAGGAAGACAACTTCTCAAGAGAATGTGACAGAAAAACTTAAGTACCTTAATCTCAAAAAAAATCTAGGTTTTAATCTTGACGACATAAACTAACATGCTTTTTGATAGTGTACAATAACTAAAGGACAAAATGTCCCTATGTAAGTAATGTATTGACTGGCATCTGTACTATGCAATCAACAGGTGCATGCTATTATACAATCAAGTACTGGCCTGGTGTTCTCAAAATATTTAAGTACGATCTTGGGCTCAAATTTGAGTATCATACTCAAATTTCCATTGAAACTATAATGGGCATTCCAGTAGTTTGAATCTGACTATTAATGATTTTCGAGAACACAAGCCTAGATTGGTCACCTAGATTTTTAAATTGAGGAAAGAAAGCCTTTCAGTCACATTAATGTAGGTGGATGGTAGAGCCCTACAATAAAGCTTCTGTTATCACCGGATCAAAATTGTCATTTGTATAAATAAATTTAAAATTTGTCAGATTCTGAAGTAAATGATTTTGATATTCAACAAGAAAAATAGGTATAGAACAAAAAGTCATTTACAATTGTTGTGTATGATACAAAATATATTTGGACTTGTAAACAACTTGAAAAATCACAATGGACTCACTAGTGGCTTTCCAAGTGTTGCACTTGTTCAAAAATATATCAATATTGTACAGGACAATAACCGAATAATATTTGACCACACTTATCTATAAAAATATTTGAAAAGTTTAAGATGCGCAAGAAAAGTATCTATTATGTGTTTACTGTATGAAATCAGAACCCCATCCCTCTCTTGGTACAGATGTACCTTTCCTTACCATAAACATGTCAAGAATAATCATATTCTTACATGAGTAACGTTTTTTTTAAATGTTACTCATGCCGACAGGCCAATTAATACAATTTATCATCAAATAACCTCCTGAAAATAGCAGAATCCTCTTGTAATAGTATATCCTGCTGTGGATTCTTTATCTGTCAATGTATGCATAGCTTTCTCTATTCACCAATTAAAAAACATTCTTTTTTTTATGATTGAAAGTTTCAGAATGGCACATTGCTTTGCAAATATGTTTCAAAATAGCATTCAGATAACTATACAAATATTTTGTATTTTAATTTCCTGTTTTCTTTATTATGGTATATTCAGCATTTGTCATTCCTTTTATTGTATCATATGTTAATGTTTGTATGTGTACTATATATACATGTAAATACTGATGACTTCATTTTGACAATAATTATGGAATACTTGCTATACCAAACATGTCAACGATGGTAATAAAGAATTAACTTGCTTATTTAAAACAGTAAAATTGTGTTAATTAGACAATTGAAGAAGGAAATATGAAACCTGATGTAATCACAAGGCTCTAAAACACACACACACAAGCTTAATTGTATATTTAACTGCATATATATATATATAATCATATATTTAATTGTATATCTATATTTGCTCTGACAAGGAATATGACATTCAGACAATTGCTTCATAAATGATTGCCATTTTACTGTATACCACATGTAACTGACCAATATTTTTTGTAAAATATATTCCAACTTTTTTTTTCCAGTGCAGTTCAGTGTTTGAACTGAAACAGGTACACAGTACCAGCTGGTTGGGTAGAAAATGGTACAAAATTAATACCAATTACCCGATGTTGGTCTATTCTTTTATGATATTGATGCTCTCTTCTTTAGAGCATATGCACACATTAATAATGATTCGAAGTGATATCCTTAAATTTAACACACTATTCAGAAGTTTAATCACCATGTGTATTCAATATGTGTGTTTGGTGTACAATGTTCATAATTTTGTCATCTGCCAGTGTTGTATGAATCAGGAAAGAAAGGGAGATAATCACTTTTAATGCAATGACTACCCTAAGAAACAGTATGACAGATACTTGGTACCTGGATATAAAGTCAGTGTTAAAGGTTTTGTTCTACATGAAGCATGTACAATATACTTAATCAACATGATGCTAAAACAGGTTTTTCTCGACCCAAATGTATGTCTGAGGTTGTTGAAATACTAAATTGAAAGCAAGGTTCATGTACATTTGTTTGTCGGAAGTTTGTACAGCTTTTCACTGGTTAAACTGATATGCATATTCTTGTTGAGGTGGTTTGATGTCATGTTAATTTATAATCTACAAAAAATTAATGTTGACAGCTGTCTGCTTATATTTTTACCCTGCTGCAAGACTTAAAAACATTTCATCTACATTTATTTTTGCTTAAAATGGTATTAAGGTTAAATAAAATCCTATACTGGCATATATTGTTTTATCTTCTTTTTTTTAACCACTACAAAGGAAAATATTTCAGAAGACCTGATTTTATTCCAGGCTTTGGAGAAGAGACTGAGAGATACTAATAAACTTTCACTTTAGAAGACAATATGTTATCATTTTCATTTTGAAAATAATTTCCTGCATGTTTATTTTAATATAAAGTAACGTTGAACTGGCAACAGGGTCAGAAAAATTATGATAAATGTAGCTGAATCAGTCAAAAGGTTGTCACGTGATATACTTGAGACTTCAAAGGCAAAAAATACAAAAATGGGGTTAGAATAATATGAAATAGATAGAACTAGAAATGTGTCCATAGCACACAGATGCCCCAGTCATTTTATTTATTAGAACCATATTTTTGTTAGTAAATATGATGAGAAACTGAAAATATAAAAGAAGATAATTTCAAGATAAAATGAGGGCTGTGATCCTGACCTCAACCAAGTGATGTGACCTGGACCTTCAAGCCAGTGACCTGGTTCTTGTTCACAACACATTGTTTTGTCGTAAGAATCCCTTGTACCACTTGGACACTTACTAAGTTACAGCTGAGACACTATTGCTTGCTCAGATTAAATGTCCTAAGGATCTCTTGTACCAAATTATTTCAAAACATGATCATACACAACAGCCAGGACATCAATGCTTGCACAACTTAAGGTCACACAAGTGCTGTGGCCTTGACCTTAAAGCTAGTGACCTGGATCTGGCTCGCAAAAGCCACATTGTCTTATCCTAGGGATCACTTATGTTGTTTCTAAACAAGACCATAGAATAAAAATTTATAGCCCAATCACAACTCCTTACAGTTACACAGATTTTAAGGTCAACTGAGTTTTGTAACTCGGACATTGAAGCTAACAACCTTGATTTTTTTGGGGGGGGGTCTAAGGGATAATTTGTACCAAACTATTTCAAAACCCACCTGTACACAACAAAGTTACAGCCTGAATATGATTTAAAGGTCAACGACTGCTGTGACTTTGACCTTAAAGCAGGTGATTGGTTCTTACTTGCAATACATTGTCCTAAGAATCATTTCGAGCACAATAATATACAACAAAGTAACAGCTCGGACACAATTTTAAGGTCAACCAAGTGCTGTGATCTTGACCTTCAAGCAAGCAACATGGTTCTTGTTTGCAATATATCTTCTTGTCCTAAAGACCACTTGTATCAAATTATATCAAAACACATCCATTCACAACAAAGTTACAGTTGTGAAAAGATTTTATTTTAAGGTCAAGCGAGTGTTGTGACCTTGAACTTCAGGCTAGTGACCTGGTTCTCAATCGCAACACATAGACTTGTCCTAAGGATCACATGTGCCAAGTTACTTCAAAACATGATTTTTCATAACCAAGTTACAACCAGGACAAGATTTTAAGGTCGAGTACTGTGACCTTGACATTCAAGCTAGAAACCGGATTCTTATTTGCCACACATCATCTTGTCAAAAGGATCACTTGTATCAAATTAATGTTTCAAAACATAAATATAATATTAAAATTTGACAAAAGATAGCCAAGAAGTAGCGTGGACAAATCTTGGTCACAGACAGAACAACAGACGTGACTCCTATAGCCCCCCCCCCCATACCTCGTATCTGGGGGTTTAATAAATAGAACAAGGGGGTCATTTATCCTCCATTTGAAAATCTCAAAGGAAAACCATGGGAGTGCGCTTAAAAGATAGCATATATTTGCAATTCTTTTTATCCTTGTCCCTATCTAAAGATATTATTCCAACTAATTAGAGGCATATGCTTTGCAAAATTTTCAAAAAGAGTCTGGGTAAGAAAAATAAGCCAATCTCTTTCTGAGAGGTTCTTGAGCACATTGTGATAAGCAACGTCCTGGACCAATGTCACAAAAACAACATTCTGACCCAGTCAGATATTTGTGAAGAACTGTTTTGTAACTGTAAATATTTTCTTCATTTGGTACTGTTCATATAAGGGAAAAAATCACTGAAGGAGCGATGAGACTTACCTACAGAAGGCATCATTCACTCTTGTGATCAGAATGGCTTTCTCTTCTTTACATTTCATACACAGTCTCCCAAGCCTGAAAACATAATCCAAAAAATATCAATGAATAAGCTTAAAATAATGTTAGTCACTGAACGATGATTAACCCTTTCCTTTATGAATATTCATGTACAAATTAATGGCTTGATAAATATTTATTTTCTGAGCTATAAATACCAAATGAAGCTAGATTTTTCTTTTCCATGAAGACTGTGTAGAATCTCAGGTATAATGTTGTATGAGGAAACAGAGGAAACCCTGATCAGACAGCTCTGATCCCTTTGCCAAGGTGTCAAAATGAGCCTGTATGAGTTAAAGGATTAATACAATCAATCAAAATGAAAGACTGTCAGATCAATATACATGCTAAACTAGCTTTACATGTAATTCTTACTCCAGTGTTTAAGCAGAGTTGATCTCGATAGAGGCAAAGATCCTATACCTGATATAACACAATTGCCTGCAACTTAAGTTACTAGTATTTAGTCAGCTCTCACTCTTTGTTTCATGTCAAATCCACCTGCAGTCTCTCAGTGCTTAAAGCGCTTTGATTTGTTTCATTGTTCCATTCAAAATCTATAAATAGAGACTGTAAATTCTCCGCACAAATATACCCACGTAATAAAAGCAGTTAATGAATATGAAAAAAACTGTGGAAACATGTGGATGCCTAGATACTAGTAAATATACCTTTATCACTGTCGACTCATTATATTATAATATCAGCACTTTTTGCAGATTGAGAAATCCATGAATATAAGAATAACTATCCTACTTTCACTTTCCTATATTTTTTTTTAGGGAAAACACTGTTGTGTAAGTGTAATTTGCAGATAAGTACTTTTCCTCAAAATGTCATATACAATGCAAAAAAAAAAATGCATTTTTTTTGCATCGATCATTAATTGACAACAACTAAAATTAAAAGCATGTAAATTCTTTATTTACGTTACTTATCCATTTCAATGCAATCTTCAGACTCCAACGCAGGAGATCTTAGTGGTGCAGCCATGATTTACCCATGATCCTTTGAGTGCATTCTTACAGGTCATCAAGACCGGTCTTGACACATTGGTTCCATTCATAAATTGCATACCTAAGGAGGTCATGACCTTACTAACCTGATGTACACAATCGTAAAAATGACATATATCATTACATTTAGTGATTTTATAAGGAACGCTAAAAAAATCAACCTGAATGTAAAATATAATGAATCTGTAGGTAATTTATCTGGATCTTCATGAAGGGTACCTGGTTTGCGTACAGATATAAAAAAAAATTGTCTAAAATTCCTGGAAATGTTTTCGTTTTTCTTTTTTTTGCAGACTTAGAACAGCAGACAATATTTAGAATTTTAGTGTTGATCAAATCAACAGATACAAAAATATTATTTCTAAGGCCTAACTAGAACAACACTGTACCATTCCTGCGCTGACCAGGTTGATGGAATTTGCTAATTTGGGAAAATAAATGACAAATGTCATAATAATGGGAAATTTTGATTAATATCTGACATTATATGCAGTATTATCACTACTGGGTCTATTTCTTGTTTCAGGATAATTTTTTCTATCTTAATGAAAAGAAATTAAATAATAACATCATTACCTTAAGTTTTATATCAATTTTGCCATGATGGTTCAAAATCTACTGTTGAACTTGGATTATCCAAAATTATTTAAGAAATAAATTCACTGACAATAAATGCTGTTATTCTCTGATCCTTGGTGATGATGACAAAGTATTATGACTAATTAAGAGTCAATCTTGAGTGTTGTCATCGATAGAAACGACATCATTAATATCTATAACAATATGGGTTGCGGTCAAATCATAACCAAACCAATTTGTAACCTCTTTCATTAGGTTGAATGATAACCGTTTTCAGGTCAATTCAAATCACTGGTCAATTCTTAATCATTTTTACTGGTTGATTCATAACCTTATACAATTTACCGATGCTATATATTATTAGGATTTAATTGTATGCTGTGAAAACTAATAAGTACAATATTGAATAATAAGTATCATAAATAATGCTGTTAGACTGACTCATAATAGTGATAATATTGATGAACAAATAACTTTTTTACCAAAACAAAAATAGATATTAATTCATTTGCTCTATTTCACTATTTGATTTCCATTCATGACTCTGATTGCAGAATTGACTCCAATTCATGGGAATGTTATCTCATCCAAATATATTCAAATTTTGACTTTATTATTAAATCATCCATGCACCATTACATCTTATTATCAGCATTTCAATACACATATAAAACCAATCAACACCTAATTAAATGAATGTTGGTAAAACCGATAAAAATTAACACCTATATAAGGTTACGTATTGCGATAACGAAATGACCTGTAATTTGAAAAGGCTACAAATTGACTTGTAAAAAATGGTTACAATTCAACCGAAATAAAAGGTTAAAAAATTGACCTGTATTCTAACAATATATCCTCGTGTGCCCAAACTGTGCCCCTCTAAGATTTAATTAGAAAAGCAACATAAAAAAAATACATAGAATATAAACTGTTCATGTAACAATTAATTCTATCACTGATACCCCACCCCCACCCAATAATTCTATATATTATTTTGATATTTTTATATTTTTTATACTTATAATTATATAATTTTTCACTCAAAAATAACATTTAATACATTACGAGTCAAATATAGTTATAGTCAAATCGTACCCATTATCAAAATGTACCCAAGTCAAAACGTACCCAAATGGAGTCAAACGTACCCAAATGGAGTCAAGACGTACCCACCTGTTGGTCAAAATGTACCCAACTAATAGGTCAAAACGTTTTAATGTAATGTTCATCATTAATGTATTTCATATTTTTAAAGACAACTGTACAAAATAATTGATCAAAATGTGTAATTTGAATCAATTAAAGGTGTTTATAATTCAATGAAGAAAAGAAGACGAAACACATAATTTGAGAGATCAAAGGTACAGGTAATCATGTATTAAATTGAATAAAATTCACATTTAGTTTTAAACATAATAAAAAATATTTTATTCAAAAATTCAAAGTATCAATAATAAGGACCTGATATATCATAAATAAGCAAACATCAACAGAAAAGAATGTTGTTCATGTAAAAAAATAATAATAGATTTTCAAACAAAACCATAAATTATGACCAGACTTATATATGAAAATATCAATTGAGAAATGAAAAAAAAGTAAATAATAAGAAAAAATACTTGGGTATGTTCTGACCTCAAAATTGGGTATGTTTTGACCTCAAAAAGTGGGTACATTTTGGTTTGGGTACGTTTTGACTTGCTCCCCAAATATTATGCCATCACTTTGTGTGTTCCTCACTCCGCCCCCTAGCTGACATCATAGAAGTTGCAAACTGCACACATCATGATTTCCATTTATAAATATGTAAACGACAGCAGATGGAATTATCGAGATACTTTTATTTTAAAAATTTGAGTGTAAATGGGCCATTCTGTGTGGAGATATCATTTTGTATTACGAAAAAAAACACATAAAAAAGTGGTGCAAGATGAAATTTCAAATAATTATCAGTTTAAATAATAATTTCGTACAAAAATCACCTGAGATTATTAACAGAAACACAGTAAAAAAAAATCTAACAGTCACTTGCGTGTGTGATAAAATCTAGTGAGACTACAATAAAAAAAAAAGGAAGGTGGCAGAGTAAGGACTGGGGCGCAGTTAGGACCTCCGAGGATAGACATCTGAACATGACTGCAGATCATTTTAGGTTCAAACCCATGGAAAGAATGGTCCAACACAGGAATCGTTTAAAATTAAACACCTTCAATGTCAGTTGCTGGAACAAACGGTATTTCGCCATAGCACATGAACTATTTAAATTGTAAGTGACAACTATCACTAGCTAAATATATTTCTACATATAACATCTTTATCCTGTTATTTACCATGCTTACTTACGACGACACTGAGTGCGAACGGTATCTGATGTAACATCGAGAAATCAAACTTAAAGAAAAAGGTCATGGTTAGTTGATTAATGGTACATAAAATGAAAGAACGGTAGTACCTTGACGATGTTTCACTTT
Source organism: Solen grandis (assembly GCA_021229015.1). Lineage (NCBI taxonomy): Eukaryota > Metazoa > Mollusca > Bivalvia > Adapedonta > Solenidae > Solen > Solen grandis. Next base: position 5,624,569 of record CM037789.1, read on the forward strand.
TCTTTACGGGGACATCACCATCCTGAACACTGCACATTTTCACGTGTGACAAATTTACCGTGTCCTACACGATTTGTTTACTATAGCAATGTCAACGAAAAAGACAGAGAGGTTCGAGTGAAACTAACAGATAGTTAGAAAAACTAACGGCATGTACAATAAATTCGTACCTTAGTAAGAAAATAAACTTGAATATAATGGATCAAGTACTTAAACATTTGTTTAGAGGCTATCTAGTGCTGCCTTAACCTGACATTTTAGTAAAAATGAGTGGCAAAATCCACACTGACTCTCATATGATTTTGTTCACTGTGCAGATTCTCTATACTTCTATATACTGAATATATAGTGACCATGTGCTGGGTTAACAATTTAAGTCATCCATACCATTTAAAAGAAAGAAAGGGTGGTATCCTAGTAATATTTTCTAATAACTTTAGTACAATGCAAGATCCAGCCAGGAACCAGACAATTTGGTAAATGACAAACTCAGTAAACTGAATTTACATAGTAACTGGTTGAGCTAAGTTGGTATTGTAAATAAATTGAAGCATGTTAAATTTCTTTATCATATGGCATTGTGCTCATACATCACAGCTGTTTATTTTTTTTTATTTTAGGATTAACAGTTTATTTGACCTTTTCAAATTTACTCAATGAATTATTATTATTGATGTAGAAATTTATAAATTGATAAACATTTTAAATTACTGGAACTTCAAATGGTATATGAAACAATGGATTTTTCCTTGCAATGCAGACTGTTTTAAATTTGAACTTTAATGTAAAAGAGACCCTGATCAGACAGCTCCTGAAAGATCAGGGTCTGCTATATTAACCAATGTGTCCAAATGAATTTTATGAAGTAAAAGGTTTAACCCTTTCCCTCATATAGACTCATTTTGACGCACTCAATAGGTACCACATAAAGCCTGATCTTTCCTTTTTAATTAAAACCTTTCCCCTAGGAGCAGCGAACAGCATAAAACCTGATCAGCCTGCGAGTTACTCGCAGGCTGATCTGGTTTCATGTTGTTCGCATAGGTCTTTTCATGGTTTCCTCTATGAGGGAAAAGTTTAAATAAATGTCATTAATGGGTAGTAAAATCAAAATAAGACCTGATAATGCCACAATCTCTTTATTTTTCTTACAATCATGATGTCATCATGTTTTACGTAATAATTTAAGGGCACACTTGTTTCACTACATGACTCAGCAAGCTATCTAGATAAACAAAACATGTGATCAGATGAAATCCGTACAGAGATGAGAGCTGAAACCAGTCCAAATCTTTGTAATCTGGGTACCCGTTTAACTATTACCTACAGGTACCTGTTCAGATGTAGTCATTGCATAAAAAAACAACACTTAACCACCTGTAATAATGAACAATTTTCAATACAAATATTATACAGACTTTGTACATCCATATGTCCATCTTGAATTATGTGACAATAATTCCTTGACAGAGTGTAGAATTTTGTTAAAGGATATCATGACGAATTGGTTATTGATGTATATATATTTTATGAAGAAACAAAGGACATGAGGTATTACAACACAAAAGGTCAACATCGTGTAACTGGCAATTATTTTGTACCCGGGTACTGGCATTTTTTTCCCCTACCCACATACTTATTTCAGCCTCAAGAGAGACAAAGCAAACATCTCTGTTTTGACCAGGCTGTAACCAGGCTGAAAACAAACACAAATCAGACAATCAAAATGTCTGCCATTCCTGTAACTTCAGTTGTTGTGATGGCTTTTACACCTCAAGAGAGGAGTACAGGCCATCCAAACAATTATCCGGATAGTTTAAATTTGATTGTTTCAAACCACATTCAAACAAAAGTAAATCAAGAGCTTAACCTTGTATTCAGCGGACTGAACTGGGGATACATGTAATTGCATTATAAAACAAGTGTGCCCTATGTATAAACATTAACTACTTCTAAACATAAAGAATATTACTGTCTTATCTATATCAGCAAGGTATTCTGAATGTTTATACTTTCCAGGTACAATTTTAACATATAGCAGTAACAAAAAACAAACAGACAGAAAAAATTAAAACTGTCTTTGCACTTCTTTGCTTATATTTACATAAGTTTCTTCATTCAACCTTCTGTTGTCAGCAATTTTCCCTTCAACCAAAATGTTATCATTCTGAAATAGAGGGAGAGAGAGAACCATAGAGAAAGAAAGGAACAGGCTGACTACCAAAAAAAACAGACAAAACTGTCTATTAAAAGACAATATAGAAAAATGTTACACAATTCAGAGCCTTATCAATGAGTGCCTTTTCAGATACACAGCTTACAACTCTTACTATGCAATAACCACTGTCAATTAAAATAAAAGTTAAAACTATTTTAAGGACGTTTCAGCGGGTTACAGCTGATTTTGATTTTGGTAAAAAATTTATTTTTTAATTTCTATTATTGAAAGTTGAATGATTGAAGAAAGCCCAACTTTTAAGATTCTTTTATTTTTTATAAAATGGTAAAATTTCAATAAAAAAGCAGTTTTAGTTGAAAAACAAATCTGGTGAGGTATGCATTTTTTTACATTTTCATAAATTTAAAACTGACTCTGTTTTATTTATAAAATATATATAAAAATTCAGTTTTTGAATAGTTTTTGTATACATTTTGTCCAGCACAAATGAGATTTTATGCCCTTTTTGTATTTTCAATGCATATTTGACAGTATTTTTATCTGTAATTTATAGAATACATTATAAGTTACAAATGGTGATAAAATATTTTAAAAATATCATTTAATATGCTGTTAAAGTACTTATATGCAAATTTTAAAAATAATCTGTCCGTTAAAAACCCTGCTCAAACACCTTAAAACAACAGGACTGGAAGTGGTATTGTTTGGGAAAATCTTCTCAATAGCACTAATGAAGGTATGTTGGGGGAGGAAACCGCAGTGCATGAATGAAGTGTCGCATACAAATATACGGTGTATGTGAACCAGAAACTGATGGGGAAAAATGAAAAGCTTGGATAATCGCAAGGCTTTGGAAAATTTGAGTGTTTTTTTGTTTCTCTTAGGATTGTCTTTTTCAGCATCTGTTTCTCCTACATAGAAAAATGTAGGAACTGAGATGAGACTTCAAAAGAAAGCATGGTGCTAGGAAAATTGCTCTTAGGAATTTCACAATTTTACTGTTTATATTTTCTACATTACACACTGTTGGTACTGGTAATATTTTATGTTTATGTAAAAATGAATGAAACACAAACTTGATCACAGATTAAGTGAAATGGCCTTTCTTAATCATCAAATGTTCCCAGAAAAAACTAAAGAGGCATTCATAATTGATAATAAATAATCTGAAAAGTCTCTCAACAGAAAAAAAAAAACATATGTAAGCATCAATAAGATACAAATTTGATTTCATTCAAACTGTAAAATCTAAACAAAAATCTCTGTAGAAACAAACACACACATCATTTTCTGTTGCTCAAGCATTACATGCCATATCTTCTTTTTGAGCAATTATGGTTCTCTTATATTTTCCTTCTAATGAATACAATGTATTAATATTTTCTAATTATCTTATTTTCACACCAAGAAATTTTTCGGCTTCTTCCTCGATAGCCTTGTGTACTTGATTGACCTCACACTGGGTCAGAGTTTTTTCCATGTGTCGGTAGGTCAGTCTATAACAGTGGCTGGTCCTCTGTTTTTTCAGGTGAAAGAAGGTGTCGATCAGTTCAACGTTTTCTACAATATCTCCGCCCACAGAGCGCACTAAATCATAAAAGTCATGTTCATGGTACGCCTCAGGAACCCAGAAGGAAATGTCATTTATACATTGAGGATACATGCTGACAGGCTGAAATAAAGAAATATGCAGCCTTCTGTTACTGTGTGTACTAAGCAAGCTATAAATGCAATGTGTTTTATGCATGAAAACAGCTCCCGAAAAACCTTATTTCTGATTTTAAAAGCTTAAGTTTAAGTTTTCATTTTAGCAAAATCTATAAACTTTTCATCACTGGACAACCACACAAGATCCTTTCATTCATCAGCCATAGAAAAACTGGTATTTAATATGTGTACAGCACATCCCGTACTAAAATTCCAACCGTAAAATAGCCGGAAATGAGACGTAAAGTGACTTTTACGTACGTTAAACAGACGTAATTTGTTCAGAACCGGAAAAAATAGAAAATTACGTACATAAATGTTAACTTTTTACGGCCGTAATATTTTTACGCTAGTAGATTTTAACTTAGAAATTTTTCATGTTTAAAAATATGTCTTGAAAAACATAAGTGTATTAAATTTTTAAACAAAAATCTACGATCTATTTTACAACTGTAAAATGAGGATAATATGAAAAGAAACTGATAAATTTTCAAAGAATTGTTTTAGTCAACTCTCTGAAAGTTTCTGATGTGCACAAATAAAAATAGAGCTATAAATGGAAAACAGAGTACTAAATCTTTTTATAAATTACCAACTTAAACTTAGTGTTCATCCTTTTATGAATAATTTTAATATAAATTAGTTATGAATGAATTTTTTTTTCCATTTAACCAACAACAGCAAAACAATATCTGAGCAATATTCAAGCAGCTGTTAAAGTATAATAATGTTATGTAACTTGAATTTATCAAAGTACAAGAGTAAGATGATTTCATTTCAAAAAGATATTTAATGCACTTTAAATATGAAAGAACTAAAATAAAAGACCTAATAGGACTAATTTCAACTACTATAAAGTCCTTCAGTCCTTATAAAAACCACACTGATGTCATGTTTGTATCCATGGCAAGCTTACCTTATAAGTTATTTTAGTGCTGGGGTCTTCAACCTGAAACTGGTTCAGGAAGCCTGTGTCCCTGCTCCAGAAGAGCCGAATGTCAGGAATGTCGTACAGTTTCATCGCCAGTCTCTCCAACCCGAGCCCAAACGCCCAGCCTACTTTGTGGCCTGCCCCAGCTATGAAAGAGATATATATATATGTAATCAAGGACTTAAGACATGCCTCACCTTGGGAAAATGGTGAATATTTTATTTCATTTTTTTCAAACACTTTCAGATTATTTAGAAATGTAATGAGGCATATTTCAGCCAATTCAGTAGATTGGTGCCTGTTTTATGTCCTACTGATCAAGTATGATTATTGGTTTTCCATTGAAAAAAACAACAATAAAATGATTTGAAAAATCAAAGTTTTATGAAATGAATACCAATACAGAATCAGACAGCATCTATTGTTGATACATCCATAAGGCATATTAAAGGCGTCAACGAAAGCTCTACTTTTAGTAAATCTGGATCACCTACAATGGGACAGAACAGAACAATGTGCTTCATTCCTATAAAGCCCTACTTCACAAATTACAGTGCAGTTTGAAACATTACATCAGCTTTACTTTCAGATATACACATGTATAAGATAAAGAGAATATTATTTTATGATATCTATAATTAATCCTTATTGTGGAGTTCTGATATGAGAAATGTTTAATTTTTTTATAACTGATAATGAGGAATAATGTAGTGCTTGTATATTCTTCATAGTTTTTGATATAGCTCTCTGGATGAAAATTCAGAAAAAGTTATTTATCATATCTCTATGTAACAAAGTTTTTTACAAAGTTGCTTACCTTTATGAAGTATTTCTTGTTCGATGATGCCACAACCAAGAACCTCAAGCCACTTATCCTGGTACTTGATCTCCAAGTTCCCAGGACGGGTGTGTGAAAGGGAAGTAGGCATCCACCCACTGAGTTTCGATATCTATCAACAAAAGCAAAAACTATTACTTAAAGTAATGAATAATGCTGTCACTGATGTGCTTTGATTCCACAATATGCACTAACATTAACCTTTTTCAGGGTTTTCTCCCCTTTTTTTTTTCAAAGGTGTTCAATAACACCTTAATATATAGATAAAGTTTGAAATATCTGGGGATCATTGAGTTGTGGATCAAAAAGGACAAATTTTGAAACCTTGATCTTTTGCAAAGCAGAATGGGGCACAATGCAACATAACAAAATGAGAAAACTACCGTACTCTATAGCTCCTACTTTACTTTGTGAAGTGAGGGTACAATAATAACTTATATTTTTATTACAACTTTCAATAAACTGGTACAAGTACCATGAACTAGCAATGGCAGGAAAGTATACAGTGTAGATAGCATATGCTTTATACCCCTATTGAAGGCATAGCAATATACAGGAAACCAGCTCAAACCAACATGATAGAGTGCCAAATCTTAGATCCAAACACTTTTATCTCTTTTCTAAAGTTTACAAAACAGAGAAAAGTATTTTAATTTTTCAAGGTATGCAGGCCACATCAGAGAAACAGCACAGAGACTACATGTACTATTTAGATTGAAGAAAATCTAATAAAAGCTAGTCAGTTACTGTGAAATCATTAATTTTCGTGGGACACTAATTTTTGTTGATTTCATTGATATTTATATCAACGAATTTTGATCCCCACAAAAACTTGTCTCTTATATAGACCTCACATTTTCTAAAACATAGATCCATGAATAAATGTACCCATGAAATTCCCTTAGATACATAATCAACGAAATTTAATGTCAATGAAACTTAATGATCTTACAGTAGTGCTCCTGAATATATTCCAATTACAGTTTTTGGAATAGATTCCCATCATTTGCAGTTTAGGTAAATGACTTAAGGTAAGGGGAGCTACAAGTACCAATCATGTTGATAATTTTTATACTTGTTTTCAGAAGTCTGTTTTGGGAAATAAAAGTGTTTCATTACTGGCTGTGACAAATACAATCAAATCTATTTAAGCTTTTGATTTTTCTGATTAAATTATTAAAGTTCATGAAGTTATTCCTATCACTGGTCCATACAGCTGGGGGTCCTACCTGTCCCAAACAGTGTTGTGGCAAGTTTCTCGAGTGTAGACTTGAGATGCTGCTGGACAAGGAGCGCCGCCTCCAGCGTGTGACAATCCTGCTTCACCTCCGTCTGGTAACTGTTCTCAAACAGCTCCTGGTCTTCACAGTTCTTCACACCTTTAAACAGCTGCAAATCAACATCATCAGTCGCAGTAAGATAGTAGTAATAGTAGTAGTAGTAGTAATTATCAGTGGAGATAATGATATATCATTATCAATATCATTATCAAAGAGAAAAAGATAAGCTTTTCCGATTAAATGAGTATTACCCATAATTTTCAAAAATATTTGAGTATCAATCACATTCAGTAATCCAGCAACAGTAAACCTGTTTCTTTTAATCTACTTTAATTAAATAATCAGAATAAATTGTGATGAAAAATAACAGTATAGTGTTCAATTCTGTTATAACATAATTATTCCCACAATTTTTCGAAACTCAGTATTGAAGTTTTTTAATTAAATCTTATAATTTGAATATGTCAAATCAAATTTCAGGATTTATAGGATTTTTAATTTTTTTAAAATAAATGTAATTTATATAAAAATCAGTTACACAGCCTATCTGTTTCTCTTATCATAGGTACCGGTAGCAGTAAAATGATGAAAATGCTAAGAAAAGGGTGTTTCAGTAATTATGAAGATAACTACTCAATTGTCCATTTAAAACTTGTTTTAAGAAATCACATTAACTTATGTAATTCAAATGCTAAAGAATTATAACATTTGCAGTAACAATTATTTAAACATTTTTTACACTTATCAGGGCTCCAGAAAAATTAAGTATTCTGCATGCTAACTTCTTTATTTCTTTTCCACACCCTATGTGGTGGGTACTCATATGAATTGTCTCAAAGTGTACCAAAGTAAACAAGGTAATTGAATAACTAAAATTGTACAGGTAAATTATGGTCCTTTATTTTATTACAGCTGCTCCAGTGAAATCACAGACTTTCCTACCTCATATTCCGTGAAAAGACTAACTCCATCTAGTTGATGAAAGACTGGATAATGACTGGCGTCTATTGTATCCCTCCTGTAAACATCCCCGACAATAAGGAAATTATCCAGTCCAGAACTGATCAAATCCCTCTGATGAGCCGTAGTATGTGCCCGTAACATATGCGTTGAGTTAAAATAATAACTCTCAGATGGCTTTCTGCTAACATGATCTTGTGCCACTAGCAAATTGTCAAAGTTCTGTTCTAAGGTAACAACAGGGCTAATATTATCATATACTGAAAATATTGGATTTCCTCTTCTTGTCACAAAGTTTTTATAGAAGTAGTCCTGTATCTGGAGCTTTATTAGACCAAGTGGGTGATGCTTCTGTGTATGTAGATTGGTTCCGATCTTCTGAAGGATAGCAGGAGAGACATTTGTCCATTTGTCCACTGGATATGACTTGCCCTTGTAAGGTGGTCACCTTTGATTGCTCTTGTGAGGCAACATTGCTACAAAGACATCTAATTGGCAGCTTTCTTGTCTGGTATGTTGCTACACGCAAGATGAATCTGGTTTAAGAAAGAAATGATAATGGCAAAAAAATAAACATGTGAATGAAATGTAATATAACTCCTTCCCATCCTATTACCATTACTCAGTTGCCAAGTAAAAACACATCTCTATGGTTTGTAGTAAGAATCTTTTCTTTAATTTACAAAGAATTTCCAAGATATAATGTAGTCATACTGGAATGTGAAAAAAAAAGCATAGTAAAATGATTTTTGAGCGAATGACTGTCACTGACACTGAAATATAGAATCAAACACTAAAAACTGAACATATTCAATAAATATGGAAAAACAATATAATTGCTTCTGTTTGCAGATATGAGGCTGATGTTCATGAGACAGATAAGTGCATGGTATTAACTGCAATGGAATGTAATTTACTAAATGTTGTCTTTGTTTGACAGCAACTTCTGACTTCTTTTTCTTTTTCTTTTTTTTAACTTTTGTAGCATAAGTCACAGAGGGAGCGCAAACGTACTGTACTGAAACCATTTGTCAATGCACCACACACAATTCTTTAAATTCAGAGGTCATTTAAGGTCTTTTGACTTGACCAAAACTCAATGTCTTTGAAACACAAGACTAAATTTTGCTTGGTTGTGATAACATCATCAATAGCTTCAAACTATGAACTATAATTAAATGGGCATTGCAAGGCAGAAGATAACCAATGAAATGCTGTGGCTGGGAAAAGAAAGACGGGAGTGATAAAATTATTTCTTTTAAATGACACAAAATATCAGTCACCATATCAAAAAAGATTTTCAAATACAACATCTTGGTAAAATGTCAAAAGAAATTGCACACCTTCTGCTTGTTCCTAAAATTGGCATATTTCTACCCTTCAGTAATGACATCCCCACCGTCCCCATGGGCGCAGACATTTTAGTCGAAAACCAAATTTACGACATTGACTTTTCAGTATTACCAATATTGAACTTGAATTTGAACTTTGAAACGATAGTGACACTAACACAATATCAATGAATTTAAGATATCGAGCTTTTAAATATGCTGGTTCAGTAAAAAGTGAAAATTACACACAAATAAGACATACAGTATGATGTCGCAAACACTGCCGGTGTTAGGGTCAATTATTACCCCACAAGGTCATGATGTCTGCAAGTAGAACCAAAGTCCTATCTTTGTACAAACAGCTTTTACGCGAATGCAGTAAACTTAATTCATACAATTTCAGGTAATTTAAGTTTCTTTCATCACTCATGAATTTAAAATATTGGTTGACAGAACAGGATCGATGGATAATTAAGTCGGATTTTATCACCGTAACTCTGCATTACGCAGGGATTTACACTACTTTTGATTTTCAGGGGTCCACTGGACTCAGGATCCTTAAAAACAGGGGTCCATCATTAATTTCAGGGGGTCCAAGCTATTTAACCTCACCAAAATATACTACTCAAAATTTGCTAAGGATCACTAGCTATTTTCCAGAAGAGTTATAAGTCTTGCGACTTTGAGGGCATGGAATGTTAAAGTAAATTTTAAAACTTTTTTTTTTCTGCCATTATCTTTAACTAAAAGTATGTATTCCAGATCCTTAAAATTGAGAAATTTATTAAATTTAATAAGTGCAAATTTTGAGAATTCACATTAAAATTTGACTAGGTTTCTTTTTTCTTACAGTATCATTTCAAGCATCCTTAACAAGTATTCCTTGTAGAAAACAAAAATATCTGGATATTCAAAATTCTGTTATACACCGTCTGCAACTGAATCACATAATCATTGAGTTCACTAACAGTATTTTCAACACTTTGATCGTGATCAGCTTTAATAGCGGTTGCGAAATTTGAACGCATATTTAAGACTTGTAAGCTGTTCACGTAGACATCAGTGTCTTGATGACGAATTAATAAGGGGTAAAGGGATTTGATGAGCTTTTCGCCGAAATGCAGGTATTACAATACGTACATGCCTTCGTCACGGAACTGTAGCCATTTAAATTTTTCAAGCCATATACTGAAATTTCTGCTCACGTTTTGATTTTGAGGAAGATTGTAACTGTAATCAGGGTGACCAGTTGACAATAAATTTTCATGTTTCTCGTCATCGCGATCTTTTCTTTTGCCCCATAAACTTCTTAAGTCAGTTTGTGTTTGCCATGCTTAACTTTGATAAGACATGTGAGCGGAAGCGTTCAATGATTGGACGCTAATTTTAAAAGGCACAGTGATTGGCTTGTAAATTTAACTAGTTAAATATAGCGTTGGAAATTCCAAGAGATTTACGAAGACATTTGATAATGAATTGGCACAGATATTCTGGACAATTCGTGCGTACACATGGACGCAGACTTTATTTTTCGGTGCGTACAGTCTGTGATTCATGCGTATATGGACGCAGGATCCTGCGTCCGGTAAATCCCTGCATTACGTAATATATTGTAATAAAATCGTAAGAATTTCAAGCAGATAAGAATGACTTGAGTATATACTATAGCATGTATCTCCAAACCATATTACAAAAGTTTCATTGTTTATCTCTTTTGCAATAGCGATCACCATAGTTGATATGCTGACTAAGTGAAAAAGTGCCATGGCCCAGTGGTAGCCTTCATAAATATGGTTTGGAAGGTTATGGGTACAAACCAGCACTGTGTTCAGTTACCATTAAAAGTCTACGTAAGCGTTTGCATGTCTGTTGCATCGTAGCTCACATAGTGAAAGCAGGGGACCAACTCCCTAACAGTTGCGAGTGTTTGATTTAACTGATAATCTCTACTGAGATCCATTACTTATTTAGTTAATTGGCCTCTGCAGTATGAAAAAATAACCGGAGCGGATCTCAGTAGAGATTGTTTTAACTGAATGCAGGGCAGCCTTGCGTTCAGTTACCATTTAAAGTCCGTAACATAAGCATTTGCATCCCTCTTGTAGTGAAGCTTATGGAGTGAAAGGAGGGAACCAATCCCTACCAATTGTGTGCATTGTGCTTGACTGAACACAGGGCTGAAATAAGGGCAAGAATGTTTCATGATCTTCCCAAATTCAAAGTAATTACATTGTCAACCCCAGGAAGAAGTGAAAGTTGTAATAACTTTTTTCTGAATCAACTTGTAACCAAGTAAAATCCAACCCAAGCTGGAATCGAACTTGGGACCTTCAGTATGCAAAATCATAATGCCACAAAAGTTAGCTCCATGGAAAGGCATTACAAGTGTGATTGTATAACAGTTACCTCTATTATGTTTACCCTTTTCTGTTAAGAATTGGCCTTCAGATTGAGTATGAATGTCAGTGTACCAAACCCCTTACGCTTGGGCGCAAGTGAAACCAAGTAAGATCTATTGACCTTAACTGGAATGAAGCACCGGACACTCCATGTTGGCACAAAAGCTAGCAAGACATTACTAGTGCCATAATATAAAACAAAGATATTAGTTTAAAATAAAAGTGTGCTGACCCATTACCACAGGCATGCTAGCTAGAATGTTGCTTTTCTTTTGAAATAATGGTTACACACAGTATGATGCTTAAGTCTATTTTTTTTTAGCTCATCTGAGCACAACATGCTCATGGTGAGCTCTTGTGATCGCCTTTTGTCCGGCATGCATGCATCCAACATCAACAATTTCCTTTAAACAACATCTCCTCCAAAACCACTGAATGGATATTGACCAAACTTCACAGGAATCATCCTCATGATGTCCTCTGTCAAAGTTGTTCAAATTATTTTGTTTTTTTGAAAAAGTAGGTCACAGGAGCTAAAAATAGATTTTAAAAATGCAAACTTTGAAAATCTTCTGCAAAAACACAAGGCCTAGAGCTTAGATATTTGGTGTGTAGCATTATCCTGTGAACCTCTACAAAGTTTGTTCAATCCTTGACCCTTGGGTCAAAATTGGCCCTGCCCCAGGGGACACTTGATTTTACATAGGCTTATACAGGAAAAAAAACTAGAAAAACCTTCTTGTCAGAAACCACAAGGCCTGGAATTTAGATATTTGGTGTGTAGCATTGTCTAGTGGATCTCTACCAAGTTTGTTCAAATCATGAACCTGGGGGTCAAAATTGCCCTACGCCCCAGGGGTCACTTGATTTTACGTAGGCTTATATAGGAAAAAAACTAGAAAAATCTTCTTTCCAGAAACCACAAGGCCTGGATTTAGATATTTTGGTGTGTAGCATTGTCTAGTGGATCTTTTCAAAGTTTGTTGAAATCATGGCCCTGGGTCAAAATTGGCCCTGCCCCAGGGGTCACATGATTAAACATAGACTTGTATAGAAAAAAAAAAACTAGAAAAATTTTCTTGTCAAAACCACAAGGCCTGTAGTTAAGATATTTTGTGTGTAACATGGCCATATGAGTATCTACCAGATTTGTTCAAATTATGGCCCTGGGGTCAAAACTGGCCCAGCTCAAGGGGTCACTTGATTTTACTTATATAGGAAAAACTAGAAAAATCTTCTTGTCAGAAACCACAAAGCCTGGAGTTTAGATATTATAGGTGTTACATGGCCTTATAGCCTTACATGTGTTACATGGCCTTATAGATATCTACCAAGTTTGTTCAAATCATGGCTCTTGGGTCAGAATTGGCCCTGCCCCAGGGGTCACTTGATTTTACATAGACTTATATAGGGGAGCCTTTAAAGATATTCTTGTCAGAAACCATGATCATGGGTTAAGATATTTGGTATGTAACATGGCCTTGTAGACTAGAACTAAGTTTTCAAATCATGGCTCTTGGGTCAAAATTGGTCCCACCCTAGGTGTCACTTGATTTTATAGCTATATCCATCAAAATTTGTACCACAGGTACAGTTTTTGTGTGGAATTATGATTATTTTGCTGTACTTCTGCATGGATTTTGTATTCAGTATGACTGTTATAAAAGGCAATATGGGCAATATTTCTCAGGTGAGCGATTCAGGGCCATCATGGACCTCTTGTTTCAATAATGACCACATATGCCACCACAAGAGTCATCAAGAGTGATTTATATAAATTGTGAGAACTTATTTCGTAATTGATGTTAAATAGATAAAGTTAAAACTATTAAACTATATCATATGTATGTAAATTGCTATCATCTGTCTTCTTACATTATATTGCAGGATGTATGCAATAGAAAAGACAAAACATGAATTTCGAGAAAACAAAAGTGTAACAGATCCAGCTGTGATGTCAAAATTGTTAGAAAAGGCTCAAAGCAATCTAGATATTTGTAAGAGACAGGTATGTTTGTATTTCAAAGATTAACTCCTCTGTTTTTGACAATTTTGGGAACCAATTTTATAAGCAGTATAAGAAATCCAAACAGTTGAAATAAACCTAGGAGGCAAAGATCACAACTTGTTACATGTATGCAATGTAAGGACTCAGAATGTTAACGATATGTGGTTATATGAAAGAAATTTGTTGACTTTAAGTGTAATAGAAAGCAAACTTTTGAAATTGTGCATATTTAAAAAAAAAAAAATCAGTTGGAAATGGGTCAAATTATCTGACCCACTGGGCACCTAGAAAAAGGCATTGTATTCAAATGGATTAAAACTGAAAGAGATTTTATATTAAGTCTGTTTTATTGATACTAAATTTGATTTTCATTTTCAGGTGTTGATTGGTCACATGTATGGAGAGGGGCATCTTGTGATAGAAAATGTGGGCAGCAAGACATAATGACAGCTGCATATGTGTAGAATTCCTATACAATCCATGTGTAACAAATGAGCCAAATGAATATCTTAAGAAAACACATATATCTGTACTGAGGCTCATGTCTAGTCTAACCAGAAACTGTTGTCCAGAGATGTCCTGAAAATGACATGGTCCTTGTAGTCATCCGGGGAACCAAGGAGAAAGCCAGTTGTTCAAATTGGATTATTATATTTTAGTATTTAAAGAAAAAGCTGAATAATCACCAGATTAAAGAAATAAAGTGATTTTTTATGCCAGTAATGTACAAGATGCTTAACTGTAACTTGTATAGAGATGCAGTATGTATTAACCCTTTACCTCATGAATATTTATGAATGGATTTATGACTTAATTAACTGATCATAAAAATAGATATTTCTTTGCCATGCAGACTGTGTAGAATCTGACTTACACTAATATTTTATAATAAACCAGGTGTATAAGCAAACTAAAGGAGACCCTGATCAGACAGCTTCACCCATGAGCTGTCTGATCTAGGTCTGCTTTGTTTGCGAAAGAATCAAAACAAGTCTTTATGAGGTAAAGGGTTAAAAAAAGTGTATTGTACTTTAATAGCAGTCAGTCCTATAAACTTTGTCACTGACAAAATCAAGTGTCTTGCAACTGGACCAGGATTTATAGTGTTTCACATCTTTATATCAGAACCTAATCAGACAAAATTCTTGCAGTCTGATCTTGCTTTATACTGGTTTTACAGTAAGGTAACCCATGTCAGATACAATTTATATCAAAGTATTTTATCATTCTGTATTAACCCTTTACTTCATATAGGCTCATTTTGACACATGGGCAAACAGAGCAGACTCAGATCAGACTATAGGAGCGGTCTGATCTGGGTCTCCACTGTTTGCTCATACAATACTATAGCCTAGTTACTACACTGTCTGTATGGCAAAAAAAATCATGATATCTGATCATATACCATTTAAAGTTCAGTTCATTAATATTCATTTTATCATGAATTTGTCCATGAATATTCATAAAGTAAAGGGTTAATAATGGTACTTATCAGGGCTCATGCTGGGATGTTTCATGACCCAGGGATTGATCTGAATAGTAAAATATTTGAGCACCAGGACATTGCGTAAAAAATCCATCACTCCTAGTAAGTTAGCGCCAGTGGTGTCAAACAGCAAGAGCCTTAATTATTCATTCTTAAGAATTAATAAGTTGTATGAAGTAAATGCTTTTTTACAGGTATAAAGTAAATGTTTTATTATGAACTTCTTGCTTTTATTATGGTGGCAAATAATGTAACAACAGTATGGCCATTAATTAGTTCACATATATTTTGAACTGGGGCATTTCATTGGATGCATAACATTGTGTGCCATCAAGATCTTTCGGAGAAGTTGACCGTTTTCATGTGCATGTGAAAGATTGTATAGCGCTATGATTATGTAGATTGTAATCTCTTTGTTTTTAACACTACACAAAATACAGGTGCTATGTACATGATCTTTTTAAAAGTACAGTAGAACCTCGCCAAACCAAACTTTGTTAAACCAAATTTCCTCGCCATTTCGAGGTTTATTTTCGGTCCTGATTTCTTTCATTCTTATTTTAACTAAAAATAATATGTTTAATTGGAATTTAGCTATTTTGATTTTTTAGCTATTTTGAAGTAAAAATCTCGGTCCTAAGATCGCAATTCATGCATTATTTTTTTTTCAATTTTTATTTCAAAGTCAATATTCATAAAATTTCACGAACATATTATCATCCTTATTATCAATCATATCTGGGTCAGTAACCAAGTTTATTTTGTAGTGGCACCTGGAGTGTTGGCTCATGCATGTATTTCACACCTCTATTCAAGATTAGATTGGTCAATGTGTCCGACCTGAAATGTTGATTTTTGCTAATTGATGTCTGACAGGTTGCATAATATGCACTTGCCAGCCGATAAACCCAGGTGTCAGATATTGAGTACATTCCATATCCTTTTCGTCACTGGCATGCGACGCTACATGAAGCAGCAGATCGATGGTAAAAATATATGTCACTATGTTGACATGTTCGAACGATTATGTTACTAAGAAGCAAAAACTATTTTTATTATTTTTCATTAACTTGCAAATAGTATATATGTACACCTAAGAGGTGGTTTTAATGGCATAACGATTTCCATGATAATGCACCGGTAATGAAAATGCAGACATGCATGTGCACAAACCGAAATTTTCATCGGACTTTTAATCCAAATAATTGTTATTTTGAAGTTTTCAGCATGGTCCAATTGACTTCGGTTTAACGAGGTTCTACTGTAATACATTTGTCATTTAATTGTAATCATGGTCCTTCCAATGCTTAAAAAGACCTCAGTGCAGATGCAAGCATCCATTGTCTTGGAGTAGTAGGTTATTTTGCTCTAAGTCTAAAAAGTCTAGCATTTACTATAAAATTTACATGATCACTTGATGGACTTTTATCACAATTTAATGATGGATGGATCATGTTAATACATTATGATTATGACTATAAATCATTGCCCATGTGCAGTGACTTGGAAAGATTGTTTTTCAATTTACAATTTAACAGAGTTGTTGCATTTTTTTTTACAAAAACCTATGTGGCATTTATTAATTTAATGATTTAAATTTTGAAGTGGCATTTCTTGTTCAAATTTGACTATGGCACAGGCCCCTTCTTTTACAGTCACTGTAACAGTATGTGGTAATTTCTTTCAATATACTCTGTATTGTTATTTTGCCTTGTTACACTATTCATTTTCTAAGAAAGAAAAAAAAGAGAGTAAAATTTTACAACCAGATATAGTAATAAGAGGTCAACCTGTTTTTAATTTTCAGACTGATCATGTTTAAGACTGTTTGTTTGCATTTTAAAATCTAACAGTATAAGACATGATCATACTAAAATCTCCATTATTCTGAATTTGGTTTATTGCTATGCTATGCTACTTTATCATTGTTGTTAAAATCCAAAACCTGTGCAAATATATACTAAATTCTTGGGGTGGGGGGGTCTTATATTTTATATTGCTTTAACAATACGGCAGAGAACAGAATATGTTTTTACATTGATGTTTAAAAATAAATTAAAATCATCACTGTTCAAATTTTCACATTTCACTATTCTTTTTTGTACTTTTTATAATCACAATAACATTTATTTTATTTCTACTGCACATAAACAGTATTTCACTCTATTAAGCTAATATATATATTTTCACTATTCCTTGTTACCATTTTCACAAGAATGTACAAGTACCGTCTTGTTCTCACAAAATATTTTGTACCTGACACTATACAGAACTGTTAACCTTCGACCTTCAAATTGACATGCCAGAACTATTAAATAATATCAAAATGAAACTTAATTGTTCTATGTCTGAATGAGCACCCAGCTGAAAAATATGAGTGTTTGTTTGTGGGAAAATAACTTAACATTGTACTGTGCATTTTCAAATTGTAGCTGCAAGCTGCCTTAGTATTATTGCAGAACAATTTTGAGATCATAGTAACGCTAGAAGGATGGATTTCAAGTGAGGAGTTGGAAAGTTTGCTGAAGACTTAACTCATTGCCTATCAGATAGGCAATTAAACACCTTGTTAGACCTTTAAAATAGACATTTAATAAAAGTTTCTATTGAGTAACAAATCGTAAGATTCTTTATATAGGTAAAACTTGCATGCAGGCAGATCAGGCCGTGTTTTCGAAAATTTATTAATACCATCTCAGACTCAAATTTGAGTATCATACTCAATTCTGTCGTCGAATACCCACGGCCGATTGATAGATCATCTATAGGCTGTTGGATATTATGGCTGAATTTGGTCATTTTAGGGTGTGTCTAATTACACTATTTCATTGGTGGCATCACGTTTTTAAAACCAGTCATAAATACGGTTTTTATACAGCTGCCGGAAGCAGTCACGTTTTTATTGTTGACATAACTTTCAAGCCTCCATGCCAAAGAGTGTTGCATTTAAAAGTTGCAATTTTATTGGTCGATAAAATAATAACTACTGTATTACGAAAGTCTGTTTACCTATTTCTCCACGGCATGATATCATGTAGTGAAACAGAATAAGTCAGCCGGGGGTATTAAACGATGACTCAATTGAAACTAATGGGCATAGTTTGAGTCTGAGTATGAAAATCATACTTTAGTTTCATTTTTAATTTCGAGAACACAGGCCTTACTGTGAGTGGTATGTGGGTAAGCACCTTCCAGCTGATCAAGCCAAATCATGGATGTTGTGTGACTCTTAGATCTGAGAGGAAAATGGTTGTTGAGAGGAAAACAATTTTATGAGTTTTCCTGCTGAACAAGTGCATTTATTTGTTGAGAGGACAGTTAATGTTGCAATAACATTACCATCTGCCACTTAATTATCATAAATAAGATAATGTTATGATACTAATGAAGTTAGCTGATGCAAGGAGAATGTAGTGTGGGTTTTTGTTTGTTTGTTTGTCTGTTGTTGTTTTTTTGCTACTTTTAAGGAGGCTGCAGTCTGAAAAGATTGTTGTAATTAACTCTTTACCACCTTAAATGAATGCTACCTACCAGTATCCAACCTGTATTAAACTAGGACAGCCTGAAAGAAACCTGCAAGTTGATATGGATTTATTTGATTTCCTACAATAGTATAGGACCCTCAAGGTACGGTATGGTACTATGTACATGGTATTCAGTACGGTTCAGTACTTTTGCAAGTTGTAACTGATGGCTTGACCCACCTGACAAAGCTTGCAAATCGCAGTATCTTTTGATGCCCCTCGCATCAAAGTTGATATCATTCAAAACCTTCAACCTGTAGGAATAAGGAAGCATTAGTAATTCAAAGACCATAATGCATCAAGGCTTCATTTGTATCTAGAAACAATGATAGGCAAGACAGACTGCCTCATTACATTGGCTATGTAGTGGCCTTTAGACCAATCAGATACAATTTTTTTCTTCAAAATTGACTATTTGTACTCAGTACATACAGAAAATACAAAATGATGTACCAGGTACTGTACCAGAAGTACAATGGTACAGCTGTACCGTACCATACCATGCCTCCTCAGTCCTACCTACTCCTCTGTACTTTCATATGAGACGGTATCACTGTATATATAATTTGTTCATATTGAGGATTACTTTTAATGTGATCTGTCTTTTCAATGATCAAACAGAGTAAAACTGCATATTCAAATGATTAAGGGTTAAATTGCACTAATGGTCTCCTTTATAGTAGCTACTCCATCAGTTATGGGAGAAAAAAATCATTTCAACTCTCCTCCAGCAATATTTGATTGAACAAAGAGGGAAATAAGTTTATCCCTTTACCTCCTGATTAATCATTTACAAATTTGAGACGATGATTATTAATTTACTGGCCATCAAAACAGTTGATTTTTATTTTCTGTGCAGCTCTAATATGAGCTTCATTATTACATGAGCAAACAGAGGAGACCCAGGGAAGGAGCTGTCTGATCTAGGTCTCCTCTGTTACTCTGTTTATCAATGTGTCAGGCCCCCCCAAAAAAAGTTTCATTTCTGGTCTCCAGCCAAAAAAAAAGAGTGTTGGTAGGTCGAGATTTTTTTTTTTTTTTTTAAATGAAACAAAAGATAAAAAAGAAGGGAATTTTATTTTTAAAGGCTGAAAGCTAAAAAAAAAACCTTAAGGGTCGGTCATTAAAAAAAGAGGGTTTGTCTTAACTTTTTTTTTTCAATAATAGTCAGTATATGAAGTAAAGGGTTAAATGAGCTTTTGGACTAAGTTTCAAAAGACATTGAGAGGTCTGCAGTATAGTAAAATGTTAAACAATTACTGGTATGCTTATTGAACAGGTTTGATGTTTGAAAGTGGTTCAAGTTTGCTGTTTTTAACTATATTACCTCACTTGGAATGGAGATTTAGCATTGTGTTATCAGCTTTTAAGTGTTTGTGATTATATGAATAAAAAATACTAATATTCATAAGTGTTGCTCAACTTTCTTATCCCCTGTCAGTTGTATGTAGAACCTGACTCTTAATATTCCTATGGTCATGTGATCACTGGTTGACTTGGTTTTCACACAATTTTTTTAAAGATCTACTGTTTTGATTGGTCAGACTAGATAATTATGAATGGGGTTTAGTCTGGTCATAGGTCAAGGTGTGGCTTGATTTGACCAAAGCTGAAAAGGGATCTCAATTGGTACTTAAGAGGATGGAAGTAGTTCCAGGCACTGGAAGTTGGCATCATTTGGCTGTGTGTGGCCTAATTATATATCTGCTTTACAAAAGTGGGGGCTAAATAGGAACTGTGCTTGTCCCTTAATGTTCTATCCTACACTCACAAGACAACATAATTGTTCTAGTCACATTGTTATACCGGTATTTCATGATAGTCATTTTACTTTGCTCTATTAGATGAGGTTGATATGCCAAAAAATAAATGACACATTTAGATATGTGGCTACGTGGATATATTGAAATGAAATATGGCCACACAAAGCCAATTTCTGTGGTTCTAGAGCTAGTGGTTTCAGGACATGTCAGCATGGTGTCAGGATAATGTGACAAGCCATTTTCTGCAGTGTGATACTGCGTTCTTTCAGCTCTGTACCTAACTTGGATAGTCTCAAACTTCCAAAACATTTTGGTTGGTTGGTTTGGATTAAACATTCCACAGGCAGTTTTTCAGTCTTTTGGGAACTTTTTGTCTACATTATGCCTAACTAATTTGTCACACCATAGATTAGTGGTAAGATACCACACCCAGTCACTGGGTTGCATTTGAAACCAAGCAACCAAAACTTTGAGGGTGCAATTGTGGACTAATTGACTTCTGGTTGTGGGTTCAAACTTCAAACCCAATGCCACTGGGATTAGACCTCAAGTGCAAAAAAAAAAAATTAAGTACAGGCTCAGGCTTAAGCTCTGCTTCCATACTCAAATCCCTATTGAATTTAATAGCCATGATTTCAGTCTGAGCAGGAAAATTATACTTCAGTAGTTCGTTTTAGTTCATCTGGGCACACTGTGCTCAAAGTGAGCTATTAGGATCACCCTCTGTCCATTGTCAGTCATTTGTTGTCAACAATTTGCCTTAAGAGACATCTCCTCTGAAACCAATGGGTAGAAATTGATGAAACTGGGCATGAATGATCCTGGATGGCCCTTTCACAAACGTTGTTAAAATAAACTTGACCCAGTCAGAAATTTGGTTACTATGACAGCCAACACCTTGAATTATGTAAGTTCAATCTTCTTCTCTGAAACCAATGGTAAGAATTTAGTTTTGATCAGCACAAATGGTCTTAAGCATTTTGATCCCTCAAAAAATGAGGCCACCAGATGGTTGGCTTATCATCTAATTTAAGAACTCATTGCAACTGAAGGTAACCAGGCAAAAATCAAGGTAAGATTCTATTGTATCTTCCAAAATGCAGAGTAACATAACTGCACTGATTAGAGGGACCCATAATATTGAGAAACTTTTAAACATACTTTTCTACAAGTATAACTTGTACACAGATTGCTTATGGGTCCCCATTTTTAGCTCACCTGAGCACAACGTGCTCATGGTGAGCTATTGTGATCGCCTTTTGTCCGTCGTCCGTCGTCCGTGCGTGCGTGCGTGCGTGCGTGCGTCCGTCGTCAACAATTTGCTTTAAACAACATCTCCTCATGAACCGCTGAAGGGATTTTGACCAAACTTCACAGGAATCATCCTTATGATGCCCTCTATCAAAGTTGTACAAATTATTCAGATTGGTTAAAAAAGTAGGTCACAGGAGCTAAAAATAGATTTTAAAAATGCAAACTTTGAAAATCTTCTTCTGCAAAACTGCAAGGCCTAGAGCTTAGATATTTGGTATGTAGCATCATCTTATGGGCCATTACCAAGATTGTACAAATCATAGCCCTACGGTGATAAATGACCCCGCACCAGGGGTCACTTGTTTTACATAGAGTTATATAGGAAAATCTTTAAAAATCTTCTTCTATGAATCCATTAGGCCTAGAGCTTAGATATTTGGTATGTAGCATCATCTAATGGTTCATTACCAAGATTGTTCAAATCATAGCCCTACGGTGATAAATGCCCCCGCACCAGGGGTCACTTGTTTTACATAGAGTTATATAGGAAAATGTTTAAAAATCTTCTTCTATGAATCCATAAGGCCTAGAGATTAGATATTTGGTATGAAGCATCATCTTATGGTTCATTACCAAGATTGTACAAATCATGACCCTATGGTGATAAATGACCCCGCACCATGGGTCACTTGTTTTACATAGAGTTATATAGGAAAATCTTTAAAAATCTTCTTCTATGAATCCATTAGGCCTAGAGCTTAGATATTTGGTATGTAGCATCATCTTATGGTTCATTACCAAGATTGTTCAAATCATAGCCCTATGGTGATAAATGCCCCCGCACCAGGGGTCACTTGTTTAACATAGATTTATATAGGAAAAACTTTAAAAATCTTCTTCTATGAATCCATTAGGCCTAGAGCTTAGATATTTGGTATGTAGCATCATCTTATGGGCCATTACCAAGATTGTACAAATCATAGCCCTACGTGATAAATGCCCCGCACCAGGGCACTTGTTTTACATAAGTTATATAGAAAACTTTAAAAATCTTCTTCTATGAATCCATTAGGCCTAGAGCTTAGATATTTGGTATGTAGCATCATCTTATGGTTCATTACCAAGATTGTACAAATCATAGCCCTATGGTGATAAATGACCCCGCACCAGGGGTCACTTGTTTAACATAGAGTTATATAGGAAAATCTTTAAAAATCTTCTTCTATGAATCCATTAGGCCTAGAGCTTAGATATTTGGTATGTAGCATCATCTAATGGTTCATTATCAAGATTTTCAAAATGGTGGCCCTTTGGAGATAAATGACCCCGCACTAAGTCTTCTCCTCTGAAACCATAAGGCCCAGTGCTTATATATTTGGTATGTAGTATTGTCAGGGCTAAAATTTTTAAGATTGAGTTATATCAGAATTCTTGTCTGTTTAAAAACCTTGTAATCAGTTGTAGCAATGGTACTCAGGTGAGCGATCCAGGGCCATCATGGCCCTCTTGTTAATCATTGGGGCTATACACAACTTTTATATGAGTCTAATCTACTTACAAGACAGATTTCAGTGGGTGGATATATTCTGCAATTGTTATATCCCATGGATTATACACTGGACTAAAGCTTTGAGAGGGAAGAGTATTCATTTTGTGCAAAACTTTTATTTTTTATCCCCATTCTAACTGTTAGTTGAACACACAATGACCACACCTCTTCAATTTGTTCGAGAGTATAGTATAAAAGAAACTATAGGAATAAATGTGAATTAGTTGTCAGATACAGATAATAACTCTTTTTACACGAGACGTTTACTGCAAAACTATATGATTCTTTATTCATGTGTAGTTACCAGTTTTGAACCAAGCCCTTGATATACCTGTACATAAGGAGGTGTTTATGTGATCAGTCCATTGAAATTGTTAAGAGTATTCATACCAGAAGAAAGGTATTAAGAAACCTGATAAAATTAGATGTTTCCATATCAATTTTTCCGCTCCTAACTTGTAGTTTCAAATTTCGAAGGCTGGTTGCTAAATTGCAGCTACCAAAACCCCCAGTATAATGTCTGTTTGCAAAATTACATCACCACCTCTTATATCTATCTGGAGATACTCAGCATATTGCTCTAATAACAAGAGGGCTATGATGGCCCTAAATCGCTTACCTGAGATAAATAGGTTGACCCAAGGAATATCTGTACCAATTTATTTTAAAATCTGGCCAGTAGTTTTGAAGCAGATGATTTTTAAAGTTTTCATTTTTTTTCTTCTTTTTGTTGCCATGGCAACCAGAGTTCTACATGGATCAAGTTTATTTTAGCAACTTTTGTGAAGGTTGACCCAAGGATCATCCGTGCCAGGTTTAATCAAATTCTGTCCAGTGGTTTCAGAGGAGATGTTGTTTAAAGGTTTCCCATTTACATATAAGGCAAATAAGCCCCGCCCCTGGTGGCCATGTTTTTTTACGGATCGGAATAATTTTAGCAACTTTGGTAGAGGTTGACCCAAGGAACATCTGTACCAATTTATTTTAAAATCTGGCTGGTAGTTTTGAAGAAGATGATTTTTAAAGTTTTCATTTTTTTTCTTCTTTTTGTTGCCATGGCAACCAGAGTTCTACATGGATCAAGTTTATTTTAGCAACTTTTGTGAAGGTTGACCCAAGGATCATCCCTGCCAAGTTTAATCAAATTCTGTCCAGTGGTTTCAGAGGAGATGTTGTTTAAAGGTTTCTCTATATACATATAAGGCAAATAAGCCCCGCCCCTGGCGGCCATGTTTTTTTACGGATCGGAATAATTTTGGCAACTTTGGTAGAGGTTGACCCAAGGAACATCTGTACCAAATTATTTTGAAATCTGGCCAGTAGTTTTGAAGGAGATGATTTTTAAAGTTTTCAAATCATTTTTCTTTTTGTAGCCATGGCAACCAGAGTTCTTCATGGATCAACTTTATTTTAGCAACTTTTGTAGAGCCTCACCCAAGGAACATTCCTGCCAAGTTTCATTAAATTCTGTCCAGCGGTATCAGAGGAGATGTCGTTTAAAGCAAATTGTTGACGACGGACGCCGGACGAAGGGCGATCACAAAAGCTCACCTTGAGCACTTTGTGCTCAGGTGAGCTAAAAAGAAACAAGAGGGCCATGATGGCCCTGGATCGCTCACCTGAGTACCATTGCTACAACTGATTACAAGGTTTTTAAACAGACAAGAATTCTGATATAACTCAATCTTAAACATTTTAGCCCTGACAATACTACATACCAAATATATAAGCACTGGGCCTTATGGTTTCAGAGGAGAAGACTTAGTGCGGGGTCATTTATCTCCAAAGGGCCACCATTTTGAAAATCTTGATAATGAACCATTAGATGATGCTACATACCAAATATCTAAGCTCTAGGCCTAATGGATTCATAGAAGAAGATTTTTAAAGATTTGGGTCATGATTTGTACAATTGGTAAAAAAAGATGATGCTTCATACCAAATATCTAATCTCTAGGCCTTATGGATTCATAGAAGAAGATTTTTAAAGATTTTCCTATATAACTCTATGTAAAACAAGTGACCCCTGGTGCGGGGTCATTTATCACCATAGGGCTATGATTTGTACAATCTTGGTAATGAACCATAAGATGATGCTACATACCAAATATCTAAGCTCTAGGCCTAATGGATTCATAGAAGAAGATTTTTAAAGATTTTCCTATATAACTTATGTAAAACAAGTGACCCCTGGTGCGGGGTCATTTATCATCGTAGGGCTATGATTTGTACAATCTTGGTAATGGACCATAAGATGATGCTACATACCAAATATCTAAGCTCTAGGCCTAATGGATTCATAGAAGAAGATTTTTAAAGTTTTTCTATATAACTCTATGTAAAACAAGTGCCCATGGTGCGGGGGCATTTATCACCGTAGGACTATGATTTGTACAATCTTGGTAATGAACCATAAGATGATGCTACATACCAAATATCTAATCTCTAGGCCTTATGGATTCATAGAAGAAGATTTTTAAAGTTTTCTATATAACTCTATGTAAAACAAGTGACCCCTATTGCGGGGGCATTTATCACCATAGGGCTATGATTTGAACAATCTTGGTAATGAACCATTAGATGATGCTGCATATGAAATATCTAAGCTCTAGGCCTTATGGATTCATAGCATTTATCACCATAGGGCATGATTTGACAATCTTGGTAATGAACCATAAGATGATGCTTCATACCAAATATCTAATCTCTAGGCCTTATGGATTCATAGAAGAAGATTTTTAAACATTTTCCTATATAACTCTATGTAAAACAAGTGACCCCTGGTGCGGGGGCATTTATCACCGTAGGGCTATGATTTGAACAATCTTGGTAATGAACCATTAGATGATGCTACATACCAAATATCTAAGCTCTAGGCCTAATGGATTCATAGAAGAAGATTTTTAAAGATTTTCCTATATAACTCTATGTAAAACAAGTGACCCCTGGTGCGGGGTCATTTATCACCGTAGGGCTATGATTTGTACAATCTTGGTAATGGCCCATAAGATGATGCTACATACCAAATATCTAAGCTCTAGGCCTTGCAGTTTTGCAGAAGAAGATTTTCAAAGTTTGCATTTTTAAAATCTATTTTTAGCTCCTGTGACCTACTTTTTTAACCAATCTGAATAATTTGTACAACTTTGATAGAGGGCATCATAAGGATGATTCCTGTGAAGTTTGGTCAAAATCCCTTCAGCGGTTCATGAGGAGATGTTGTTTAAAGCAAATTGTTGACGACGGACGCACGCACGCACGCACGGACGACGGACGACGGACGACGGACAAAAGGCGATCACAATAGCTCACCATGAGCACGTTGTGCTCAGGTGAGCTAAAAAAATATACTAAAATGTAGTTAAAAACTCCTATATCATAACATTCAATATACAGTAGATCTTTATCTGTTTATATAATATAAACCTAGATTTCAGTACATTTTGTGAAATTTTACAATCCTAATCTACCTATTTTTGTCACTGTAGAACTAGGTTCATTGCATAGTCCCCAGACATTGCAAAATTTAAAATATGAAAATATAGCTTGGAATGTTTTTGCTATGAAACACACCCCTGGTGTATTTTTTGTAAGTGTGTATGTGTGAGTGTGTGTGGTGTTTTTTTTTCACTTGAATATCCTTATATTCACTCAGAAGTAACAGGGTACCAATGTGGTGTATTGCAATATGGTGTGCATTATTTCAGCATGTCCTCCTCTTCTCAAAAAAAAATAAATAAAAAAACAAAGATGTAAATAATAACTTCCCCCATTAGAAATAGAGACAAAATAAACCAAACAACTCATGAATATGTTACATAATTATATTTATTGTAACAATATATCAGTGTTGTAGTTTTTATATATATTTTACATATCATTGTACCATTCTACAGGTAAACAAATAGTTCGATGATAACACCCTCCCACTTTTCAACAAACAACAGTCATGATAAAAATGTTAACATTGTCCACAGGGCACCAAGGTTCCAAACCTGGCAAGAGAAAACTAATTGGAATGCGTGAGAGAGGCTATGATGATTTGAAATGTAACTCAAGTGTGTTCTACATTGGACATAAACAATACTCATATTATCATCAGTTGAAAAATAACTGAATCAAGATAAGAAGAAAATTACTTCAAAGTCATTCAATCCTTGTAAATTAGTTCTTCATCTATATGGGTCCAGTTACTAATAAGATTCATCCAGTATTTACATATCAATCAATAACTTGTTAACTACATAACATGAAACCCTATACATGTACTTGAATGGAGAAAAATGGAGGGAAAAGAGGGAACCCTTTTTTTTTTTAAGGAAGGACTTCATACTGGTACTAGAGTGTTCCATCATATCCTCATTCAAAAGGTATTACCTATAATGGAAACATGATATAAACAAAGGTCAATTCAGTCACAGTCTAGTATTTGCATTTCTTTGAGTAAGAATAAAAAAAGCTCTGCTCAGACTTAAATGTCAATGATGAGATCTCTGAAACTATTCCAAGTTTTGATTTTCTTTCCAGTATACAACAAGTGATGAAGAACATACTTACACATCCAAAAACTCAGATTTTTTTTTTAAATAGAAAATTATCACAAAATTTCATCACACATGAAAGAAAAATCATACAAGAAATATGGATGGTCCCGAAATGCCCATTTGAGCTAAAATATTAACTCAGATTAAATTACACCTAATCTTCCCCTTATATCCCCTCATCTTTAAATTCTTATGTTGATGAATGATTAATGATTGCCTGAATACTTTTTTTTCCCAAATAGTTTGTTTTTTTTTTTGCAGGTATCAGAACTGCATTTTACTTATAAGTACATCTTCCTGAAAAGTATGTACTTAAACATATAAAGTCATTCATAAACCTTTGACAGTTTATTGAAAGGAGGCAGCATGGAAAAATCACAGATTTAGTTTCCTTTTTCATCTGGCTTTTTCATTGGTGCTTAGAAAAGTCTTTGGGATTTTGACGTCATTTGAGTAAAGTTTTGCCTCCCTTTACAAAAGATAAATGTTGCCACAAATATTCTGGTAATCACATAATGATTATCTAACTTGAAACCAAGAAAGACAACTGTTAATAAATATTTATAGAATAAAGATTATAGAAAGCATGATAAAAAATCATTTTAGGGTTTGATTACTAAATGGCAAATACCAATGAAAATTTGGAAGAATTGTAAGATTGAAAGTGTTTTTAAAGGAGTACCCAGTAACTGTAATAAGAGATTACCCCTAAGCAGAAGGCTGAGCTGCATATTTTAAGATTAGCAGTTCCTTTTTAAATTCAACTGAAGAGCTTGCAACTTGTAACACCCAATTTCACTGGATGAAAAAAAGCTTGCACCATTTTCATGATTACAAAAACATAATAATCAGTCCTTTTTCATACTAAAATTTCTAATGATTTTTATGTAATGACAGTTAAAATCTTCTAGTGTAATCTGCATTGCAAAAATTAAGCTTCCATTACACTACTAAAATGCCTTGATTTTTATATAAAGAGTTTCTAACAAACACCTATATCAAAGATATACAAGACACAGACGAGAGAATTCAATAATATAAAGATGCTTTGAATTATGTCAACTGGTACATGATTTTAAGTAGAAGAAATAAGACGAGAAAATCAAAAAGGATTGGGCAGAGAGAAATCAAAAGATTTCTCAATGGGCAGTATTTTTCTCAAGTACAAATGTCATTAGTTTAGATCCTAAATGCTACAACTACAAAATACTACTATAAATATCTAACAAGGTTCTAGGCACTGTTTACAATCAATTTAGTTCTCAACTTCTGTACACAAAGTGGTCAGTACAAATAAGTACTCGATAAAAATACAGCATGTACAAAATCTGTACTCCATTGTTAACCCAGTACAAACCATATTCAAAACTTAGTATAAATGAATCAGTTAAGCTTAAACAATAAAGTTGGCTAAAAAAATACATCCACACTAGAATATCAATACAGATTTGATAAATGCACAATGAAGAGGCACATTTTCAATTATCCAATTTTAACAAAAATCTGGATATAAAATATGGAGGAAAAAAAAAAAAAAAAAAACTTTACTTAGAAACACCAAAATGGTTATTATGTCAGCATTTGGTTAGTCAAGAATTTGCGCTTGTTGAAAGTAAGAAAGTACAATTTTACATCACTTATATCAAAAAGTTATGGAGCAAAGTAGGCACCTTGCAGTTCCAATAGTTTATTAGGTTATTAATTTCCCTTATATTTAAAAAAGAATAATGCTACATATCAATCTTTTCTGTCTTTCCCTCATTAACTAAGCAAAAGTTAAATAAATAGTAACACAAATACCAATACCATAAATAGTTAAGTACTGATAACTGATTTTCTACAGAAAGTTGAGAAACAAGAATGAAAATTTAAAATAGTCATAAAAGAGCATTTTAGTTACTATCATAAACTACTCGTAATGAAATGCAACATTAATTATATAATAGGTGGTCTAGCTTTAAAAATATGAAATGTTCATTTTTTAATCATCCAATATACCTTTAAATCTTATGTACAGATTCCTGAGGTAATACATTTTCATCAATTATGACATCATTGACATCATCATGACATCATTATGACATCATCATGACATGGATGATATCATCAGACTTCAAAAAATATCATGGCAATGTCTCATCATTATGATGCAATATTACCATGGCAACAGATTCTGTACTTAATCACAACAATTCTGTGTGAAACAACATGGAAATTATGATATCATGATGGTATCACAATCTATTAATCACTTGCCAACAAAATGACATCATAATCCTTACATGACATCACACTGTTGTAAACATTATGACATCATAATAATGACATCACAGGCTTTATCCCATTATGCATCAAAAC
Organism: Solen grandis; assembly: GCA_021229015.1. Taxonomy (NCBI): domain Eukaryota; kingdom Metazoa; phylum Mollusca; class Bivalvia; order Adapedonta; family Solenidae; genus Solen; species Solen grandis. Next base: position 5,654,680 of record CM037789.1, read on the forward strand.
CACCAAAATTCAAAAACCCAAAAAATTTTTCTCTAGCACAAAAAGTATGACAGCAAATAATTTACAAAACAATCAAATTATATTTTCATATCAAAATATTTCTATATCAAATTACCCCTCCCTTGAAGTGCAAAACTGCAATATGGCACATAATTGGGAAATCCAGTGCAACAATTTGTGCAGAGGTACACTACTCTTAAGTCTTTATTGGCAGTTTTATAAGCAACTTTGACTGACGACAGTGAACTTGATGGCTGATATTATAACAGACTGAGGTGAGTCAATATGTGGAGATTTTTTTTTCTGGAAAAATCATTTGATACAGGAATTGTTTCAAAAATGATTTTTATATATCGAAACAGTATGTACAATTACAATATTAATTTCTTGTTCTATATGAATCTTAATGATTAAATAGAAAAGAAAATCTTTATGGAACTGGCAAGGTGTTTACAAATTTATGAATATGAATAAGCAATGAATGTTTCAATAAGCTGAACACTTTGTTTAACACCTATATTACATGAAATGGATACAGTTTTGTATACTGAAACATGAAAACTGAAAATCAAGCTTCAAAAGCAAAAAAGATTGGGTTAATTTTGAAACTAAGTATGCTTGACCCTTTATGCTAAATTTACATAATGTACAATTATTGGGTAATCTGCTCAGATAAAAAAAACCCCAAAAAACATCAACTCTCAGATACAATACTTTTTCAAAGTCCTCACTAAGATTCTGTAACCTAAGTCTTTGCCATAGAAATTGCCGGTACCAAAAAGTTGAAGCACTCCAGAATAAAATGTACCAGTAGTCCTTTTCACAAAAAATTGAGTCCAAGACTCTAAATCTGGAGTCTGTAAGAACACCGTTTATCTTTCTTTTTCAGTTTTACTTCAAAGCGAGTGATGAATTCAATAATCAGAAAACCAGTTCAGCCTGAAAGTCACTTGAAGGCCAATCTGGTTTCACATTTGTAATTTTCCTAATTGCTTTCATGTACTTCGAGTTTAAATTTCTACTACCTTGTTTTTATAGTGTTTTTATTAGAACTTAAATACACTGTAGACTAATGAAAAAGCATTTAATTATAAAAGAGTCTGATAAATCCTGAAGTCTGAAATGGCAGACAGGCCATCAGGTTTATATTTCAATGAAACTTAATGGATACATCAATTCAGAAGCAAAGGCAGTAAATTGTTCAGAGAGCTTAACGATATCAATAATGCTACTAAATATAATTAAAACTACCATAATTTCAAGTCTTTACATCAAAACTAGCCAGCTATTGAACAAGTAAAAGATGAGCATAATTCAACAAGAGAATAGCATACTACTGTTAGTTATGATTTTTGACTCTTACCCCATTACTAACCTAATGAGTCATTTTACACCATTTAAATCCATTGAAGATGAAGATCAGACTGAAAACAATGAACCTTTCCAGATTTAAGCCAAGAAAAAGTGGCCCCACTTTTTTCTGAATTATAAAGATTAGTTCTCACAAACAAAATCCTGTGCTTTTTTTGTTGTTAGCCAGGTCAATCATCAGCTACCCATTATCCCAGTGAAGCTATTGGATGGCTTAATGTCCATTTGAATACATTTGCAAGCACGAGAAAGGCCCATTCTCAGTCTGAACCAGATTTACAGTGTTGAAACTTTCATCTCAAACAATAAACAGCATAAACCCTGATCAGCTTGAGAGAAACTGTCTGGATGATAAACTGGTAGAACAGGCCATATTTCAATTGTGTGAATGTGAAAAGGTTCTAAGTACATTTTAGAAACTTTTCAAGAGAAGGTTAAAACATTTTTATTTTGTAAGTTTCAATTAATTTTTGAAGATAAATAATCATATCACAAAAAAAAAAAAAAAAAAAAAAAGCAAAAATGTTATTTAGAACTTCCTTGCACTGAAAATGCATTTTTCTGATCAAGTTAAGTAAATGCAAAGAAGGTGTAAGTAACATGTTTTTGAAAGAAGTCGTCCTTAAAAGTTCATAATTCACCTATTTCAACTACATTCTTCAATTACAAAGTAGTGAGAAATGAAATCACTTAGAATTTTTTGCAAATTTGATAAAATGTGAAAAAGATCTATGTGACTCTAAGTCACTTGGAACTCTTTTTCATTAAAAAAACAAACAAAAAAACAATTATAACTTAGAACAATTGGAAAATTTCAAAATAAAATAATATCAAATAAAAGCAAAATCTTATGTATATTTTTGTCATAAATGCTAGATAATAACATTTTTTAGTAGTTTTCTGTAAAAAAAGTTATTATGAGTAAAAATGTCAGTTAGAACCGTTTCACGTTCACCCATCGATCTGATAATGAATGAGTTAGACTGAACAAACAATGGACTAAATGCAATGTCTAAAATATGTATTGCTTTGATGAAGAGTTAATTCTAAAAATGAATAATGAGGGTCTGGCCGTAAGCATAATATCATTATATGACACCAAATGAAAATTTGTTTATTTTCAAAAGACGCCATGAACAGAACAGGGTGAAATTTTTCAACTTGAATCTTGAAAAAAAAGTTTAAAAAAAAAAGTATGCTCCTGCAATTGCTACAATGAAAAGTACATATTTGAGCAAAAAAGAAAATATTTCCATCATACGGAGAGGTGTAATCAAATAAAAAAATCAACTGACTCATATGCATGAGTAAAAAAAAAATCCATTTTTCATATATATATATAAAATTTAAGAAAACAACAAACTTGTCAACATTTCAGAAATGCATATAATCTAGAATCAAGGATCCTCACTCAGTCTATCTAATGCACCAAGCAGGTCCATGTGTCCATCATGTCAGCTGACATCATCTTCTTAGGCACATTATACCCAGTCCATGACAGTCCTAATGCTGTTTTTCTCTTCTCCTCTAACTATGAAGGTTTGAACAACTGGATCCTTCACATCATAATCCACTGTCACAGTATAATCCATTCCTTCAACTCGGGAACTCCAATTCAACAAATGCTGAAATCCAACTCAGTAATCCCATCAGTTAAAACCTAACAAATGCTGTAAACCTGTCTTAAAGACTCCTTTTGTCCAAAAACCAAAATTATCCTTTCATGCTCAATGCAGAAGTACAGCGAAATAAAAAAATAAAGAAGTAAAAAAAAAAAAATCTTCAGGAGAATGCTATTCAAGTGTGTCCATGAGGAGACGATTATCGGAAGAGAAGGATATGTAGACTAAATGTGGCCATCATCACATGGTCAACAAGGGGACGTCAAACAGATCACACGCCCCCTCACTG
>CM037789.1:5658061-5674912 GCA_021229015.1 Solen grandis
TGTATTTTTTCACAACTAAAGGAGATATAAACTGTTAAGCGCACTGGGGATAAGAGAATTGTTGTTTTTCAGCCATAACTCAAATGATTCAACCCCGATCATCAAAAGCTGAAATGTCACATGACGTCATAGGGTGCTGCACATTCTTTTGTTCAAAAGCGCATACTTTACTGTAATAACTCTGAAATTTTCATTATTCTGAACAACTGGCATCATGTCGAAATCATTGCCCTAAAATGAAAATTAAGATGTATGCTTATGACGTCACATGACGTTATATGACGTCACGACTAAAAAGATATGTAGAAATTCTGCAGAACTGCAAACTGTGTAAGTTTCAACTTTCTATCTCATCCTGAAGCTCTTTTATCCTAAAATGAAATTTTCGGTCCTATGTTCGAATCTTATTTCAGCCACAGAACTTCGGTCTTTCGGAATTTTGGTTAGCTGACAGGATATGCACACCTTTGATTCAAGATGTACCATCTGTGAAAATTTGAAGAAAATCCGACCATAAATGACGGCTATAGAGCGCAAACACCATTTTTCACTATTTTTAGCTGTGACGTCATGTGACGTCATAGGGTGCTGAAAGTCATTGAAATCAAAATTTCCTCACGTGACTAATAAGCCATAAAAATTTCATCGTCCTAGGACTATTGCAACATATAAAAATAACGTTTTAATAATAATAATAAACATAACAAACCCAATAGGACTTTCTGCTTTAGGCAGAAAGTCCTAATAACTAGATTTCGTTTGCACGGCAAACGATAGGACTTTCTGCAAACCGTTAAAAACTCAGTCAAACTGAAAATTATTGATACGGAATACACAGAAAATATTAGGTTTCTAGAGTGTAACCTATAAAATCTTTGAACATTTTAGAAGAATTCATCAATTCATAATGTCTACAGAGCGCTTACAAACTTGTTGATCTGACGTCTATTCTGATGTCATATGAATAAGAATATTATTGCATATGAAAATTTAGCATATTTAACATATGCCATATTTTTTTGTAATTCTGGACCATTGGGATCACATTGAATTTATTGCACCAGAAATGAAAACATATTATAATCCAATTACGTTAAATGACGTCTGGCCTATTGAAATCTAAATAAAACGTTTTGAATTACAACATGTGTGAATTTCAGCTTTGTACCTCGAATGGGGTCTCTGAAATACTAAACTTAATTTCGAGGTTATATTTTCGAAACTTGGTTTCACCACAGAACCTCGGTCTTTTCATTATTTTGAAAATGAAAGTAAGGATGCACAAGAAAAGCAAGAAAACTTAAACCTCCTGTGACATGTACTAGAAAATCGATTCAAAATAAATTCTGCACAGTGTATACGAACGTTTTAACTGACGTCAAATCTAGCGTCTTATGACGTCCTATGAATTTAAAAATTATTGCATTCGAAAATATTTGCCATAAATTTTTATTGTTCTTGGCATTTGCCAATTAAATTTTCCGAAAATATTTAAAATTATGTAAGAGTGAAAGTAGGGTATTTTTCGAAAATCCATAATTTACAGTGTAGCAATACCACGTGACCGTGACGTTGCTAAAGGTATCAAAACCAAGACAAATCTATCAACTTTTTTAAAAATATTTTAGTCCTTCTAACGTCATATGACGTCAAATGACTTTCTTTTTCACAGAATAGAAAGTTGTCTTAGAGACTAATATTCAGTCCAAATATCAGCTTTCTAAGTCACTTGGAAGCGATCTTGTACGTATTTGAAATTTGACGTCAATGGTTCGAATCTTAGATTCACCATAGAACCATTGCCTTTTCAAATCTGGAAAATCGGACACAGCGATACACAACTAGAGCGTTACATATACATTCTGTAAAGTTTTGGTGAAAATCGGTCCAGAAATAATGGTTGTAGATCGCGTAAAACCGTTTTGTCCTGACGTCAAATCTGATTTTATATGGTGCCAAATGAATATAAAATACATTGCATTCAAAAGGACATGATTTGTTGTACATGCCATAACATTTCCATGGTCTTGGGTACTTAACAAAATATTAAAATTATCGCGTAGATATCAGAAATTCTATTGACCTTATTGCCTTTTCGAATTTTGAAAAAAAAAAAAAAAAAAAAAAAAAAAAAACGAACACAGGGATGCACAACTAGAGCCTAAATATGATGAATATCGGTCAAGAAATAATGGTTGTAGACCGCGTACAAACATTTCTAGACGACGTCAAGTTTGACGTCAAAACACGTCGTAGGCAAATGAAAATCATTTAAATGCAAAATGTTCTATCTGAAGCATATGCTCTTGAATTTTCAAATAAATAAACAAACAAACAAAAAAGCAAATAGCTGACCTCCTTTTGGAAAATATTTAGATTATATCAACCCCCTTTTTTTATCGAGAAAAGCAGATCGTTCATAATTATCCGGTTGGATCATATCGATCACAAGATGTATTTGATTTTAATTTCTTTGATTTAGGAGAAAAATGTGTTCAAAATCGCTCGTTTGTGTAAAAAGTTGCATTAAGTCCTGTAAAATACAATATTTGGATAATCAGATTCAGATGATAACGATTCTTTTTTATGTTGTGGTTTTTCTTCCGGTGAAAAGTGTATTCTTATAGATACTGGGTTACCATTTAATCGAAATTATTTTTATCAGTAGATTAAGAACAATGGTCAGAGATTACACAATATAGGTCTGTGTGTGGTTGTGGTATGTCTGTGTTTATCAAAGATTTAATTTGCATTTGGTAGCATCGTGGTGTATATATATTTATATAATACATGTTATAATAATAATAATTATAGCTAAATTTGGTGTACTGTTCCTGGACTTCATCCAGTGAGTTTTTGAACCGCACTACCCCAGTAAGCTTAGTGTTTCGTCAAGTACCTATCGCCAGTCAAGTAAATACTATTACACATCTCATACTTTTCCCGACACCAAATCATGTGTGTAACCAGCTGAAAAAAATGAGCAGCCAGACCGGGATTCAAACCCGAGACCCCTCAATTATAAGGCGATTGCTCTATCTACTGAGATACCGGACCGCTTACACAAATTTCTAACCGATAAGGGTTACTTACAGGCCTTTCCTATACTCCCCCATGCCACTTTGAATTTGTTCCTAAATTTACAGTACAGAGGATAAATCGCTATCTTTCCAACGAACACAAAGGCAATATATACTGGAGAACTATACCGTAACAGTTCGACATTGGGCGCATAATGTAAGCAGGTGAGAAAATGTGCAGCCAGACCGGGACACAAGCCCGGGACATCTTGCTTACAAGGCGAGGGCTTTACCGACTGAGCTACCGGACCACTTCTCCCTCATTCGGTTACTTATAGGCTGTTATATGTATATGGTCCAATTCACTGTCTAGGTAAACAATAAAAGCATTAGAGAAACCAGTAGTATAAAAAAAACTGTGGCTCAATATGATTCCAGATTCTGTTTTACCGTTTCATCTCTGAAATGTTAGCATTATACACCTAAAGAACATTAGCCACTCTTCAAGGATGCTCCAGAGGTCAGGATGGGAAAGGGTAATAACTCCAGAACAATCTAAGATATCTAACCTTTATGCAAAACTGCACATCACTATCAATCCTCCATGCGCGTATACGGAAATTCCATGGAGATATCCTCTCAAATAATTATTTTTTACGTTTAATTAATGGCAGTGATTTTGCAGTTAATAAAATTATCCCCAACAATTACTTGTATGTCAAAACAAATTTCTTTCACATTTCTCATATATCCGCCCTTTTTGTCAGGAAATAAAACCTTGTTCCTAAATATGTATAATTACACACCAGAACTTCGAGTCTGCTACTTATAGTTAAAAGCATTTGAATAGATTGTCGACCATTTTGAAAAATGACACACACACACCTCATACAGGATTCAAACAAACAAAGAATACGTGATAAAATATGAGCAGTTATGAAATAGAACATACTATAATATTCTTAATAACTGGAACACTGAAAGACAGAACATAAATAATGTATTATTGCAAGTTCAGGTATTTCAGCAGGATTTGCAAGGAAAATTACTTATGTATTAGAAAACCTTCGTCATTAATGTACAAGCATCTACATTTCGGGGATTATATGAATAACGCGGAAAATAATTGAAGAAATTCATATATGTAATATATTATAATAAACTTTATTAATAATAACAACATGTTTCTTTTATTTGTTCATGTTCATTTTAATCTTTCTTCACATCTTTATCTCCTAAGATTTTATGATTACTTTTTATGTTCCAATGTCTGAACATTTTATGTTGATTGGTCAAGATTTGCATTGAATAATCAACCTACTAGACACAAACACGTCTTTAGTTTCAGTAATAAACAACAATAACCATAGAAACAACAACAACGAATTCAACAATAACAACAAAAAAGGAACATTTAATTTAACACACTTTTTGTCAACACTTGTGTAAATTTCCATTAAAGATCATAAATAAAGATATTGTTTTTACCATTATATCAAATTACCTATTTTAATGTATTACATATAGATATTAAGTACAAATTTTAAGATGTATATAAATACAATTACCTTGAAAATGTTTGAAATTATCCAAAAAATTCTGCAAATGCCTTGAAAACGTTTTCACTTAACACTGAATTGAACAACAGGACACACTCAAAAGGCGCGCACAACTGTTATGAACACAAAAGGAAGTTTTTCCTTCATTTTTTCAAATGGCTAACCCACGTGACATTTTAATTAGCTAATTTTCATTTTCAAAATGCCCAAATAAGACGAACACCATATTTATATCAGATTTTATCTTGTTATATATAAGATGTCACTTTAAAACTCGTTTTAAACCATGTGACCCAGATATGCTACAAACCGGAATCATTTGGCAAGTGTAAGATACTGTGCATGGGAAAGTTTTTTTTCTTCACAAATGCTTGCAGTACCATGTGACACGCTCTGCAGCATGGCGTCTTTATCACTTACAGATAGAGAATTCGTAAGTTCGGACTGTTAAGTGATCGCATGCACGAAGAAGAAATGTGATCAATCAGGTGACGGCGAATCTAAATATACATAGTGTACCATAATATATGACATTAGTTAAACACTTATAAAATCACATATTACTTATTAAATTGCCAAGTGTCATATATGATTGTAATGGGGGGAATGTAAATTTCACTTTTCGAAAAGTACTTGAACTGTTGTGACGCCATGACGTCATTGGTAACGTCATCAAAATGGATTTTTGTTCTAAATGGCGTCGGCACAAATCTAAACTGATATAATTCTAGTGGGGCTGTTAAGGGCCATATATTAGTGGAATCGTGCACATTGGGTTGAAATCATGAAACCTGACACACATTCTAAACTAACCATACTGAATATTTTTTAGATATGGAACCAAGTCAACAGCGCCCCATGTTGACCGTGACGGCCATTTTAAAAGATGGCCGATAATTTCTTCAAATCCTTTTATCTTTCTAACTAGATATAGTAAACGTATGTCGCAGGGTAAGTTTGACTGCGGATATTCTTTAAAAGAAACCCCATATAGTCAAAATCATTAATTTTCTTAACCTCATTACATATAGTCATACTCATTTGTTTTCTCATTTTCATTCCGTTCCCTAGAGGTTAAAGTCGCAGACTTTAACACTCACTCAGCCCCTCACCGCGTAAGTTCGAATCCCGGCAGGGTCATTCGGATTTTCATGTGAGGAAGCCTTCCAGCTGGCTTGCGGTAAGTCGGTGGTTCTACCCGGATGTTTCCGTGCATTCGGGGTCTTCCTCCACCTGTAATTAGCTGGACGTCGCTATATGACTGAAATACTGTCGAAGCGAGGGTAAACTCAAATAGTCAAGACAAGTCAAGTCAATTCATTACATATCGTCATATCTATATCAATTATTTCAGTCAACTATATTCTCCAACCCTGGTGACGGATGTACTTACTTCCTCTTTTTAACCTCGCATGCGCACTCTTTTAAAATGTGGTCAATGGCGAGAGCCACGCCTTCGTTTCTCTTGAAACCTAACACTTATTAGAGCGCGCCTACCCGTATTTTCAGGTATGTGAGTTGCTTGGGGTTATAGTTGAATGTATTATTTAGATGTTCATTACTTTTCATGACATTATTGTTTTCATTGTTTATGAATATTTTCTTCCTTGGATGTTGCAAGGGCACTCTATTAAAACTGTTGAATGGCGAGAGCCACGCCTTCGTTTCTTTTGAAACCTAACACTTCTTAGAACGCGCCTGCCTGTATTTTCAGACTAAATCCTACTATCACAGCCCAGCCGAGAGCTGAACCCTAATGTTTGTTGTTTTTTGTTTTGTTTTGTTTTTGTTCAGAAACCTGACAAATCCAATTCGCAACATTGGTGGCCAGTGTTACTTTCGGTTTGACAAGGTCAAGTCGGCCATTACACAACGGCGAGAGCCGAGGGCGCCGCAGATTACCCGTATATTTGCGACTGTCGTCATTTGGTATAATATTCAATACAACCAATCAGAGAGGGGGTTTCCCGGATTCCGGCGTAAACAAAGTGGCTGCACCCATATTGATAAACTGTTGACAGTTTGGCCTTAAGTTTCTTCTCGTTTCGAACTGCGTTATGGCAATTGTTACGCTACATATACTTTTGGGGGGAGTTTATCTCTTCAGCGCTTTACTGGAAAAGATGTTAATTTAAACTGTACGCTGGCACGCATGTTCACTTATCTGTCAACGTTGGATTGGTAATTCTCATCATCGTTGCAGCTGTAAATCCTTTTGTCAACGTTGGATTTATTAGGCATATAGCAATGAACTTCCTGTAGTGTTACTATCATAGACCATCAGCATCGACGACCTGGTGTAAAAAACTCTCTACAATTAGTGTCATTTAATTCCTTGTCTACAGTTAACTTTTAATATTAAATGCAATAAACATACAATTAGGAATAATTCAGTTGGACTGTATATTGAAAAAACAAAAAACAACAATAACAACAAAAAATAAATAAATTGACATTTAGAAACTTTGAAATAGACAATGTTTGTGTTTTATCCTTGCTGATTGTTTAAATGTTAAACTTCATCTTTTACTTCAGTAGAGTGAGACATTACTGAAGCTTTCTGAGAGTGAATCATGCCTTTAGAACTACATACCTTAGCATGGGAGTCATAAAAGATGAATCAGGCTAATATCACCATGGTCAGGCGGTGAACACTTTACTTACACTTATCATCTCATATTTTCATTTGTATCTATATTCTGCATGTTTCCCCACACCAAGCCATGGTGAGGTTAGGTTGAATTGAAGTGCAGTTCTTTTAAACCACCTATGATTTCGTAGATGTTATTGCCCCTGTTTTCTGTGTAAAGTTTGGCAATTACTGAATCAGCCCTGCTGTCATATACTGCTATTTTAGTGTAAAATTTGGCTGGAATTGGTTAGCTTAATCAGTCCTATTATCATATAATGCTGTTCTCCCGTATTGTTTTGCTGTGAAATCACAGTATAAGCAATTGTTTGACAAATATTCGAAAAACAAAGTGCAGACATAATTGTTTAAAAAAATTGCAGGAGAAGATCGAGAGCAGACTGCGGAGGAGAAAAAAAAAGGTAATTTCTGTTAAGATTCAGGTTGTTCCAGAATGAATGTCACTATGGAAGCAACTTATAACATTACAGATATGGCAGAGCACGAACTGGATTATTTTTTGGAGCTGGTGCGCAAATCTGGGCGCTACCATGTAACGCCAGTGCAGGGAAATGTAGATCCCCATTATCGATCACTCTTTTGTGCCCCAATACAGATTCCATGCCCTCCTAGATTCCCTCTTCCGACTCCATTAGCACCCCATCATTTCATTCCAGTGAACTCATCCCCATTACTTGTGTTTAAACCAAGAACGCCCCCGCCACCTTTATCATTCACCTATGGCTCTGAACCCTTTGGTGCCAGGGGTTCCAGCAGGACACCCAAGGTTCCAGAATTTTCAGGTGGAACATCAGGCGACGATTTTAACTGCCTTGTTCGCAGTCAACAATATTCAGACTAGGTACTGATGGAAGCAGTTCGTAGGAGCCTTAAAGGTAAGGCAAAGCCTGTGCACTTATCCCTTGGTGAGTCAGCGACTCTGCAACAAATTATCTCTGAGATGAAGGGTTTGTATGGCAATGTAGCCTCAAATGAGAGGCTGAAGGAAAAGTATGCTGCTGTGCAAGAAGAGGGTGAATCAGTGGCTGAATATAGCTTGCGCCTTGAGCAGCTTTTGAGGTATTCTAGTGCGGGACTTGATGCACCCACCAGAAACCAAATGTAAGCAAGCAGTTTGTGGTCCGGACTGAGGATGAGACCTTGAAAAATATGTCCAGATATAAGTTTGAAAATGTTTTAGAGTTTAACACCTTAAGGAAAGAGCTAAGGAAAACTGAGTAGGATTTGGAGAGAACTAAAGCTATGAAGCCTGAACAAAAAGAGAAATGAAACTTGTCAAGAAGATGAGAGCATGAAAGGGAATGAGAGAAAGTGTGAGGATGTGTCAATGAATTTAACAGCTCTTGATAACAAACTTTTAAAGCAAATGCAGATTTGTAGAGAACTCCTTAGACAACTTGTTGCCAGGCTTTTATATTGTTAGCCCGTGTACAAGTGATGAGTTATATCACACTTGGAATATATGGAAAGACTATCTCGATGGAAACATCAGCCCGGCTATTAGGGGGCTTAGAACTCCACCCGGGCAACTTAAAGTAAACGAATAAATTCAGTCATTTAATGATTATATTGAAATCAAGAATGACCCAGTGGCGGTATACCGTCTAGGCGTCTATTTAAAACCTCAGCCTTGCTGTTTTGAAATAGCACTAACACCTGTAGCTGCGCCTTCTATCGGTAAAATACGATATGCGGAATTTTCGCCAGTAATATTCTCGTTTGCATTATGACAATTCTTTCATAGTTGTATTTGAAGAAATGTTTTCTAAGGTAAATTTTCACGTGACATTGTTTCTTCTTCAAAATTATTCTAGTCAATACCTTCCGATTAAAATCTACATTTTCAATCTTAAGTGTTAATCAAAAGTAAAGAATAAGCAAGTTAAACTACACCATAGAATCTACATTTAAGAATGTGTAATATACGCGCGTAAACTCCAAACTTTAACTTTAAACGTAAATATCTTAAACAGAAACTTACGATAAAAAAATGTTTTGTTCAATTAACAATTTCAAGATGTAATAAATATTTTGAACATGTAATAAGCAATTTATAAAGATAGTTAACATGAATTGTAATAAGCGTGGTTGATACCTAAATTAGGAAAGGAAACGAACCGACGGATATCCCTTCCAATACATAACTACTAATGTTACTAAATATTCAATCAAAAAACCGAATGTAAAGTTAGAAGTGCTTAAAAAAAAAAAAAAAAAAAAAAATGTGCATGTGTGTTTTTCGCATGACTATTTTTATATAGGTCCATGTAAACCCTGTAATGTACGGATGTCTTTCTTTTGAATAAGTGGTACATCCGGCCACTCTTTGCTTTAGTTTTAAGTAACACCTTAAAAAGGTGAACACGATTTTCCCGTGCACTGTCTGTACATATGTGAAATTGGTCATAAATGTCTCAATACTATCATCCAATTCCAAGAGAAAGGAAAACACAAACAATTTGATTTTTTTCTTCAAAACTTGCAATGCCGCGACTTTCTGCACATTAGCATATTGAAGCGATGATAATGTAGTTAAGTAGAGGTGATTCCGACAGATAATCACGTGACTTTTTGGTAACGCTTACTTATTGTTATCAGCTAAACCTCATATATATTATCATTATCTTCATGCTAACAGGGTTTTTTTAAACACTCTAAAATTCGACCGGTTTTGGTCCGCCATATTACCCGTTTCAGTACCCGTTTCCAGACATAAAAGTCACGTGTCTCTCTGCAAATTAAACAATCTAAGTCATCTTCGTTCAAGGTTTTAGTAATCTTGGACAGTTCGTGGTCGTCCTTGATCTAGTATGTCTCGCGTAACTGATGTCAAATTAAACCGTCATTTAGAACTGACTTATACAAGACGTCGTTTCCAAACCGCTACTGTTACAGGAAGACAGTACGGTATACGTAAAAACAACGTTCTTAGGTGTCTGCGCCATTTTGTCCGACCCATAAGACCCCTCACGACGTCATCTTGATGCCCGAAGGAAACAACATTTACGTTGGCCAATGCGTCAGTTGAATTGAGTCGTCTTTTCTGACGAATCTAGATTTAGTCTAAAATCCACGACTATAAGGAAGAGGGTATTCCGAAGGAGAGGGGAGAGATTTACTGGCGCTCGTGTTGTAGAGAGAAACAGAGTTGGCGTGGCAGTGTCATGGTATGGGGTGGAATAATTGGAGACAGGAAAATTGATCTGGTCATTTTGAATGGCACTAGCAGCGCAGCTGAGTACATAAATCAAGTTATAAGACCAGTAGCTGATCCATTTATTTACCATATAGTCCCCATACACTGATGCATGACAACGCACAACAATATTTATAATTATTATTATATCATCATCATCATCATCATCAGTATGTTCATCATAATTAAGTATTTATATTGTTATTATCATTATTATGTCTTGTCATGCTCAACTTCGCCGAATTAGCCACATCAGAGAGTATCTTACTACTGACGCAACAAAATCGCTTGTTAACAGTCTTGTTACATCTCGATTGGAATACTGTAAATTTGTGTTATATGGATTACCAAAAAAACACTCTCCAAAAGCTACAGACTGTCCAAAACACAGCGGCTAGGATTATTAAAAAAAACACGTTTCAGTCATATAACCCCCATCCTTAAAGATCTGCATTGGTTGCCTGTAGAAGCCAGAATACAGTTTAAGATATTCACTCTTACGTTCAAGGCACTACATGGTCAATCAACGGAGTATATTCAGTTAATGTTAGAAATTTACAGACCCAGCCGTGTATTTAGATCCCAAGACGTTTCAGTGACTCTAGTCCAACCTATAACCAAAACAGCGAAATATGGGGACAGATGCTTTACTCTTAGTGCTCCAAAACTCTGGAACTCGCTGCCAATATTAATACGCCAGTCCAGCAGTTTCGTCTCATTTAAGAAACTCTAAAAAAAAACATACTTCTTTGTTCAATTCTATAGCGATCATTAAAATGGAAAATTACTCGATTACTGTACTTTTAATAACTGTGGAATTTGTCACAAAATAATTTTGACGTGGCCTGAAAATAAGCGTAGATTTAGAGTACGTTGTATTTGTCACGTAGGCCAGAGTGGAACTGTGTTAGCCGATTTGTTATATAAGGTTTATCACAGGTTTATTTTATTACCTTTTGTTCAGAATGAATATATTAGGGTTTAAAATGGTTAATTTTAAGTTTTAAGTGTATTAAGAGAGATGTTTAAGGCTTAGAAGTTTAAACCTATAGTTTCTTTACATAAGTCCTTTTTATCAGTATACCGCAGTGTTGTCAGTGTTTCTCGGGATGCACGGGATTCAGCGATTTACAATTTATTGCACGATTCACGTGATATTTGTTTTTTAAGAGTAAATCGTGGGGTTTTAGTATATAAGTTGATTTGTATGGAGCCTCAGTGTCAGATATCGATGGGAGCTACGGAAGATGCCTAGTCCAGTCTAGAGTATTCTGACCAAATTACACTACGGAGCTTGTGTGAGTAAAAATTTTATTTTGTATTTCATTTTGAAGAATCTACGAATGCGTCATATGGATGACAGGGTGTCTACGGTGGACTAAGTAGATCACATTTACTGAAGGGACAGCGACGACAGGAAGTCGGTCCAGCGTTCATCGATAAGAGCATGTGTTATAGTTTATGAGTACTGTGCATTTAGGAATCATTTTGTGAGTGTGGCACATTGAAGTGTGTTTATATCATTAAGCCATTGTGTAGATTAATATGTGGGTTTAGAGTGAAGACAGAACATTCAGTGCAGCTATTATTGTACCAACAGATAAAGGGACAGTTAGCCGGCATTTTTTTTTTCTTTTCTAATATCCTCATTGCATATATTTTTATATTAAATATAATTTTTAAGAAAAGTTGTTTGGTATTTATTCTACCTTAGAGAATTGTCAGCCCTTTGCCATTTTGTTACAATGGTGTCAGAAGTGGGATAATGCTAAGGTGATAACGATCTAGGGTAGAATAAGACTGTGTACATATTGTAAAGGTTCCTCTTTAGTATTTTATTATTTCTAGATTTGAAACTTTGTTGTAAATTGTTTCCTTTTAACCCTCGGGAATTTTATAGTAATTAAATTTGTTTATATTTTAGTGTAACAGACAATCTGGGCGGAGCATTACCGGTGGCTGACACTCGGGCTCCATCATCGGGGGGGGGGGATAAGTCTATTGGTATTACCCAATGATGAGGCACAGCGTCGCTGTACCATCGCTTGCGATTCCGTAGTTAAGCACGGAAGCTGAAGGTAACGGCAACTGGGTGTACAATTAAGGTTAACCGGGGATAGGAGTGGCCTATGACATATTAAATTCTGTTTTGAATTAATTTTAAGTTATATTTGAAGTTTATCTGTTTACACTTTAGACTTGAGGGTTGTTTGTCTTTCTAACATTGGTCTCATCTAAAGGTATCAAAGTTAGATTTGTTCGGATTTTGAAGGTAGTAGTGACATGTGTATACACAGTGGATGTTTCATGGATGTATGATATACATAGTTATTTAGTGTAATGTATAGTCGTTGATCTATAGTGTGAAGTGTGGATAATTTCTTAGTTGGTTTACTGTATATGACCTGTCAAAGTCATAGGTCTGAGATGCTGTTTTTGTTTAGCTATTGACAGTATATGTATATGGGTATATGACAGATAGTAGATAGAGATATACACGTTATGTGTATTGTCAACAGTGTTGCCCGGATAGTTCTTATTGTAGTTTTGTGTAACATCATCTCATATGCAAACATGTCTAGTATGAAAGAACTCTTAGAGTATGGTGAGAAGTTTGGGTACTCAGGTAAAAGAGATGGAAGAATTTGTACGGGAGGAACAGGCTAAGGAGAGAAAGCAGAGATTTGAGGAGCGAGAGCGTCAGAAAGAGATAGAGGCAGAGGAATGGGAGCGTGAGAAAGAAAGATCAGAAAGAGAGAAGGAAAAGGTAGCAGAAGCTGTGGAGTTAGCAGAATTGCAGGCAGAAGAGCGGGAGCGACAGATCGAAAGAGAGAAGAAAAGGGCGGCGGATGAGCACGAGAAAGCTATGAGGTTAGCAGAACTGCAGCACCGGCATTCATTGGAGTTGGCCCATATAGAAAAAGGTAGGCCTATCGCAACAGAGAAAGTTAAGGGGCCGAAATTGCCATGGTTTGATGAGGGTAAAGACAATATGGATAGTTATTCGTCAAGGTTCGAGAGGTATGAAGGGGTGCAAGGTTGGAACAAGGAACAGTGGTCATTACATCTCAGCGCTTTGTTAAAAGATAAGGCTTTAGATGTTTATTCCAGATTACCTACAGAGGACTCACTGGATTATGACATACTGAAGACAGCTTTGTTGAAACGGTTCAGGACAGCCAGGCCTTCGAGAGATGAGACGTTTGTACAGTATCTTAGCAGGTCAAGGAATTATTTAGAGCATTGGTTTGGTTTAGGTAGTGTAGCTAAGACATACGAGGGTGTTTTGGATTATTCGTTAAGAGATCAGTTGTTAGCTATCAGTAACAAAGAGATTTTTCTATTCTTGAAAGAAAAGCGTTTCACTGATTGCTTAGCTATGGCGGAGCAAGCAGATTTATTTGCAGAAGCCAGGGGTGGCTGTAGGAATGTAGTATTGAGTGAAGGCAAAGAAAAAGATAGGTTTGTCTAGGAGCAAAGGTCAGAGCCGGTACGTAAACCGTTTGAGAGTACACCAAGTGAAGGTAATTCTTACTTTGCTCAGGTAAGATGTAACTATTGCAAAGGTAACCATAAGTCTTAAGATTGTAGGAAACTAGGCAGTCAGTATAGGGTAGCCGCAGTAGATAGTACAGAAAATGTGGAATTTAATAAGACAGATTATTGGAATTCACCAAGAAATAGTTTCAACCAGGGTAGTCCGAATCAGAGGTCAAGGGGTAGAGGAAAGACCCGTGGTGTCGCACGATGTGGTTTGAAAAGGACAGGTAGTTCTAGTTGTGTTCTGGATGTTGATCGTTCTGTGCAGTTAGGAGCCTGTATGAATATACAGTGTCCAACTAAAAAAGGTGAAGTTAGTGGGGAGAAAATTCAAGTTATGAGAGATACAGGGGCTACATGTGTAGTGGTAGATAAGAGGTTGGTTCTGGAACATCAGTTTTTAGGATCTGATAGGCGTTGTAGGTTTGTGGACGGTTCTGAGCAGAGTTATCCTGTGGCTAGGATAGATGTGAATACGCCATACTATGTAGGGGCGGTAGAGGCTTTGTGTACGGAGTCTCCATTGTATGACTTAGTGGTAGGCAATATAGAGGGTGCTAAGTTCCCTGATCCTAGTTATGTGTTGAACGCTGTTCAGACACGAGCTCAGGTTTTACAGCAGGATAAGCCATATAAGAAATTAAATGTTCCTGGTAAAGTCTTGAATATTAGCAAGTCTAAGTTCGGGGATTTACAAATGACAGAAGAGACTCTGGAAAAGACTAGAGATAGGGCAAATGAAGGTCAAGTTATGTCATGTAAAGGTGGAAGTCAGGTCAGTTTTGTGTTTAGAGATTAGCTTTTGTACCGACTGTATGAAGCTGTAGACCATAGGAGATCTTATCAGTTGATAGTTCCCAAGAAGTGTTGTGAGACGGTGATGAAGATAGCACATGAGTCGTTGATGGCGGGTCATTTAGGAATTCGGAAGACTAGTGACAGGGTATTAGCAGAGTTCTATAGGCCAGGTGTAAACTCAGAGATTCTTAGGTTGCCACAGTTTGACAAGCAGTTCATTCTCAGAACTGATGCTTCAGATGTGGGTCTTGGAGCTGTTTTGTTGAAGGAATCAGATGGAGAGGAGCAAGTAAGAAACTGATGGATAGAGAGAAAAACTATTCAGTAATAGAGAAAGAGTCAAAGTTCCATCGGTATTTGTTTGGTAAGGAATTCATTCTAGAGACAGATCACCAGCCTCTGACTTATTTAAATAAGTCAAAGATGGCGAATTCCAGACTTATGAGATGGGCTTTGGCACTTCAGCCATATCGCATGCGAATCAAAGCAATCAGATGTAGAGACAATGTGGGAGCAGATTATTTGAGTAGATTAGGTATGTAGGTTGTTAGTAAACCAAGTATGATGTTAACCTAGAGGTATAATGTGGGGTTTTGTAGCTGTGTAGTTGTATATAGATGTATATACGTAGCTAGTGCTAGTTTGAAAGACAAATCGACTAGTTCTTGTTGTTGAGGTATTTTTTGTGTATTATTTTGTGTAGTTGTAAAAAGTATATCTACTTTTTTCCAAGGGGAAACGTGTGTCACAAAATAATTTTGACGTGGCCTGAAAATAAGCGTAGATTTAGAGTACGTTGTATTTGTCACGTAGGCTAGAGTGGAACTGTGTTAGCCGATTCTGATTATATAAGGTTTATCACAGGTTTATTTTATTACCTTTTGTTCAGAATGAGATATGATTATGGTTTAATATGGTTATATCAACTGTTTTGCTAAGTTTTAAGTGTATTAAGAGAGATGTTTAAGGCTTAGAAGTTTAAACCTATAGTTTCTTTACATAAGTCCTTTTTATCAGTATACCGCAGTGTTGTCAGTGTTTCTCGGGATGCACGGGATTCAGCGATTTACAATTTATTGCACGATTCACGTGATATTTGTTTTTTAAGAGTAAATCGTGGGGTTTTAGTATATAAGTTGATTTGTATGGAGCCTCAGTGTCAGATATCGATGGGAGCTACGGAAGATGCCTAGTCCAGTCTAGAGTATTCTGACCAAATTACACTACGGAGCTTGTGTAAGTAAAAATTTTATTTTGTATTTCATTTTTGCAGGTAGATATGAAACTTTTTATTTTAAACATTTATTTTGTAGATTGTTGTATTGTTTCTTCTCAGGAAAACAAGTGTACAATCGTATTTAATTTTTGGTAGTTTTCAAAGTTTTGGTTCTATAGGCCAAGGAATCTAAGTGCATAGTTCTGCATTTTTATATACATTTGATGTAATTTTGAGAATAATTATGTTAGTTTATAGGTATGTCCTTAATTTTTTATATTACCTAAATACATGGAAGCATTTGTCCAACGTATTTGTTTTAAGAAACGTGGAGTTGTATGGAATATCTGTTGGTATATAATTGCAACAGGCGTTCTCCGTTTTTAATGCACTATGTAAAAATACAACAAGGGCAGTTCTCTGCGTTAATGCACTTATGTAAAACCATAATATTGTTGTATGGTATAAAATGCACGTATGCAATACCAGAGATTTGTTATTTGGTATGAAAGTAGTATTATGAAGTAATACAGTGTCTGTACATTATATTTGGGGTGATAAGTAAATAAGAGCTATTTATTGTTTGTAGCCGTATTTAGTTGGGGCATGGTGCCTATGTAATCTGGGAGGTCACAGTCGATACGGGACCCCGAAGGTAGACTACGTCGCAAGGACGGAAGAATCTACGAATGCGTCATATGGATGACAGGGTGTCTACGGTGGACTAAGTAGATCACATTTACTGAAGGGACAGCGACGACAGAAAGTCGGTCCAGCGTTCATCGATAATAGCATGTGTTATAGTTTATGAGTACTGTGCATTTAGGAACCATTTTGTGAGTGTGGCACATTGAAATGTGTTCATATCAGTA
>CM037789.1:5675012-5725012 GCA_021229015.1 Solen grandis
TAAAATATAGATACGGCCAAAAATCTGCATTACTATTAAATAGATAATAAATAGATAATATCATGATATACATGTGTACTTTGTTTTATAAAGATGTTAAGTCACCTTCATAGAAAAATAAAGCTTAAACGGAAAGGTAAACCTGAGGTGAAAACTGACACAGAACAACCAATTTTAGCATGTTCATCCAACTGTGAAATATAGGCCACACATAAATTTGCATAAATATATAAAAGATCATATCATGATGACCATGTGTACCTAGTTTAACAAGGATTTGAAGTCATCTTCATGGAAAAAAAAGCTTCAACGCAAAGGTAAACCTGAGGCAGAACAATCAGTTTTACTATGCTCATCCAACCATAAACTATAGGTGACAGCCATAAATTTGCACAAATATTAAATAGATCATATCATGATGTACATGTGTACCTAGTTTCATAAAGATGTGAAGTATCTCCTTAGAAAAAAAAAGCTTAAATGCAAAGGTAACCTGTGGTGTGATGGACGGACAGATGGACGGACACACAGACGCACGCATGAACAATATCATAAAAACTTAGTATCATGTATTACATATATCAAATTTAAATTATTTATAAAGAGAATGAATCAAACATGAATTTTAATATCCACTATCAATCTTGAGCATGATGCTTCAACATCAAGGCTTTAATAATATTGCTTTATTTTTCCCTCTTTTTTTGGTGGGGTGGGGCCGGTGAAGTAAAAAAACTGAACTGAATCCTTTTAAATCTTCAGCATCATCTTCACAGCAATTATCAGAGAAAAATGGCATGGCTTTAAAGACAAATATTAAAATGATAAAACTCTGTTTCAGATTATTTAATTGTTAATAATCCTCCAATGATAAAATCATGTAGCTTCCTTTATGGTGGAAATCATATTAGATTAAGAGCTTTCCGGTATTTATTAGAAAAAGATAGGTAGTTAAATTTTGTATATGATAGCTTGAAAATACTCGCATAAAATAAATGATGGGAATTGAAAAGCATTCATTCTATCTATTTGCAGAAGTTTTACATCCCATTAACCATAATAAAGTACTACATACACAGGCACATTACATATTCCTGACACTAGGCAAACCTGTCCTAGAACTAAAACTATCACTAACGGTGATTATTACCCAGGAATCCTACCTTGTAATGTGAGTGTAAGACAGAACGGGACGGGACATGACCAGCGTGACTCCTATATAGCGCCCCGTTCTGTGATGCTGAGGTATAATTACCCTTGTATGGCATACGCAAAACAATGAAGCTCTACCAGTAAAAACTTTGATATATTATAGCCCAGGATTCTTACTATTAGGTCAATGGATCACAACAATAACAGTATTACAGTTATATAAGCGAATTAAGTCTGACTAATTATAAAAGAAAATAGACCCTGAGTCACAGAAGCACCCAGAGTAGAACCACCAACCTAGTGAGTCAGCTGGAGGGCTTCCTCAGATTGACCCAGCAGGGACTCTCGACCCCACTGCAGTTAGGGGCTTAGAATAATAGGTCAGCAACTTTATGTAATCAATCAAAAGCCAGTTTCCTCCCATAAAAAAAATCTGAGAGACCAGACTTGAACTTGAACCTACAGCGGTCAGGGGCCAAATGATAAGTCAGGCACTAAAACCACTTGGTCACGGAAGCCCCCCTAAAATCATGTTTAACCCTTTGCCTCATATAGACTCATTTTGACGCACTCAATAGGTACCACATAAAGCCTGATCTGCAGAAAACCACAGTTAAACCTTACCAAATTTAATTATAAAGTCCTCATTTCCAGACCACTGAGGAGCAGCGAACAGCATAAAACCTGATCAGCCTGCGAGTTACTCGCAGGCTGATCTGGTTTTATGCTGTTCGCATAGGTCTTTTCATGGTATCCTCTATGAGGGAAAGGGTTAACCCTTACCATGCAAAATGTCTTAGTTGGACTTATCCTTTTTTTAATTTGAGACTGTACCATTAGTTGTTTATGGGTGTGCTTGCTGTAAACTATCAACTGAATTACAAATAGAGCAGACCATGATCAGATGGCACTGATGTACAGGCTAATCTTGGTTTGCAATGGGCCACAAAGGCAGTGTCAAGTGCCCACAGCATTGCAAGGGTTAATGATCACCTGTGGATGAGTAAGTATAATAAAACAATACATTTTTATGTGTTAACCGTGATACCACAATTAAAATTAGGTAACCAGGTTTTTGCTGAGTGCAACATCTCGAAAGAGGAGAATTCAAGTGCTAAATGAACAAAACGCATATTTTGTTTTAATTATTCTCAGATCTCATAAATATGAAACATATTTATTACCATAATTTCGTGACTTGTAAAATTCCCTGTACACTTCCCTAACACTCATAGTAAATAAAGAATAGGTACTTTTTCCACAGCAGCTGCTGTTGGTTTCAAATCTTGATGGTTACTAGTTTTAATGGTCCACAATCTAAATCTATGGTACAAAGTATGAAATTTATGGCGCTTAAACTAATATAAATTTAACAGCCTATTTAGTTACAGCATCATCATGATCTTAATGATGAAGCAGGATGTAACCCCTTGATCTTTGTGAATTTTTCCAGATTTTGATACAATTTCGTAACTTAGGTCAAAGTATATGTTTTTTTTACTTTTTATACACAAAGATTCTGTAATAAACATTTTTTATCTTTCTGGTAAACAATAAAATATTGTTTGATGGGTTAAACGTCCCGACTGTATTTAAGTCATTTGGAGACTATGTCTACTTGAGACAGTTATAGTGCTGCAACATTACAGTATCATGTTGTTGACGTGCCAATATGATACCACACCCAGTCACATTATCCTGACACCGGGCCTACCAGTCCTGGAATTACCCTTATATGCTGTGCACCAAGCAAGAGTGCTATATTATATTAGTATCATTTTTCATGACTTTGGTATGTCAAGGCTGGAAATAAAATATTAGGAGAAAGAGAAAGGCACAAAACGAGAGAGAGAGAGGGGGGGGGGGGGGGGGGGGGTGGAGGTAAGTGAGACTATGATAGTGTGTTTCGCAACAATATCAATTAAGACTGATCTGAGACATTTCTTGATACCAGCTCTTAAGAACTGAAAAACCAGCCCAGAGGCCAAGCATATCTGAGCTGTTTGTCTGCTGCAACAAACCTGTAGACCTCTCTTGCTTGGCACTCAGAATAAGGGTAGTTTAACATATTTTGAACAAAGAAGGCTTTTAAGTTGAATTTTTTTTTCATGACAGTTTTACATGTAATTTGTAAAATTATCTTTGCAACTTTTACAAGTCTCTCTGTGGACCTGTTTAAACATAAAACTTCCCTTCCTGAAAAAAAACAAAAACAAGAGGGCCATGATGGCCCTGAAACGCTCACCTGAGTACCATTGCTACAACTGATTACAAGGTTTTTAAACAGACAAGAATTCTGATATAACTCAATCTTAAACATTTTAGCCCTGACAATACTACACACCAAATATATTTTCCTATATAACTCTATGTAAAACAAGTGACCCCTGGTACGGGGGCATTTATCACCATAGGGTCATGATTTGAACAATCTTGGTAATGAACCATAAGCTGATGCTACATACCAAATATCTAAGCTCTAGGCCTAATGGATTAATAGAAGAAGATTTTTAAAGATTTTCCTATATAACTCTCTGTAAAACAAGTGACCCATGGTGCGGGGGCATTTATCACCATAGGGTCATGATTTGTACAATCTTGGTAATGAACCATAAGATGATGCTACATACCAAATATCTAATCTCTAGGCCTTATAGATTCATAGAAGAAGATTTTTAAAGATTTTCCTATATAACTCTATGTAAAACAAGTGACCCATGGTGCGGGGGCATTTATCACGTAAGGCTATGATTTGAACAATCTTGGTAATGAACCATAAGATGATGCTACATATCAAATATCTAAGCTCTAGGTCTTGCAGTTTTTCAGAAGAAGATTTTCAAAGTTTGCATTTTTAAAATCTATTTTTAGCTCCTGTGACCTACTTTTTTAACCAATCTGAATAATTTGTACAACTTTGATAGAGGGCATCATAAGGATGATTCCTGTGAAGTTTGGTCAAAATCCCTTCAGCGGTTCATAAGGAGATGTTGTTTAAAGGAAATTGTTGACGACGGACGGACGCACGCACGCACGCACGCACGGACGACGGACGACGGACGACGGACAAAAGGCGATCACAAAAGCTCACCATGAGCACATTGTGCTCAGGTGAGCTAAAAACACCAAAAACTTCTGTCTTTAAATCAAGTCTGCATCTTCTCACTTCAGCAAAATTTGCTTGGTTTTATAAATACATCTATTCATAACTGTCAACAACTTAAAACAAAAAACAGTAATATGAAATGTTATCAGTTGTTTTTCTTTTCAAACAGTTAAATTGATTAAAGTTATTCAACCATAGGCATATCATCATTACTTGATTTCTATGGAAATTTTTATATGCACAAATGGGCAATTTGAATAATTTTTCATTTTTTATTTCATGACTTTTTGCTTGTTTGTCTTTCAAAAGGAAAAACAAGTATTGGTATAATCAATCTCTTGGTTACAACTGGTTGATACTCTAAACAATTAGACACTGGTGCCTTGTAAGTTTGTAACTTTATGCAAAAACCTTGATGCCCACTATTCCTTCAGGAGCTGTCTGATCTGGGTCTGTTCTGTTTGCAATGGTGACTATGAGGCATTAAAAGTTAATAAATAAGACTGAGAAGAAAGGCTGTAGGTGTCTGAAACCAATATGTCTGACTGGGGCGATCATCGTGCATACTATGCTGTCACGTTCAACACAGAATGTAATAACACTTCATCTCAGTATCTCACGCATGTTGGAAACCCAGTCTGGCTCTACTCCTCTTTTTACTAATTATTCTAATCTGTTTTAAATGTGTCCAATCCATTTATTTTTTGTCAGATCAAGACTGCTATTAGAAAGTAATCAAGAAACAAATATTGTCTTAAAATTACAGTTTGTTACATTTAACAATCAATTATAACACTAGCAAAAACTGCATCTAATACAAAAAAGTAAGCAACAGTAAATACATCTGCACACATCAGCATTTAATTAGCCAACCACTGTAGGTAATTCAAGACATAATTATGAAGACCTTGGCCTATAAACTTAATTACTGTATCAGGCATTGACTGATGTGAAAATGAGGGCTTCCTTTTAATTAGATAGGTAATATCGTTGTTTTTGGGGTTTACCTTCACCACAAAAGTATCTAACCTAAACCTGAGAGTTGTTGTAAATGCTATGGAGTTTAATATTTCTGCAACATTATTTGAGTCAAACAGTGATGAAAAACATATTACAAAGAGCACCAAGAATTAAACACAGGCTACGCAGTACTGCTGTATAGTTGAAAGTAGAGAAAGACCTGATATGAAGCTCACAAATAGCACAAAGAATTAACCATTAACTAGGCAGTACTGCTGTATAGCTGAAAGTAGAGAAAGACCTGATATGAAGCTCACAAATAGCACAAAGAATTAACCATTAACTAGGCAGTACTGTCGTATAGTTGAAAGTAGAGAAAGACCTGATATGAAGCTCACAAAGAGCACAAAGAATTAACCACTGACCATGCAGTACTTTCGAAAAACTGAAAATAGAGGAAAACCTGATATGAATCTCACAAAGAGAACTAGGTAGGAATTAACCACTGATCATGCAGTACTGCTGTATAGCTGAAAATCTTCTCCACAGGAAAAATCCAAGTGACTGGATGGGACTTCTAGCCAACAGCTGTGAAGGGCTTAGTGATAAGAAATTAACACTTAAAGACCCAGTGCATTTTAGTTGGGAAAAATATATTTTTCAAAATTTCTAATTAGCAAAGCCTCAAATGATGTTTGATTAACCTCTTAATGTTTAATTAAGCCCACATAATGAAATATTCGCCCGGAAGTCTTAGTTGTTCAGACAGGGCTAAATAGTGAGAAGGATGGGCGGAGCTTGTTCTGCAACACACTGTTCAGTAAAACCACGGATGTCTCGGTGTACATGGGGTGTTTCAGAAGTTAATGGACTTTTTCTATTGACTGAAAAAATATTGATACACGGTAGTAGAGGAGATAGGAAGAAAATCCATGAACTTCTGAAAAATCCCTTGTATGTTAATTTTATGCTGTCATTGTTCTGAGCTAAATATAGAACGAGGCAGTCACAGTTTGCATTTTTTCTAATAGAATCTTTCCTGTAAATAAGGCATTTCTCAAGGTCTTTCAGTGATGAAATTAAAAATGAATTATATTGTAAGTGCATTCGGATTTAGGTCTAACATCTATAAGATACTAGGACTTTAACCTCATGAATATTCATATGCAAATTCATCATTGGCCCTGATTCATGACGATTATTCATTTAATTTACTTAACCCTTTCCCTCATAGACGACACCATGAAAAGACCTATGCGAACAGCATAAAACCAGATCAGCCTGCAAGTAACTTGCAGGCTGATCAGGTTTTATGCTGTTCGCTGCTCCTCAGTGGTCTGGAAATGAGGATTTTGTAATTAAATTTGGTAAGGATTAACTGTGGTTTTCTGCAGATCAGGCTTTATGTGGTACCTACTGAGTGCGTCAAAATGAGTCTATATGAGGGAAAGGGTTAAAATGGTATATGAAACAATGGTCTTTATTTTGCCTTGCTGAATGTGAAGAATCTGGAAAGCAATTTTGTATGAGCAAACAAAATGGTGTGATCTGGGTCAGCTCTGCAGTGATATTTTTACAACTTTTGTAGCAAGAATCCTGGTACTCACTAGGGTAAAACAAGTGCTGGTAGAACCTGTGGATGCTCCCCAAACTGCACTTTAATAATGTCACTTGATGAGAACTTTACTATTTGAGCTCCAGACAAAATTTAAGTATGAAAAATAACAAATGACAATAACTCCTAAATTATGCAACCAAGAGTTATGGTTCTTGAACACTGCACTTCTCCTTATTGAGATCTATCTACCTATGAAGTTTCATGTTGAAACCTCTTATAGTTTATGTGTTATGCTCCAGACAAAATTTTAGTATGAAAAATAACAAAGGGGAATAACTCCTATATTATGCAACCAAGAGTTCATGTCCTTGGACACTGCACTTCTCCTCACTGAGATCTATCTACCTATGAAGTTTCATGTTAATACCTCTTTTAGTTTTTGTGTTATGCTCCAGACAAAGTTATGACAGACGGACGGGACAGACGATATGGACTGACAAAGTGGCAAATATATGCCCTCCCTTCAGGGAGCATGAAAATATAAGTCCCAATATGGAAAGTATGCATTCTACTTTCATTTCAATAACATTTTAATGCATATTTTATTCATCCAGTGGACGCATTGAAATAAAAACATTGCATCCACAGCAAAAACATGCAGGATGCAGAGGTAAAAAAATCACTGGCTCTGTTTGTCATTGCATCATAAAGAGTCTGTATTAGGTAACAGGTTAGGATATTTGAAACTGATAATATATAATTAAACATCACCATGTAAAGTTTTTAATTATATTTCAATAAAAAGATAAATGTCAATTGCTTATGTGTTAATTCCCAACCTCTACCACTGAAGTATGAATATTTTAGTTTAGTTTTTCTGTATATATCAAATTAATATTAAAAAAGTCCTGAAACTTGAAAAAGCTCACTTGGGTTAAAGATAAAATAACATAAAATAACTGCAAATCTGTGTGTGTGTATGTGTGTGTGCTAAAAAATATGTTTTTCATAAACATAAAAAATACTATAATCCTTTACAGTAAGTACAATGTAAAATTATTCCTTTTATGTTTTTTTTATTGCCCCGGCACATATGTCTTACTGAATGCAAAATCTGAGGTTTCAAGTCCATCTTATTTGCTATAAAGTCAAATTGTGCTAAAAAATTATCAACAATTTTTATCTTTTATCATTAGTATTAACTGATTCTTCCTATGTTTTTTTTATATATGTTTCATTACTTAATTCTAAAGATAAGATTTCCTTTCAAGTATTATGATTGAGAGTAAGATTTAATTTCCTTGCTAAAGGGCATTAATAACCTAAATCTGATTATCAGTGCTACACTTCCTTTTCATTTCATTCAGAAGTTTCTAATATTTCCTGTCTCATTTTTTTTTACAAATAAATCTCTATTTCCACAGACCAACAAGAATAAAAATTTTTAAAAAATGTGCACAACTAGGAAAATACTATGCACATCATCATAAGAAATTTTGATTTATACCATTCTTAATACCATACATACGCAGGTTTTAAAGAGATAAAAGGTTTGTTAACCTAAGGAATTTAATGCATGGCATTATTTCTGATACATGATAAAATAAAAATATTTAAGAATCACATATCAATTTGATACGTAGTACCACAGTGATAGTCTCGAATAGACCATTTTTTTAGTCTGAAAATAATGGAAATAGTTATAGCAAGATGCAGTTTTGTCCCTTTGTATTGTATTGTCCTGTTAGTACACATGTCCTTGTTTACCATGTTTGTAATTTCATGTACATGCCTGCCGATGTCTGAGTGAGTCCGTATATAAACTGGTTGAGTGAGAATTATATAGTAAGGAAATACCCTGATTGGCTGGCCCTGCCCTTTTGTCCCTTTTCCTGCTCATAAGCCTTCGTCCTTCATAAGTATTGAAGTCTTTAACTTAGTGTAAAATTTGAACATGGTTTTACTACTCCTTGGGACTTTGGGAATAACTATATCAGGTTTTTGTAATGGTCAAACATTGGGTAAAATAACTATTTTGGAAGCCAGGGGTAGTAAGACGACAGACTCTGGGTTCTATCTGAGCTCAGGTGTCACAGCTCATCTGTTGTTGTTTTTTTAAAAAGGGGCAATAAATTTAGTAAAACAAGAGGGCCATGATGGCCTTGAATCGCTCACCTGAGTACCATTGCTTCAACTGATGTCAAGGTTTTTAAACAGACAAGGATTCTGATATAACTTAATCTAAAACATTTTACCCCTGACAATACTACACACCAAATATCTAAGCAATGGGCCATATGGTTTCAGAGAAGACTTGGGCGCAGGGTCATTTATCACCGTAGGGCCAAGACGCTGAAAATCTTTGTAATGAACCATTAGATGCTACTACATACCAAAAATCTTAGCTCTAGGCCTTATTGATTCATAGAAGAAGATTTTTTAAGATTTTCCTATTTAACTCTATGTAAAACAAGTGACCCCTGGTGCGGGGTCATTTATCACCATAGGGCTATGATTTGTACAATCTTGGTAGTGGCCCATAAGATGATGCTTCATACCAAATATCTAAGCTCTAGGCCTTATGCATTCATGGAAGAAGATTTTTTAAGATTTTCCTATATAACTCTATGTAAAACAAGTGACCCCTGGTGCGGGGTCATTTATCACCATAGGGCTATGATTTGTACAATCTTGGTAGTGGCCCATAAGATGATGCTTCATACCAAATATCTAAGCTCTAGGCCTTATGCATTCATGGAAGAAGATTTTTTAAGATTTTCCTATATAACTCTATGTAAAACAAGTGACCCCTGGTGCCGGGTCATCTATCACCATAGGGCTATGATTTGTACAATCTTGGTAGTGGCCCACAAGATGATGCTACATACCAAATATCTAAGCTCTAGGCCTTATGGATTCATAGAAGAAGATTTTTTAAGATTTTCCTATATAACTCTATGTAAAACAAGTGACCCCTGGTGCGGGGTCATTTATCATCATAGGGCTATGATTTATACAATCTTGGTAGTGGCCCATAAGATGATGCTACATACCAAATATCTAAGCTCTAGGCCTTATGGATTCATAGAAGAAGATTTTTTAAGATTTTCCTATATAACTCTATGTAAAACAAGTGACCCCTGGTGCGGGGTCATTTATCATCATAGGGCTATGATTTATACAATCTTGGTAGTGGCCCATAAGATGATGCTACATACCAAATATCTAAGCTCTAGGCCTTGCAGTTTTGCAGAAGAAGATTTTCAAAGTTTGCATTTTTAAAATCTATTTTTAGCTCCTGTGACCTAATTATGCAATGGACCAGAACCATTTATACAACTTTAGTAGAGCTTCATCCAAGGAACATTCCTGCAAAATATTTTTTAAATTGGCCGAGCTGTTTAGGAGGAGATGTTGTTTGAAGCAATTGTTGACGCCGGACGCACGGACGCCGGACAAAAGGCGATCAGAAAAGCTCACCTTGAGCACGTTGTGCTCATGTGAGCTAAAAACAATGGACCTAAGAGTAATGGCCTTTGATGAGAATGTAGCCCTTGTGATAGTGAATTAGTATGTTTAGCAGAAGGTTTAATAATTTATAACATATGGCCAAGATTAAAGATTTTTAAAACAAGAGGGTCATGATGGCCCTGAAACGCTCAACTGAGTACCATTGCTACAACTGATTACAAGGTTTTTAAACAGACAAGAATTCTGATATAACTCAATCTTAAACATTTTAGCCCTGACAATACTACACACCAAATATATAAGCACTGGGCCTTATGGTTTCAGAGGAGAAGACTTAGTGCGGGGTCATTTATCTCCAAAGGGCCACCATTTTGAAAATCTTGATAATAATCCATTAGATGATACTACATACCAAATATCTAATCTCTAGGCCTTATGGATTCATAGAAGAAGATTTTTAAAGATTTTCCTATATAACTCTATGTTTAACAAATGACCCCTGGTGCGGGGGCATTTATCACCATAGGGTCATGATTTGAACAATCTTGGTAATGAACCATTAGATGATGCTACATACCAAATATCTAATCTCTAGGCCTTATGGATTCATAGAAGAAGATTTTTAAAGATTTTCCTATATAACTCTATGTAAAACAAGTGGCCCTATTGCGGGGGCATTTATCACCGTTTGGCTATGATTTGAACAATCTTTGTAATGAACCATTAGATGATGCTACATATGAAATATCTAAGCTCTAGGCCTTATGGATTAATAGAAGAAGATTTTTAAAGTTTTTCCTATATAAATCTATGTAAAACAAGTGACCCCTGGTGCGGGGGCATTTATCACCATAGGGCTATGATTTGAACAATCTTGGTAATGAACCATAAGATGATGCTACATACCAAATATCTAATCTCTAGGCCTTATGGATTCATAGAAGAAGATTTTTAAAGATTTTCCTATATAACTCTATGTAAAACAAGTGACCCCTGGTGCGGGGTCATTTATCACCTAGGGTATGATTTGAACAATCTTGGTAATGAACATAGATGATGCTACATAAAATATCTAATCTCTAGGCTATGGATTCATAGAAGAAGATTTTTAAAGATTTTCCTATATAACTCTATGTAAAACAAGTGACCCCTGGTGCGGGGGCATTTATCACTGTAGGGCTATGATTTGAACAATCTTGGTAATGAACGATTAGATGATGCTACATACCAAATATCTAATCTCTAGGCATAATGGATTCATAGAAGAAGATTTTTAAAGATTTTCCTATATAACTCTATGTAAAACAAGTGACCCCTGGTGCGGGGGCATTTATCACCGCAGGGCTATGATTTGTACAATCTTCGTAATGGCCCATAAGATGATGCTACATACCAAATATCTAAGCTCTAGGCCTTGCAGTTTTGCAGAAGAAGATTTTCAAAGTTTGCATTTTTAAAATCTATTTTTAGCTCCTGTGACCTACTTTTTTAACCAATCTGAATAATTTGTAAAAATTTGATAGAGGGCATCATAAGGATGTTTCCTGTGAAGTTTGGTCAAAATCCCTTCAGCGGTTCATGAGGAGATGTTGTTTAAAGCAAATTGTTGACGACGGACGGACGCACGCACGGATGACGGACGACGGACAAAAGGCGATCACAATAGCTCACCATGAGCACGTTGTGCTCAGGTGAGCTAAAAACTATGCCAACAACAATACCAACAACACGAGAGTGATGACAATAACAGGACTTTATTCTTTGAAAAACAGCCAAGCTATCAAGTATGTATTACTGTTTTATAATGACTTAACTGAGTAATACACTGTTAAATCAGAAGGATTTTTTTATGCTAATATAAAACTTGATATTCAGGTCTCAACAAGATTTGTTAAAAAAAAATAATTCATGGACAAGTTTGTTATTTATAAAATGTGCAAGTTAACTCAACAAAATATATACTACAATTAAACTCTGTATTTCCAATTTAAAATACAACAAGAGTGCCAGTGATGCCACAATATACGCCGCCACAAAATATAAAGACCAAGAGGGGTCTTTTAATTATTGCTTTTAACATTTCTGTAAGCATAACCTCATAATGAAGTCTGTAAGACCAATTAATTTAGCTGAACAGAGATAGAACCCTAAAAATGCTTCCAATATGACAGTAGGTCAAATAGCAGTATCAATTTGAATCCTTTTTTCTTTCTCCCCATAACTCTTGCAAAAATCACTGTACCAGAAAATCCTTGCCTTATGCACTTTTACCTGTTTAGAAACTTGAGTTGTGTTTTAAAGAGACCATGTTTAGAAAGGC
This sequence comes from Solen grandis, assembly GCA_021229015.1. NCBI lineage: Eukaryota > Metazoa > Mollusca > Bivalvia > Adapedonta > Solenidae > Solen > Solen grandis. The sequence continues at coordinate 5,687,580 of CM037789.1, forward strand.
ATAACTATTGCAAATATTGATGAACATCAAAGCCCCTGCTTTGTGCATATCTACCCAGTATAGTAATGACATTGCCCAAGTTTTGAAAAGATTAGGTCAGAAACATACAAGAAATTGCATTCACAAAGCTGAAATATCAATCAGCTAAAAAGACTAAGTTTCAGGGGACACAAATCTTGCAAAAATTAATGTACCGGAAAATCACCACTTCATGCACATCTACCCATTATAGTAATGATATTGACCAAGTTTTGAAAAGATTCATTCAGAAATGTAGGAGGAGTTGCGTTCACAAGGCTGCAATATCAATCAGCTACAGAGACTAAGTTTCAAGGTACACAAATCTTGTAAAAATCAATGAACCATAAAATCGCCACTTCATGCACATTTACCCATTAAAGTAATGACATTGACCAAGTTATAAAAAGATTCATTCAGAAATGTAGGAGGTGTTGCGTTCACAAGGCTGCAATATCATTCAGCTACAGGTTTCAAGGGACACAAACCTTGTAAAAATCAATGAACCGGAAAATCACCACTTCATGCACATCTACCCATTATAGTAATGACATTGACCAAGTTTTGAAAAGATTCATTCAGAAACGTAGGAGGAGTTGTGTTCACAAGATATGGACGTACGGACGTACGAACGTACGGACGTACGGACGGACGTACGGACGGACGGACGGACAGACAGACGGAGAAGATGACGCCAATATACGACCGCCTCCGGCGGCGTATAAAAAGTTGTTGAGGTGTATTATCCAGAGTTAGAAAATATCCTTGCCATAGTAACAGACCCCCGTAATTACAGTGCACTTAGTCATTCATTCTAAAGAATTTACTTTTGCACAAATGGCCTCAAAAATACAAAATACATATTTATATAAGTTGTGATGTCATGAATTTGAAATTTGACGTTGATTGATATGTAGCTTAGCTATTAAAGTTGGAAACATTGTTAAGAGTGGGACACTGTTGCATCATTCAAGTTTTGTGTGAATGTGACTATGACACCTATGGAAACATTCAAGTTTATGCAGAAGGGAAAGGAGAGTTCAGATGTTTCAAGAAGCCTTGTGTTTGGTTGGCACAAAAAATTCAGAGATGACTTGGAAGACGTCAGCGACATAAGGAGTTAGTGATGCCATTAGCGAAGACAGGCTAAGATCATGCGGGAGATAAGCACTCTGACTGTATAGTATGTTAATGTTGTATACAAAATCCTCATGGAAAACTTATAATATATGAACAAGGTGTACCCTTGCTAGGTACCATGACTCCTCAAAGATGACCAATAGGTGCCTGGATAGCGTAGTGGTAACACACCTTGCTTATTACCAATGCGTCCCGGGTTCTATTCCTGGTCACGTATGTGAGAGGGTACAGTGGTCACCTGTCCAGACACAGGGGTTTTCTCCAAGCTCTCCAGTTTCCTCTCACAATAATGACCACATACGCCGCCGCAAGAGCCATCAAGATTGATTAAAGATGACCAATATACAGTGTGCGTAAGGCATTCCATGGCATTTCTTGACCATTAGGACTTGGAAGGGGAGTAGCTCTTTAACCCTTTCCCTCATAGAGGAAACCATGAAAAGACCTATGCGAACAGCATAAAACCAGATCAGCCTGCGAGTAACTTGCAGGCTGATCAGGTTTTATGCTGTTCGCTGGTCCTCAGTGGACTGGAAATGATGATTTTGTAATTAAATTTGGTAAGGATTAACTGTGGTTTTCTGCAGATCAGGCTTTATGTGGTACCTACTGAGTGTGTCAAAATGAGTCTATATGAGGGAAAGGGTTAATCACATTGTCACAACAGACAAAAACTGGCTTAACCTATATGAGCCTCAATCTAAACGGTCTTAAGAGTGGAAGCATCCCGTGTCACCACCACCTAAGTAGGCAGGCATGATCAAGTTATCCAGAAAGTTCATGTTAAAGTTCTTTATAAACACCGTGGCTTGATCCTGCAGGATGCAGTTCCCCAGAGAACCATTGTCAATGCATCCTATTTTCAAAAGGTAAGCATGATCTTTGAATTGCATATTTATATCAATTAAACATTTAATATTGTTCAACCATAGTTTCTTATTTTTAAATAATAGTATTAAAATAATATTCGATAAAAATCACAATTTTTTTATTTAACAAACTCTGATGTCCAGTCCATATTTTCAGGTTATTTGTCATGACTTAACATATTAGTGCTCCGAGGAAAACATCCCAACAGAGTGATTGTGGATGTAATATACCACCAGGACAAAGCCCTGGCTCATGGGGCAGGCCAAACTCTTGAGATCACCGATTTTCTAAGGATGGAATGTATCGAGCATGCACCCTACAGTCCAGATCTCATGGCCATGGACTATTCGCTGTTTCCGCGCTTGAAGAGGAACTTCCATGGCAACCGCTTTGATGGCTTAAAACACCTGCGCAGGTCAGTGCGCACTGTGGTCACTAGCGAGCATTTTGAAAAGATGTGAGGTTGCCGTAGAGTGTAGCAAATAATGTTGCTAAACTGCCATGTTTATTAGTTTATGTTTTATTTTTATTTTACAATTGTTTACTGTATTTAGATAATATTTAACATGTGTGTTGATATAACATACACAATTTTAATGATAATTATGAAAATAAATAAAATCATATAAACATGTGTTTGTCTTTTTTTTCTTGTCCAAGAACTTTACAAACAGTCACTTTCGTAATTGTCACATCTTCAACCACACCGACAAGCTGACAATTAAAGTACAAATCAAACATGACAGTTGACAATAAAACATGAACATATCTGTCAGTTACATGCCTTCATTTCGCAAAAATGTTCAGAGAAAACAAATAACAATGCTCAAAGAACAAGGCAAGTGATGTTGAACTATAATTAATGACAAATGTACTGTTCAAGGTAATTACCATAGCTATTTTACAAGTTTGCATATTTGAAAATGCTGAGATGTGATTGTTGTTTGCTTGGATTTTACATCCCACTAACAATATTTCAGTCATTCTGGAACCTTTTGTCATATGAGACAGAAACAGTGCTGTCTGGTTGCGGTAATATGTCATAAAACATATGGCATGATACCACACCCAGTCGCATTATCCTGAAACAGGGCCAACCAGTCCTGGAACTACCCTTATATGCTGAGCGTCAATCATTAAACAGTACTTTTTTCCTGCAATTCCTGGTAATTATTGTTTCTGCAAGGAATCAAACTCTCAACCTAAAATCCTTTTGGTTGCCATGGCAACTAGAGTTGTGTGTGGATAAGATTCATCATAGCATTTTTTCTGCAGGACCACCCAAGGATAGTCGATGCCAAATTTTGTCAGTTTCTGCCGAGTGGTTTCAGACAAGATGACATTTAAAGCAAATTGCTGACAACATCAGTGATAAATGGCACACTGAGTGGATGCACATCCTACAAATGTTGTGAACAAGACTAAGTCTGACATGTTTTTGGTACCAATTTCTCACTTTTCACATAAAAGGATTTTTTTTTCTCCTCAAGATCATGTTATGGCATTTTGCTATAAACCTGGTGAAAAAAGTTTGCCAAAACTTGAACAAAAAAATACACGTGTAAATAAAAACTTGATACAAATTAATATCACCATGCTTTGCCCCTGGAGTAGGTTCTCCAGTAAATATGTCAAGCAACTATAAAGTCAAAGGTCCCCCATCTATAACATCAACAACAGCAGTAAATCTGCTTCAAGGTGACAAAAACAGGGTTAGAGCTAAATTCCATATGTTAACATCATCATCATCTTCCCTGATATATTGTCAACAGTAGATCTTCATGTATGTACACTGGGTTGCCATTCTGCTTGATAAATTGCTCGGGTATTTTGTTCATGCATAAAATGAATATTTTCAGTAAAAAAAAAGTAACACATTGAAAGCGTTTAGGTGTTATATGATAATAATGTCATTGTAATTTTCCACCAAATTCAGTCATGTAAAATTGCAGTGTAGGAATACACTCCTGAGCGCAGAGTGATATATGTGGCAGTATAATACTTGATACAAGTATAATACAAGAATACTTGCTTTTGAGTTTCAGCTACTAAAGACTGCAGCTTCTGATGACAGTCTTACAGTCAACTAAAACATTTTTACTAGGCCTAAAAAATAATTTTGTGTTTCGGGAAACGGTCTCAAAAAATTTAGGTACGGTTGGGATTCAGGTTTTTTTTTTATTATTGTTTTTTTTTTAAAGTCCAGTCATAATAGTGAATAAATCATGGAAAAATGGCGGTCTCAAAATGGCCGCCAAAAAAGACTGCTAAAAGCTTTAGGGTTTGCAGGTTTTCGCTAGGTAGGGTTGGGTTGCCCAAAACACAGATTTTTTTTCTGAGGCCTTACCACCAAACTTTGAAACATATTTATATACATGAAGCAATTTGGTAATTCTACTGTCATTCATGCACATGCAACCTTTTACACGTGCACAATGACAACAAAAGCACTGTTGTACAAGGCATAAATGACAATTAACAAGACACGTAATGGTGCCCAAGGCAACAAGACTACCATTTATTTCCAACCCTGATGTAGAAGCAAACATGACATCACACAAATTGACATCATAAAAGATCCTTGTCACCCAAAAGCTCATGTTTACAAGTCTTTTTTCTTTTCTTTTTTTCTTTTTTTAAAGGGGGGGGGGATGCATATTTAAAGAATGTTTAAGTCAGGCACTGCAATTTTATAAAGTTAATCTGTCTTCTTACATTAACTTTTTTTAAGAAAGAAATTTTAAAAATTGTTTAAGTAACAGTGGTCTTGACCTTGACCCTATTGACCTGGAAATCAATCTCAAGCTTCCTCTTCCAATAAAGTATGTACCTACCAAGTATGATCATCATACCTCACTCCTAAAAGAAGTAATTTGATGGCAAATGAAAAATCTATTTTTAATATCAGTGACCTTGACCCTAGTGACCTAAAAATCAATACTTACCTTCCTCTTCCCATAGGGTACCTACCTACCAAATATGAGTACTTTACCTTAATTCTGACAGGAGATATTCAACGGAAACCAAAGGTTTGAAGCCCATCCAACGACGTACTCCATTCTAATAACCAGGTTTCAACTTTGTTGAAAACCTGGTTAATAAAAAGAAGGCTGATCACAGATCTTGGGAGGCATAAAAAGTATGACTTTATTTTTCAGCATATAATACCTGTTTTTTATTATTACATCATATGTTTAAGTACAACCCATAATCATAATTATGGTTATCAAATTGTTATCCATTGGTAATTGCTTACTATACCACTCTCTGTATCTACTGCACTCAAATTTTAATAAAACATTATTTTTGTGTATCAAACTTTAACCTTGATGTGTCATCATTTAGGTAACTATATTGAAATTCAATTTTGAAGTTTATATTAGAAATACACCACCAACTCTTTTTCCTTAAACGTCCCACCTAGTACAGTATTTCAGTCAGAAGGGGACTTTTGCCCACATGAGCCAGATATTCTGTGATACCACACCATAAACAAGTGGCAATGATACAACACCATAAACAAGTTGCAATGATACCACACCATAGACAAGTGACAATGACACCACCCTATAAACTTGTGGCAATGATACCACACCATAGACAAGTGACAATGACACCACCCTATAAACTTGTGGCAATGATACCACACTATAGACAAGTGACAATGACACCACCCTATAAACTTGTGGCAATGATACCACACCATAGACAAGTGACAATGACATCACCCTATAAACTTGTGGCAAAGATACCACACCATAGACAAGTGACAATGACACCACCCTATAAACTTGTGGCAAAGATACCACACCATAGACAAGTGACAATGACATCACCCTATAAACTTGTGGCAAAGATACCACACCATAGACAAGTGACAATGACACCACCCTATAAACTTGTGGCAAAGATACCACACCATAGACAAGTGACAATGACACCACCCTATAAACTTGTGGCAAAGATACCACACCATAGACAAGTGACAATGACACCACCCTATAAACAAGTTGCAATGATACCACACCATAGACAAGTGACAATGACACCACCCTATAAACTTGTGGCAATGATACTACACCATAGACAAGTGGCAATGACACCACCCTATAAACTTGTGGCAATGATACCACACCATTAGACAAGTGACAATGACACCACCCTATAAACTTGTGGCAATGATACCACACCATAGACAAGTGACAATGACACCACCCTATAAACTTGTGGCAATGATACCACACCATAGACAAGTGACAATGACACCACCCTATAAACTTGTGGCAATGATACTACACCATAGACAAGTGACAATGACACCACCCTATAAACTTGTGGCAAAGATACCACACCATAGACAAGTGACAATGACACCACCCTATAAACTTGTGGCAATGATACCACACCATAGACAAGTGACAATTACACCACCCTATAAACAAGTTGCAATGATACCACACCATAGACAAGTGACAATTACACCACCCTATAAACAAGTTGCAATGATACCACACCATAGACAAGTGACAATGACACCACCCTATAAACTTGTGGCAATGATACCACACCATAGACAAGTGACAATTACACCACCCTATAAACAAGTTGCAATGATACCACACCATAGACAAGTGACAATGACACCACCCTATAAACTTGTGGCAATGATACCACACCATAGACAAGTGACAATGACACCACCCTATAAACTTGTGGCAATGATACCACACCATAGACAAGTGACAATGACACCACCCTATAAACTTGTGGCAAAGATACCACACCATAGACAAGTGACAATGACACCACCCTATAAACTTGTGGCAATGATACCACACCATAGACAAGTGACAATGACACCACCCTATAAACTTGTGGCAATGATACTACACCATAGACAAGTGACAATGACACCACCCTATAAACTTGTGGCAAAGATACCACACCATAGACAAGTGACAATGACACCACCCTATAAACTTGTGGCAATGATACCACACTATAGACAAGTGGCAATGATACCAAACCATAGACAAGTGACAATGACACCACCCTATAAACTTGTGGCAATGATACCACACCATAGACAAGTGACAATTATACCACCCTATAAACTTGTGGCAATGATACCACACTATAGACAAGTGGCAATGATACCACACCATAGACAAGTGACAATGACACCACCCTATAAACTTGTGGCAAGATACCACACCATAGCAAGTGACAATGACACCCCTACACCATAGACAAGTGACAATGACACCACCCTATAAACTTGTGGCAAAGATACCACACCATAGACAAGTGACAATGACACCACCCTATAAACTTGTGGCAATGATACCACACTATAGACAAGTGGCAATGATACCACACTATAGACAAGTGGCAATGATACCAAACCATAGACAAGTGACAATGACACCACCCTATAAACTTGTGGCAATGATACCACACTATAGACAAGTGGCAATGATACCACACCATAGACAAGTGGCAATATTACCACACCACAGACAAGACAGACAGACAACTCCGACAAAAACAATATGTCTCCCCCATATAAATATGGGGGGAGGCATAATTAATATCCTGACAACAGGCCTACCAATCCTGGAACTACTCTTATATACTGATCACCATGCACAACTACTCTTATGTACTGATCACCATGCCCAAAGGAAATATTCTATTACCAGTTTTTATGACTAAATTGTATGTTGCGACCAGTAGTCAAACCCACAATCTCCTAAAATTCTTTGGAAACTCTAACCACTAAGCCACTGACACTGAAAGTTGAGATCAGTTTATAGATATGAAAAAATGAGCTGAACTAGAAACGTGTATGTCATCCATGTGTGCAACGATTGTTTGCAGGTTTGCATACATATATATAGATGCACAAAAGCAAACAATATGATAATTTTTTGTGCAGAGCCTTAATGACTTGATAAATAATTACAATATGGTTGTTACGGTTGTTTTGCCCTGCGAATTACAAAACAATCTTTACTGCAACCTCATTAGATTTATCAACAGTTTTTTGCACAAGCTTATCATTTGTTCTGCCTGATGGTCTGACATCTCTCTCCCTTTCAGCAAAATGTCACCAGACAAAGAATTTACATTCATTACATTCTCAACAAAGGATTTCCTGCCATGTCTGCGCATTTTGTAATTTTAACATGTGTTTGTTGTGATTTTGTGTCCCATCTACATGATATCAATGATTTGAGAAATGATTGATTACTGACGTGTAACATCTGTTGCCACCTTACTGCTACAATCGTGTTATAGACAAATGGCATAATGCCATGATGTACAAAAAGATACCACATAATTTAGAACAGGACACAGTCAAAAAGGTCCCATATAAGCTGTCAAAAGAGGATGGGGTGGGGGAGGGGGATGGAGAGGAAATAGCATAGCATGTGAGTAAGCAAAATAATGTAGCAAGCTTTAATATTTTAGCAGTAAAACATTTATCACCTTTGTAATAAGTTATTTCTTGTTTCAGCTTGGACTATTCTAAACATACTTTGTAGCATAAAAATGTGGTAAATTGATTAAGGCAATTCTGGATATTTCAAGGGCCCTAACTCTTAAGTGCCTAGGACACTTTTGTTATTTAAGGACACTTTTGTTATTAATTAAACTAGACCTAGATTTTAAACCTTCATAAATTTTCAGCAAGTCTAGTGAAGAACAAAAAACAAAGACTAAGAGAGTGGATAAAGCTAAAATGTCCAGTTTTGACTAAAGTCTGGCACCCTAATAACATGGTATAATAGCTTATAAGTATAATATAATATATACAATATATGGCAAAATACTAAACTAAAGATTGCATGATATATACAATATATGGCAAAATACTAAACTACAGATGGCATGATATATACAATATATGGAAAATACTTAACTACAGATAGCATGATGTATATACAACTCTAACTATCACTAAAATAGATTAATACAACTGCAGTGCGCAATGTCTTCATGTAATATGAGTGTAGGACGTGACGAAACGTGATGGGATATAATCAGTGTAATTTCTATTTAACAACCACTTCTGTGTGGCTGTTTCACCAGAGCTTCGGCAATATTCGGTATAATTCGCTGATTAAATAAACTGACCAATCAGTGACTGGGGAAACACTTCATGTGCATGTTTATTTCCCATTGAACAATGTGTGGAATTCTACATCAGCACATAGATTAGATGTTTGTTGATTTATGTAAGTTTAACATCTCATTTTTGAGTGAAATTGTCTATAACATTTGTAAGTTTCAAGAGCCTCCTTTCAAAAATTAATTTTATTTTTCTCCATGATAATAAATATTGCTTCATATTTATGAAACTACATCTTTTTCAAGATCTAAGTTTTGGAAGATGATATTTAATCCAAGTGCACAAATTATATACCAAACTATTGTTTAAAGTTTTCACATCACAGACACTAAATGGTGGATGGCGTGATGCCACACTTTTTTTCTCTAAAATTTTCCCTTGTAGCCTCAAACATAAAAGGTATGGTTTATAATTATTAACTTAATATCATTTATCATCAGTTTTTGCATACAGGAAACTTTTTCTCATAAAACATATAACATCAGATCACCTATGGTGTGTGATTCATTGTTATTCTCATTGCTTTAATAGAAAAGTTAACTTGACCTTTAACAAAAACAACTTTAGAGCCAAAGGCTTGTCACAATGCAGCTGTCTGATTTTGGTTCCTGGCAGTTAAAAGCACAATTGCAACAGAACTATAATTTGTAACGAAACATCAAAGCAAAGGATCTTCATCTCTGTAGGTCTCTAGACAAAACAGGTTTTTGAAGAGGTTGCAATATTTAATCATAAGGGACAAGGGATGGAAGATTGAATCCAGAAATAAAAAAAAAAAAAAAAAAAAAAAAAATAAAAATTTTGTTAAAAAATTTTTTATAATTACCAATGCGAACTAGTGCAAGACAAGATTTCATTTCATGGGTTATATTTTATATGTTGTAAATTGTTGTAGTTGAGTTTAACCCTTTCGCTGCCTACAGGACGAAGGAACCCGTCTTACACATGAGACAGCATATTTGCCAACAAGATGGTCCATCCGTTTTGGGTTTTTTTCCTTGTGGAAACCTCCATAACGGGTAACCCGTCTTGTTGGCAAATATGCTGTCTCATGTGTAAGATGGGTTAACCCGTCCTGGCTACAACGAAAGGGAAGCAGCCACATTATGCTAGTACAGTAATAGCCTGTAATTTCTAAGAAATTTCTAAGATATTCTTTGGCAAATAGCCTGTTGATATAAGATAGGTGACCTGGCAGTGAAAAGATTAAGTTTACTATCACAATGCCTGTATTTCAGTCATACAGTAACCTCTAGCTAATTACAGATGAAGGAAGGTCTTAGAGTGCCCTGAGGCATCGGCCTACAATAAGCCACCTGGAAGGCCTCCTGAAGTGAAAATCCAAGTGACCTTGTTGGGATTTGAACCAGGCTCAGCCGTAAGGAACTGTGTGTAATGTCCTGTGACCACAAATGGATAATTAATATATATTTAGTATTGTGAAAGATGGCATTTTATTTCACTAATCTCATCATTTCATACTATTCTATCATTTTTTATCATATTTTGCAGCGTCTTTCTTTTCTTCATGTCTGAAATTAACAAACAGGGACATTCATGGCACACTACCACAGAGACAACTCTCATGGCTCACTACCACAAGGAAAAATCAAAGCACTGAGGGCACTGAAGTTGTGTGGGTCTACAGTGAAAGAGGATTTGACGAGCTGCAGATCTGCTGGATAACTTCAAGGTAAACCACAAAGAAAATTTTACTTTTTCTTAAACCTTTCATGTTTCGTCCATTTCCATAAGGGAAACCACAAACAAACATTTTTGCAAAAGAAAATCTCTTAAAGTATGTTAAATGCCCATTTTGTAAGCTGCTAGGCAGTATTTACATTTTTGAGTCACATGACCACTATGGCGTAATTAATAGACCAAGTGTAATTTGCCTTCTACATGTACAAACAACTCAAAAAAGCATGGTACACTACCATAGGAACAGGGTCCTCATGACTCACTATCACAAGGACACAAGCTTCATGGCTCACTACCACAATGACAGGATCCTAATGGCTCACTACCACAAGGAACAGGATCCTCAAGGCTCACTACCACAAGGACAGGATCCTCATGGCTAGCTTCTAAAAGGACATAACCTTAATGGCACAATACAAATGGGACAGGATCTTCTTATAGCTCACTACCACAATAACACAACCTTCATGGTACTCTACCAATGGGACAGGAACCTCACATAGCTCACTACTACAAGGACACAACCTTCATTGCACTCCACCAATGAACAGGATCCCCATAGCTCACTTCCACAAGAACACAACCTTCATGGCACATCCAATGGGACAGGATCTTTGTCACTACCACAAGACACAACCTTCATGCCCATAACACAACCTTCATGGCACTCCACCAATGGGACAGGATCCTCATTGTACACTACCACAAGAACACAACCTTCATGACACTCCACTAATGGGACAGGATCATTTAGATCACTACCACAAGAACACAACCTTCATGGCACTCCACCAATGGGACAGGATCCTCATGTTACACTACCACAAGAACACAACCTTCATGACACTCCACCAATGGGACAGGATCCTCGTGGCTCACTACCACAAGAACACAACCTTCATGACACTCCACCAATGGGACAGGATCCTCATGGCTCACTACCACAAGGACACAACCTTCATGATACTCCACCAATGGGACAAGATCCTCATATAGTACACTACCTCAAGAACACAACCTTCATGACACTCCACCAATGGGACAGGATCCTCATGGTTCACTACCACAAGGACACAACCTTCATGGCACTCCACCAATGGACAGGATCCTTATTGCTCACTACCACAAGAACACAACCTTCATGACATACCACCAATGGACAGGATCCTTACTGCTCACTACCACAAGAACACAACTTTCATGACATACCACCAATGGGACAGGATTCTTGTGGCTTACTACCACAAGGACACAACCTTTTTGGCACATTACCAATGGATAGGATCCTTATTGCTCACTACCACAAAGGCACAACCTTCATGGCACTCCACCAATGGAACAGGATCCTCATGGTACACTACCACAAAGGACACAACCTTCATGACACTCCACCAATGGAACAGGATCCTCATGGTACACTACCACAAGGACACAACCTTCATGACACTCCACTAATGGGACAGGATCCTCATGGTACACTACCACAAGGACACAACCTTCATGGCACTCCACCAATGGACAGGATCCTCATGGTACACTACCACAAGGACACAACCTTCATGGCACTCCACCAATGGGACAGGATCCTGATGTTACACTACCACAAGAACACAACCTTCATGGCACTCCACCAATGGGACAGGATCCTCATGGTACACTACCACAAGGACACAACCTTCATGGCACTCCACCAATGGACAGCATCCTTTTGGTTCACTACCACAGGCACTGCTGTTTAATCTAAAGATTGAATCTAAAACTCAAAGTTTGAATACAGTGGCAGAGTGTTTGATTTATATGTCAAATAGTGCAGGGTTTTACAGAATTCGGTCATGGCAAGAGAAATAGAGTTGAACTCGTAACCTTTTTCACATCAAGTATTATGGACAGAGTTTGCAGGAAACCATAAACTCAAATTCAAAGAACTTGGCAGTATGATAAGTTATTATCAAAAAATGATGTTCATTAAAAAAAAGTGTCTTCAAATATCAAAAATGGCTATGAATTATGTTATGAGATAAAGAATCTGAAACTAAATACTTCTGCTGAGTATCATAAAGGGGAGATTAAGTATGATTAAAACCGGTTTTACAAAAATGACAGCTGTTTTAGGATAATGATCACAATATTATAACCTGCTTTCAGTCGCAATATTTCAGGAGCATGTCATAAAACTACAGGATTATTGCTTATCCTATATAGCTCACATTAGCATTAAAGTGTTTTTTAACAGATTAATAAAAAAGAAGTCAGCAGAACATATGTGTAACACCTACTTGAGTTTTTACGAGAATAAATTTCAGATTTGGCCTTTTCTACATAATAATTGACTACTTATCATGCTGTTTCTTTCATGCCCATAGCATACCTGCTTAACTGTGTTTTAAACACGCAGACATACATGGAATGTTCACTCAAGCTTTCAACAGTCACAGCTGTCTGGTATCCAAACACAAACACTTAAAAAACATGCAACAAAAAATGTTTGATTACCAGTCTGTATAAATACAACCAAGATGTTCTAGTGCATTCTGGGAATAATGAGTCAGCAGTTTTTGTTGGGGTGGCCAGGATGGCTGGCCTTGGTACACTATCCAGTTATTTGTCTCACCTGTTTCTTCAGGAGAAATTAATGATGGACCAAATAGCTCCACATTATGATATCAAGTTATCTATTAACGTTTTCCACTGAGTTAAACCTCCATTGAGGAGAAGTGACTTTTGTGACCCAAAATGTTAAGGGTCTCTGAACAGAAGCTCTCAAAGACTTCTAGATCTTTGATGCAACAGACGGACACCTGGTTCATATAATAACAACTTTTACACAGGAATTCACATTTTGGAAGAGATATAGGGGTTGAAATAAGCAGAATTAACCATACACATGCTGGCAAAATATCATAAGATCAAAATGTCAGTTTGTTGAGAAAATAAAATGCCTTTCAAAATAAGTATCCTCTATTCAGAGATTCTGTTCTATATTAAAAAGTAGTATTACGGTTAGTTATGATTTTTTTTTTTTTTTTTTTTTTTTCCAATTATAAATTTTTTATCAAATAGCTTTTATTAACTGATGGATGATAATTTTTCATTATCAATTATCAGAGTCAGACTCAATTTCATCAACCCTACATATTATATAGTAATACTTTAGACCTAAAGGTAGTAACATACTATTCTTGTTCCATTTTATGCATAAATTATGACTTAAACAACAGTTACCATGCAGATTAGCAATAAAACTTTTAAGTTAATTGATTATCTAATTGGATCAATTTAACAACCAACCAACAATATTCAGTCATATGGTGACATTTGTCTATATAAGACTGATACTGAATGCTACCTCTATATATAATATCACACTGTTAGCAAGTGGCACATAGTCTCATTATCCTGACACTGGGTCTATCAGTCCTGAAATTACTCTTTTGTGCAGAGCACCAAATACAAAAGAAAAGAGACATTAACATTTAGTGATATGTGATGTCGCAACCAAGGATCAAACACATAACCTGCTGGCTACACGGGCTGAAGCTCTTTCCACTCAACTCTTTCCACTCTGCCTTTGGGACTCAGATTGTGCATAAACTTAAAAAAATAAGAATGTTAGGATGTGTTAATCTAAGCATTACTTTTCTGCTTAATTTAAGTATTACTTAGCACATTGTAAGATTAATTGAGCATATAACACATGATGCCACAAACCGACTATAATACTGCATATTAATTTCTCTTTCAGCTCAATAAGTCTGAACAAGGACAACTGCTTACAGAAGAGGTATGTAATCATGCAGCCAAAACAAAGTGCTTTATACTAGAGCAATGACTGAAACATTAAATGATGCATTCTCTTTGAACACCTGCACTTCTGGTATCTGATATATATATATAACACATAACTGTCAGAGAGTGAGACAGGAATGAGGGGTACTTGCTGATTTTGCCAAGGTTTGCATGTTGGACTTTCCCTTGATTACAGAAATATACAAATTTAAATTCTCAGATTATCCAAAGGGCTACTATAGCTACACTGGGATATGTAGTTAATAGTTGACCTGGTTTACACAAATATTTTTTTTTAAGTTTTATTGATAAAAAAAAAAGATAAATCCCTCAATGAAAGGTCAAAACTGACATGAATTATACTGTAAAAATGAAGCAGATTCACAAAAAAAAAAGAAAAAATTTAATTCTTGAATGTTAGTCTACGGGGATATGTGTCTGTCTAGTCTGTTAATGTTCACACAGAGATACAAAGAAACTCATGATGAAAATCATGATAAGACAGCAATTTGTTGTTGTTTAGTGTACTGTCCCCATGATAGTACAGTCAAACCTGTAGCAACGGTCACCTTGGAACAACAGTCACCTGACAACAACAGTCACATCAGATTCCCCCCATGCATTTTTGTTCTAAAAACATACTGTAAACAACGGTCACCTGCCTATAGTGGTCAACGGTCAGTAAAATCATATCCCAGATGTGCTTATTATAGCCCCTCGAACAACAGTCACTAGGCAACCCAACAACAGTCAAGAGGCAACCTGACAACCTTACTGCCTCGTGGGTCAGGCACATGTCACCTGTTTCCGGAAACACCTGGAATATGAACGGGAACATGCCAGCAAACATCTCAGTACACAGGGGTGGGAGTGGGGTAATTTAAATTACTCTGAGGGGTGAATTCTCACTGGTTAATTGGTACAAGATGCTTAGCAACTTCGGGATCATGGTTCTAAGATTTTAGTGAAACTGCTAAACTGTCTGAAATAGGCCTGTCCAATTAATTGTTGTTTTAACACCTCTTACAATGGTTACAATTATCCCCCATCTGTTATCAATGGATGTGCATTCATTAATTTGTCATCCAAACAGAAAAATTAAACAAGTAAAGAGCACTCTATTAAGTAAATTGATTTTTTTGTTTTTGTTGTTGTTTAGAGAGAGAGAGCGAGAGAGAATTATAAGAAAATAATTAATGATTTAATGGCAAAATGAACATGAATAAGGTGAAATCACTCTATTATTATCACAATACAAATGGCCGCGGATTCTAAATAAATTGCAACATGGAAGGTTTACATTTGTAAACGGACAATTAACACACTAAATGCGAAGGTAAATTTCACTAAAAGTCACAAAAATGAATTTGTGTAATTGATTTAATTCTTTAATACTTAAAAAAAAAAAAATACACTGCTTGTGCACGTTTTAACTCTGTATGAATAACAATATTTGTAAGCAAAAGTTGGTTATTATTTTTTTCTGTCTATCTGTCTACATGTACATGACTTACTTGCATGTACAGTATATCAAACTTCAAATCTTAACTGACCCTCCGAACAAAGGTCACCTGTGAACAATGGCCACTTTTCCATTTTCCTCTGCCTTCACAGGTTTGACATGCTTTTAACCGTTGTCTATCATATATGTATAATTCATTATCAAATCTTTTTTCTTTTTATGTATACACTTGGCAAAAGAAACAGAGTGAAAATAAACTGAGTTCCTAAAATTAAATGTATTTTATAAATGGTATATTCAGATATATTTAATAGCCATGATAAAATCTGAAATCGTGGTAGAATGATACAAGACTGATAAGCGTCTGGCTTGTAAGCAATGCATGTGGCTTTTGACAGGTAATAAGATATGGAAACTACTTATAATTTGTAATGCATAGACCATGTAAGAGAATGCATTATAAAAACAGGAAATTCTTCATTCTTGTAACAGTAACTGTTAGAGTACAGGAATAGATAAATTATACCCTTTGATATTTAGAGTACAAAAATTATAAGATAGGTTATATATTATAATATTTAAAGTACAGGAATAGATAGGCCCCAGGTACTTGGGTTACCGGGCAAGTGTGACAGTACAGTACAAATCAATGTTAAAGAGAGAAATTATGAGACAGGACTGACAAAGGAAAACGAAAATAATACACCGGGAGCAATATATAAATTACAAAATGACACCACATTGTGACTCTTTTGTTTGTTTGCTCACCTACAATATTTCAGTCATTTGGAGACTATGTCTACTTGAGACAGATATAGTGCTGCCATACTGCAGTATCACACAATCATAAGACATGTGACATGATACCACAACAAAGTCACATTATTCTGACACTGGGCCAACCACTCCTGTAACTACCCTTATATGCTGAGCACCAAGCAAGGAAGCTGTTGACCCTTCTATAACCCTCTCCCCTATGTTATAGCTTTATATGCTGGGGAAAAGATGACTGTACAAGACGGCCTGTCACCAGCATTTAACCCTTTCCCTCATAGAGGAAACCATGAAAAGACCTATGCGAACAGCATAAAACCAGATCAGCCTGCGAGTAACTCGCAGGCTGATCAGGTTTTATGCTGTTCGCTGCTCCTCAGTGGTCTGGAAATGAGGATTTTGTAATTAAATTTGGTAAGGTTTAACTGTGGTTTTCTGCAGATCAGGCTTTATGTGGTACCTATTGAGGGCGTCAAAATGAGTTATATGAGGGAAAAAATTTTTTAATTAAAAAAAAAATTAAAAAGAAACTGAGAGACAAAGATTGACAGACAGAAAAAACAACAGACAAACAGTAAGATATATGAATGATATAAATCAGACACAGAGTCTAACAAACTGACTATAAGACAAAGAATTTGACAGGAGTGACAAACTGACAGTAAAACAGAGGACCTTAAAAACAGTTTGACAGAAAGACAGACAGACAAATAAATAGCAAAGTAACTAATTTTCTTCATCTACAGAAAAAATACAACAAATTACACATCTGCAAGCCAAAACAGATCAGAAATGTGTGCCATGAAGAATAAAAAATGGCTGACATTATTACAATACCAGCTTACAAACAAATGCGTAGCTACTTAACATATCACTCTGGAAAACCTGAGAGTAAATAATCCCCAAGCAATTATTGCTATGACAAGTCATACTTTTCCATTAAGTCACGACTGTTCTTTCTAACAAGCTGCCTGTTAATTACATGCTGACATACGACAATCCAGATCCCAGTCTGTATAACATGAATATAAACAAATGAGGGAACCAGGACTGGTGCTTATACTATTTATATTGTGTATATCTCACTTTCTGAAAAATACTGCTATGTGATTGGTCAGTATTGATCATGTGATCGTGGTTAATTATCCCATACAACCCCTGTAAATTTCATACACCCCCTGTAACCATTAAATCCTCAAAAATGGCCTACTGATTTTTTTTGAATACTGAAGAATTACAGTGAGGCAATCGCAGCTAATTTGCAGTATGGGTTTAGTCACCATGTAAGTACTAGAGTATGCAGTAACCCATAGCTCAAAGGTATACAAACAGTATAATTTATAATACCAGTCAAAGAAGTCATGTTTTGCTTGCAATATCAACAGTAAACCAAACATCAACTGTTGTTCCACCAAATCTTAACTCTAGCTCAACCATACTTCAACCACGTTTCAACCAAACATCAACTGTAGTTCCACCAATCTTAACTCTAGAACATCAACTGTAGTTCCACCAAATCTTACTCTAGCTCAACCATACTTCAACCACGTTTCAACCAAACATCAACTGTAGTTCCACCAATCTTAACTTAGCTCAACCATCTTCAACCACTTTCAACCAAACATAGTTCCACCAAATCTTAACACTAGCTCAACCATACTTCAACCACGTTTCAACCAAACATCAACTGTAGTTCCACCAAATCTTAACTCTAGCTCAACCATACTTCAACCACGTTTCAACCAAACATCAACTGTAGTTCCACCAAATTTTAACTCTAGCTCAACCATACTTTCAACCAAACATCAACTGTAGTTCCACCAAATCTCAACTCTAGCTCAACCATACTTCAACCATGTTTCAATTTAACATCAACTCTAGTTCAACCTCAACCTTTGTTCAGCATACCTTAACCATCAGCTTCAGTTTAACATAATTTCAACCTCATTAGAGTTAATTTTAATTCAATGTTGATGGCAAGCTGAAATGCAGTTGACAGACCAATGGCTGATCAAAATTTAAAATCCAACCATTTTTCAACCTTATCGCAACAATGGAATTTGACCAAATCTCAACATGCATAAATATACTAATATTCATCCTCCATTTTTGCTTTTTACTTTAACCCTATACTACCTTTTCTCTGCTTGTCTACATGTCTAGACTTATATCTTATCCACCTATACATATTTCTAACAACACTTTCTCCAGATCTTTCTCTCTCATCCTTTTTTTTCCTATTTCACTCTCTCATTCTTCAATCTCTGACTTTTCATCCATACACACCTATATAAATCCTTTTGCTTTCTATCTTATTCCTGTTTTAAACTCTTTTCCCATATCTCTCCACTTCCCTTTTTTAAACCATTCTCTCTGTTTCTTTCTCTCTCTTACCCTTTCTTTTATTTCATACTTATTTTCTACTTAAACCCTTCTTGTATAAATACCCATGCTTTTTTTATTTTCCTTCATTCTATCTCTTTTAATCTCTTGTATTCCATCCATTTGTTTTCCATTGAAACCCTTCATTCTATCTATTCATCACCAGGTGTTTTTTTTCCTCCCCAAAATTATCCATTTTCTTGATTTCACCCCCTCTTTCTTATCTATTTATAGTTCTTTCTCCACTTTCTCTCTAACTCTTCCACTCATTGCCTTCCTGGACCTTTTCTCTTTTTTTCCCTCCCCTCTAATGTATCTTATCTACTTTTTTTCCTATCTATCTTTCTGTATATGACATAATGCTATCTCCTTGTTCATTTTTCTCACCTGACATCATTCTTACACCCCACCCCCCTTCCCATCCCAAAATTCTCCACACCTGTCCCATAGCAGACAATGGTGCATCCCAGCAATATCAACTGTCACACCAAATCCTGTCATATGTCTATGCATGAAACACACGGCCTTCTCCAGCGCTGGCTGTCAAATCCCATTTGTCACCACACCGAGCCACAGCTTGTCCCTTGTGTGCAAATAAATCCCCAGCCATAATACAGTAAGTTAAAAAGTCAGCCAAAATTGTGAAAATTGCTGATGTGAGTTTGCATATTGCAGCTCATTTTGCATGGCAGTTTATTCAGGATTTTGTTACATACAACAGTGCTAAATTATTTTTTTTATTTTTTTTCGGATACCATTGCGGTGCTAAATTTGACAGGATATGCAAACGTGAAAGGAATAATGTAGCTGGAATCAACTCAAAGTACAGTTAAAAGTGCATGTGTTTGAATTCAGAGATGCTGGTGATTCAACAGGGAAACATTCCACACCAGTAGGATGAAAATTCATTCAAACGATGACTCTTGATACAAAAGTGTCTCGCCTCACCCTTTTTCGTCTGGATAACTTCTTTAACCATGACAGTGAAAAGCTGCTAAATTCTTCAATAAACACATGGAATAACCTGAATACAGACTGAAGAAGCTTGAATACCACCAACAATACTTAGTGCTAAGTAGTAAATATGTACCTAAATTCAAACTATAAGATAGAATCTTATTTTATGAAATATTTAACCCTTTCCCTCATATAGACTCATTTTGACGCACTCAATAGGTATCACATAAAGCCTGATCTGCAGAAAACCACAGTTAAACCTTACCAAATTTAATTACAAATTCCTCATTTCCAGACTACTGAGTTACTCGCAGGCTGATCTGGTTTTACGCTGTTCGCACAGGTCTTTTCATGGTTTCCTCTATGAGGGAAAGGGTTAAGTACAGTCAAACCTGTGAACAACGGTCGGGCAAGGGAAAATGTAAAAGTGGCCGTTGTTCACAGGTGACCTTTGTTCGGAGGGACAGTCAGCTTAGACTTGAAGTTTGATATACTGTACATACATTAACATGTAGATAGACAAGAAAAACAAAAACAACTTTCGTTTTATTAATACAAAATTTGTTATTCGTACGAAGTTAAAACGTGCACAAGCAACGTAAATTTTTTTTTTTTAATTTTTATTAAAGAATTAAATCAATTACACAATCTCATTTTTGTGACTTTCAGTGAAATTTACCTTTACATTTCGTGTGTTAATTGTACGTTTAGAAATGTAAACCTTCCATGTTGCAATTTATTTAGAATCGGTGGCCATTTGTATTACGATAATAATAGAGTGATTTCTCCTTAATCATGTTTGTTTCGTCATTAATTCATTTTCTTATAATTCTTTCTCTCTTAACAAAAAAAAAAAAATAAATAAATAAAAAAAATAAATAAAAATACCTAATAAATTGTTTTGCTTATAAAAACTATCACGCTTGTTTTATTTTTCTAACTGGGTGAGAAATTAATGATATCAATCATCCATTGATAATAGATGGGGACTAATTGTAGCCATTCATGATTGTAAGAGGTGTTAAAACAATTAATCAGGCCTATTTCAGCTTATGGCCAAGACCATAAGTAGTTTTGCTCAATTCTCAGGACCATGATCCTGAAGTTGCTTAGTATCTGGTACCATTTTATCAATGAGAATTCACTCCCCTCAGAGTATTACCCCAATCCCACCCCTGTGCACTGAGATGTCTGCTGACACGTTTGTATCCCCAGGTGTTTCTGGAAACTAGCGACACGTGCCCCACCAGCGAGGCAGTAAGGCTGTTGGGTTGCCTAGCGATCGTTACTTGAAGGGCTTATAGCACAGCGGGGATATGATATTACTGACCGTTGACCGTTATAGGTAGGTGACCGTTGTTCCAAGGTGACCGTTGGTACAGGTTTGACTGTATATGACTATGACGACCTTAACAACTAACAATTTTGGTAAGAAATGTAGAATTCAGGCAAGAGTAGTGAAATTTGCCCTATTTCAGTATTACTTATATCACTAAGTACTGTTGGTGGAATTCAAACCAGGATTAGCCTGCAAAACTGAACTGAAGGCTTGTCTGGTTTTATATAGGATACAATTACTTACTTTCCTCTGACCAAAGGGAATATCATGCTGACTGATTGTTTGGGATTAACATCCTATCAACAGAATTCCATTCATTTTGGATACTTGTTGTATATGAGACTGGTTTGATATAATATATATAATACAGCCACAATGAGATCACATCCAGTTCATTATATTGACACTGGTTCAGCTAATCCTGGATTTACCTCATTAAGCCAATTGCAATACAAGGGAGATAACCCAGTGCCATGTAGGTCATGAACCAAGAAACCCGTGGATTGAACCCATAACCTTCAGGTCAAGGGGCAGAGAATATAATGCAGTATCCAGATTTATATTTTCAATATTATTTTTATGATCTCATCAGCATTTAAAAGTTAAGGAAACACTATTACCCATGATTGTGTAAATTGATAATGCGTAAAATATATGCAGCAAGAGTTAAATGCTTTCAAGGTGCCTGAAATATATGGCTTTTGATAAGATAAAATAGTCTGATTGCTTGTTAAGACATTGTTTTGAATTTCAGAAGATTTATTCCACATCGCGTGTGATTGTGAGTTTAATGGCGTAGAAATTTGAATTTTTAGATCTCAAATTTTATGCACATTTTTTTTTCTGAATTGACATCTGCCTTACATCAATATAAATGAAGTAGATATATAAACACTGGCAGAAAATATTTTTATCACCTGCAGATTAAAACAAAAAGTGAATACTAATTGATTTTTACATTTATTATGATTTTTATGTAGTGCCAGTATTTTCTTATTTCAGGCACATATAATGAATGAACTAAGTACAGAATCGGGTAACAGATTAAAAAAAAAGATAAAGGTTTTTAATGTCAAAACTTTTTGGCAGAGCTTAAAACAATGTGACAGACATTAGCAGACTGAAGACAATGTATGTAACATTTTCAGTAATATCAAATCAGGACGTAAAAAGAAAAAAAAAAAAATAAATAAATTAATAAACATTGTACACAGTCTTATGGCAGGTATTATTTTCTGGAAATAAGAGGGTTTCATGCAAACATTTTGTGGAAGGCATATAGATAAAAAGGCAACTCAAAAAGGCTAAAATTTATTCAAAGGAGGGAATCTTTCACATGCAGGGGATTGTAATGTTAAGAAAGGAGAGATGAGTATCAATTTCATCATACTGAAGAAAGAAGTGGTTCACTATTGTGTGAATATGGATCCCAAGGTTGCAAAATGGAGCCTTCCTTAGACCTTAATGCCCAAGTGCAAAGTACTGGTTCAACCCAGGAATAATAAAAAAAGGATAGGCATAATTTATAAATACATTTATCCAATATATATTCAATATATAAAATGTTATCAAGGGAAATATAGTTTATAATATATGAAGCTAAACTGGAGCTAAAAAAATGTGAGTGATTTAATAAACTTTAATTAAAGAGAATAAGTAGAGAAGGAGAAATGCAGATTTATGATAACAGGGTATCTTTCTACTTGAAAAATGTGTAAAAAGATTGTCACTTTAAATATATACTCAAAGGAAAAAGAAATGCAGGGTGAACTTTTGTGTCAGTTTTAAATCGAAAGTATTTGATGGTATTACAGTTTAAATTTTTTTGGTAAAGATTTTTTTTTCAAACAAAATAAATGCTTTAGAATGAGATGGGGTTTATAATATGAGGTTAATTGCAAGGTTAGGAGGTAAAAACTTGAGTCTGGCTACTACAGATTCCCTGCATTTCTTTTTCCTTTGAGTATATTTAAGTATGTGAATTTTGTTCATTTAATAATTGCTGTTTTGAAAATCAGTGACAACTAGCATATAAAAAATGAAGAAAAAGTTGACGTAAAAAGAAAAATGACGTAAAAAGCAATATGTTAAAAAAGATTAGTGAAAAAAATCAAGCAATGATGAAGATGTCTAAAAACTGCACAATTAAAACAGACCATGCATGCATCAAGTAAATTCATGTGTGGCTAGACTACAGGTAGTCACAAAAAGTACAGTCCATGCAGGATTCCAGTTACGGTAATTAAATTGCTAAATAGACTCAATATTCTGACTATTTTTATGGATTTTTGTTTTATTAATCCATTATGAGTAACAAAAAATCATTTAATAGTTGCAGAATGGTATGTTCTTTTGGAAGGGAAGTTATTTTTTTGTATTTACTTCAATATTTTTTTCAACGAAAATATAATATAAAAACCCTTTACCTCATGAATATTCATGTACAAATTCATGACTTGATGAATATTAATTAATCAACTGAACTTTAAATGGTATATGAAACAGTGGATTTTCCTTTGTCATGCAGACTGTGTAGAATCTGAGGTTTAATATTTTGAATACACAGAGGAAACCCTGATCAGACAGCTCCATCCAGATCTTCTGTTTTCCAATATGTATCAAAATTCAAATCTCAATATTTAAATAAAGGGTTAAATTTGTAAATATTTTACTTACAAATGTATATCTATGTCTGTAACATTTACTTGGTAAGATGTTCCTTTTGAGAAGAAACATTAAAGAAGAAAAAAAAAAGAGTAAAAAACATATACAATTGATACATGTCATATATATATTTATATGATCATATGTGTATGTGTTTTAAATCTAAATACATTTCTGCAACCTGATCTTATATTCTAAAATATTTCAGAGTAAAAAAAACAACATGGGATAGTATGATATATTAATACCATTTTTCCCCATTAACATTAATAATTAATAAAATACAGAAATACATGCATTTAATATTGAATCTCGAAGATATCAAAACTTTCTGAATTTAAATGTCATTTAATATTATTTTGACATCTAATAACCTGAATAGAAAGATGCAAATGAAGATTTTTTTTTTTTCATATGCAAGATCTAATAATAACAATGATAAAGAAAAGACTTTGTTTGGTGTCTACATTTTCCTTGTACAGTAATTTATAATCCAAAATATCATCCATTAAAAGCCAGATAGGCTCATCAGTCTTCTTTTTATATATGCTGATGAACCCATCTGGCTTCCACTGAATGATATCCATTACAATGGAGTCATCATTTTTTAATGACAATTTGTCACAATTTTACAACCTGTAATAAATGTTATCAATATCATTGTTTTTACACATTTCCTTTTTTATTTATCTAACAGGTGGTGTAGCTATCTTAAGTAACATCCGTCCTTACCTGATTTATTCAGATGTTCACGACAATGATGAGATAAGTAGCAGTATCACAGCATGAAAAATGCTTAAGATATCATTTACCAACTTAATGTTTTTCCACTCGAGTTTCCACTCAAGTGTAGCCATGTGTGAAGAATAAAAAAGGCTTCTGACATATGCTTGACTTATACCAGGATGACAGACAAAGCTTGATATATCAGATCTCGAGATAAAAACACTGAAGTCAGCATGAGATGCAGTGAGATTCCTCTTGAGTACGGGACACAAATGAGTGACTACTAAGTATGGGAGCTGGTTCAACCACAGTGGCTGCATGCACTCGAGCACGGTAAAGTCTCAATTCACAAGAATCAGTCAGTTGTCGATGTAGGTGGCTTGGAGTGTCCCAGAGTGCTCATGAAGTGGTAGACAGGCCCCCACACGGGTGTAAATGTATATAAGGAAAGTGGGGATGCTTGTGGTTCTGTGAATAGCGTGTCTAACTGTGATCGGTGTGATTAGCGGTATGGAACGTGAGTGGGAGGAGGGAAGGAGTTGATTGATAACAAAGGCTGGAGTATACTCAGGAGGATACTTTGCATTTGGCCTTGGAGAGTAGACTGTTGTAGACTGCACTTCATTCATATTTTTCTCTCTGTATATACTTAGCTGATTATCAGAATTAGTGTTAATATCTTGTAGTATATCGGCCTCAGCTCTTCCATCTGGAGGTGATACATAGGAACTTTATGCTTATCAGTGGAGACATAAGTTTAAATATTTCAGAAATCTGAACTTTCATAACTTTTATAGACAGGATTTATTACTTGCATATGTTATTAAGTGATTATAAGATAATATTTTTATCTGACAATAAATAACCTGAAAAGTCTTTAAATGACATTTAGAAAATATAAAACATTATTGAAATTATTGACAGAATTTCCTATTTGACATTTACCACAATAGAACAGGGCAAATAAATTAATCATCCTGTTTATACTAGGGATATAAGAGACATTATTTAGAATTATAAGACACTGTGATATACACAGTACTTTTTATAGAGATTATTTAAAACAAAGAGACAAAGATGAAACTCATTGTACTCAACATTATTCATCTCTGTGTGCTCTGTGCAGTGGTCTCAGGATTAAAACGGCGCATAAAAACTGCAAAATGTAAATACACGTTTGTGGTGAACGAAATGGACACGTCAAATTGTCCGAGTGCAATTCATCCTCTACAAGCTGACAAACAACCAGAAAAATCATTTGCCGTTAATCCACTACTTCCCTTACAAAATCCACCAAATGAAAACTCAACAGAAGTTAAGTCTTGGTTACAAAACATGGAAAAGCAGCTTTACAATGAACTGAAAAAAAGTGACGAAATCAACACCACACTAACGAAGCACGAATTAACTTTAAACAAAGCGGAGCAACTTTTGGCACAGTACGAATCAAACTTCACATCAATATTCCGAATGTTACGATTTTTAGAAACGTCACTAAAGGATCAGTACCAGATGAATAAAAATCTAGACCACAAGTTGTCGGGAGTGATGCTTGACGTTGTAGAGGTAAATAACGTCTTGTCGAAAAAAGTTGTCTTTTCCGAAGGTCAAATCACCAGCAAGGATATCGAAGTCAAGAGTGTCTCCAAGCTCTCGTCCTGCTCAATATCGCCTGAGAGTGTCGTTCATCGAGGTGAGTTATGCTCTTTTATTTTTTCATACCATTTTATGCTTAAATTGGTGGTAAAAAGCTTTAGACATAATCATAAACAACTGTATCTTTATGATTAAAGATAAAGTGGAATCATTTTCATGACGATGGCTATCATTCATTTATCTGATGTAACAGTTATCAGGAAAACTGCTTGTGTGACCAGTATTAACCCTTTCCCTCATATAGATTCATTTTGATGCACTCAATAGGTACCACATAAAGCCTGATCTGCAGAAAGCCAAACTCAAACCTTACCAAATTTAATTGTAAAATCCTCATTACCAGACCACTGAGGAGCAGCGAACAGCATAAAACCTGATCAGCCTGCGAGTTACTCGCAGGCTGATCTGTAACTCGCAGGCTGATCTGGTTTTATGCTGTTCGCATAGGTCTTTTCATGGTATCCTATATGAGGGAAAGGGTTAAACCATATATCCTGGTTTATACTATTTGCCATACATCTGTACCTCTAAGCATAAAAAATAATTCTGTACAACCCGTCATAGAAAATAACTGATTTCTAACTGATCAGGCTCTGCAATGTTCCAACATTGTGCAAAATTGCGAGTGATATAAGATTAATGTATCATACCAGAAAATGTTGTTTTTTGGGTGTTTTTTTTTTTTATTATTCTTAATCTCTTACCTGTCAGATGTGGTTAAAAGTCCTCATGTACCATTTTCTTACTCCTTTATGAGAGGTAATTCAATGTATCAAGAAAATGGTATTAACTATAAAAATTTCATGCTTCTTATTTGTCAGAGATGAGTGATAGTTTTAAAATACTGTACTAGGTATAAAGTCCTAATGTACTGTTTTCCTAACCCTTAATGAGAAGGAAAGGTATCAAACCATAGAATGGTATTTTTCCCATATATTTTTTTCAAATATACCTCTTAACTGTTAAGGCATTTCATTTCTCTATATACCCTTTATAGCTCTTTAAGATTAACATCAAGAAAACTATTACAACCAGTATAAATTCATATCAGCCTGAGAGTAGTTAGTTATCTGCATACTGATCAGGTTTAAAACTGCTCACATTCTTCATTTACCTTGGTAATGATGAGGGAAATAAAAACTATAAAATTGTTAAAACCTGTCTACAGTGAAGTTTGTGTTCAGACTCATTTTGTTTTTCTTAGGTATAAAAAAGTATATCTGAATAGTAAAGCATTAAATGTTTCTGCCCCCCCCCCCCTCCTTCCTTATATTTCATATAAACAGATTTTATGATGTCCCTATGGTTTTATATACTAACTGTGTATTAATGGTAAGAGGAGAGTTCTGATAGGCATCATTTTATACTAGCAACGTTCAAACAAAATTAAGCTAATAAACATCAATAAAGTAAAATGAAAATGGTTTCAACTGAATATCATAAAACTGATCATAATCTATGGAACACTTCCATTCAAATGAGATTTTTTGGTAAAAAAATAAAAAATTGATACACTTTAAAGACACTTCACTTTTCCTGTTTTTATCAGTGAAAATTTAAGCCCTGCCTTCCCATACATGCTAGGGCAATTTCTTACAAACAGTAAGTTCTTTTGTATAAATCAAGTCAACCACTGACTACCAGCTATCCCTCTGTATTGATAGATTGTAGGTCTATTTGAATACATCTGCAAACACTGGAAAGTTTTTGTAAATATTTTTCTAACCAAGTTTATAAGTGGGAAAATGGTCATTTATGTTTTCCATTTGCTTCCAGTAATATAACTGTATAATCCATCTAATATTATTAGGAATGTTCTTCTTGTTCAAATTATGAGTAGACTGAACCAAAGATGCTCCAACCCCTTTCAATTATTTCTAATCAAATATGCCATTTTTACCACAGTCTTATATACTGTTTAAAATCAGAGCCAGCTCTGATTGAGAACAGTGTCACCTTATGATCTCCAAAATACTAAAAAATAGCAAACAGTATTTCACATGATCAGCCTGAAAATTACTTGACAGCTGATCTGGTTTTATACCATTGTGTTCAGTTAAATAAACTGTTAACTCAACTTCCATCTTACACAGTGAGAGATACTCTGTGATCACGCACAAATGAAAAATATTATATGCAGTAACAAGGAATCTATTATGCAGGTATTTATTTCAAAGCATTTATCATGACAAGTTTGTTTGTCAAATATATCACATGTAAATGCAGAAATTCAAATCGCCATGCCGCAGATGCTTCTTGTATGCTTATACAACATTAAATACTGCTGTTCTAACAAAAATATAATGACAGCTTGCAAGATAAGGTGGTCTGGAAAATTCCTACACATGTAAAATTTTACCAGCACACAAACAATTGGCTGATAAATACTGCAGCATGCAGTACTGCCTATCAAACCACATCAAAAAAGAAGTAAATAAGTAGCATCACTCACTGGTTGTTTCTTGGCCTCTAAGGGCTGCCAATTCAGTTCTTGCTGGGAACCAGCTTCTATTAAAAACAAATAACATTTGGTTCCCAAGTTTGATTTATAATCACCATAATTATTCTGAACTAACAAGGTGAGATTTATCAGTAATTGTCATTCTTTTTTCTTTTTGTAAAGCATAAAATTTAATTTTAATTTAAAAAAAAAGAGAAACTGATAAAAACAGGAAAATAAAAAGTGAAGCGTAATTTATTATGAGCACTTAAACGGTAAATAACTAATTACAGTCTTAAGAAAATTATTAAGATTACTGAATGCAGAATAAATATGTTTTTAAAGACCTAATAAAAAGAATGTGAAAAAAGTCATACAGAACTTAAGTATGAAGATGCCTGAATGAAAGACTAATGAGGCAGTAAGACAATCAGCGATGTCCCTTACATAATTAATTGTTAATTAATTATAAATTAGAACTCTTCAAATACCAGATATTCAGAACTAATGAGATACTTAACAATCCCAAAGCAAAAACCAAAAACAAAAATTCTAAAAACAAGTAATCAACAAGAAACAAACAAAACTGGAGCTATCACAGAAAGTGAATTATATACACCCCCTACTCAACCTTGAGCCCACAATAGAGATAATTTCACTTTGAGATTCACAATGAGACATAAACCTATATTAATAAACAAGCATGTCCAAAACACTTTATCTTCATGCTGGTGTAAAATTCCACACATTGTTCAATGGGTTAAAAATATACACAAGATTTTAAACGGCTTATAAACATACACATGAGATTTTAAACCAGTCATTGATTGATCAGTTTATATCAGTGAATTATACCAAATATTGCTGAACTAAAGGTGAAATGGTCTATAGATTTTTCAAAATGTGACTCAATGTAAAGCGACAACACATGTGTTTCGAACAATGTGAGGGGATGCCTTATATGAAAAAAAGATACAGCATCACAAAAATTTCAGGAAAGCCAAAATTACACAATGCACCAACAAAAACGACACCAACGACTATGACAACACCAGAGTGATGACAATACCACAACTTTTTTTTAAAAAAGAGACAAGCTAAAAATGAAGTTATAATCATAATTGTGTGGTTATACAGATAAATACGGTATTTGCCCGACTGACTTAGTTTATGAATGCCGCTTCAGATGCTAAAACCATCTAGTTGTGTTGTATAATATGGATAAATACAGTATTTGCCCTATGCACTTTAGCTCGTGGGTGCCGCTTTAGATGCAAAAACCATCAAGAGATAGGCTGTATATCAGGTTTATCTTCACTTTTATCAGAGACTTTACTCCAGTGCATTTCTTCTGACTGCATGTCTGCCTCTGATAATATTGCTCATAAACGCAACCAGGTCACGCTGACTCTAGGAGGTAGTTTGAAATATATTTTTGGCGCTACTGGTTGTCTTGCAATGAAACCGTTGCTGGACCCCTTATTGATGATAATTCAGCCATATCTTAAGGCCTTTAAGCATTAAGCGGTTTGTTCTTAAGCAATTCACTTGTGGCAAGATAACATTCACAAATTACAGCTGGAACATAATTTAAAAGTCAACTGAGTGCTGTGACGTTGACCTTCAAGCTAGAGATCTGGTTCTTGTTCACCGAACACATTATCTTTTCCTTAGGATCACTTGTGGATCACTTGTGCCAAGTTGTTTTAAAACACAAACAAACATGATTTCTTGCACACACAGACACACACACAGGTGTATGGCCATTTCATGGCAAGGGCATAAAAGCACCAATCTATTGCTGAAATAATTTTTATGTCTCATTACATTTCCAAACAATCTAAAGTGTTTGAAAAACATAAAACAAAATATTTTACCTTTTACATCACCTTGAACACAATACTTTTCCTCTTCAAGAATATTCATTTACTGACTAACATTCCCTTTATCATGCTGGCAAGTGTAAAAGAAACTGGACACGATACCCAAAATGTACATGTACAGTCTACTATCATGCTATAAATGTTTACAGCTATATTACTCTACACATTTTTTGTACTTGTCCTGTACTTGATACCAAGTATCTTAACTCATTTAATAACAACCAACTTCAACCAGCATTAACAATTAGCAATAAAAAAATAATGTTCAATTTATTGACAAATATGTTTTTGTATGATGAAACTGGCTTGTTTTTTTTGTCTTCAACCCAGAAAAAGGTATGGTTAAAAAAAAACTGCTCAGACTGCTTAGAATTTTGAGCTTCAATATCATATGATGAACCAGAAGTGATTCTGATCAGACAGCTTCTGAAACTGAGGCAGCTCTTGAAACTGGGGAATCTCTGATCAGGCAGCTCTTGAAACTGAGGAGTCCCTAATCAGGCAGCTCTTGAAAATAAGGCAGCTCTTGAAACTGAGGAGTCCCTGATCAGAAAGCTCCTGAAATTCAGGAATCCCTGATCAGGCAGCTCTTGAAACTGAGGAGTCCCTGATCAGGCAGCTCTTGAAACAGGAGTCACTGATCAGGCAGCTCTTGAAACTGAGGCAGCTCTTGAAACAGGAGTTCCTGATCAGGCAGCTCTTAAAACTGAGGCAGCTCTTGAAATAGGAGTCCCAGATCAGGCAGCTCTTGAAACTGAGGAGTTCCTGATCAGGCAGCTCTTGAAACTGAGGCAGCTCTTGAAACAGGAGTCCCTTTTCAAGCAGGTCTTGAAATTGAAGCAGCTATTGAAACAGGAGTTCCTGGTCATGCAGCTCTTGAAACAGGAGTTCCTGATCAGGCAGCTCTTGAAACTGAGGCAGCTCTTGAAACAGGAGTCCATTTTCAATCAGGTCTTGAAACTGAGGCAGCTCTTGAAACAGGAGTCCATTTTCAATCAGGTCTTGAAACTGAGGCAGCTCTTGAAACAGGAGTTCCTGATCTGGCAGCTCTTGAAACTGAGGAGACCCTGATCAGGCAGCTTCTGAAAGGAACTGTTTGATCTGGGTCTACTCTGTTTGCCTATGTGTCAAAATGTGTTAATATGAGGTTGAGGATAAGAATAAATCGAAGACTTTAAATAAAGCCATCTCTCCTCTACCCCTTCCCACTATCTAGATATAATAAAATAAAACAGTCAACATGAATGGCAGAAGAGATAAGCCAAAAAGTACTTCTCAAGCTGAAAACTAACAAAACTAGAACTTTTACTACAGGTGATTACTTTCCCTGCATCTCACCTTGTCTTCTATAATATACTGTTCAGAACAGGAACAAACAAAGAATTACATACAAGCTGATTTTGCTGCAAAGTATCTGAAGACCAAATAAAAAAAATAAAATAAAAACAAAAATAGTACATCAATAGACTTCTTATTTCGACTAGAATATCAATGTTCTAGCATTTCTCACAAAACATCCCACAAGTATTTGCTGGCATTGTTTCTGATAGGACAAGAATAAAACACTTAGGGAATGAAGCATTTCTTAGGCATCCACGCTAATTGCACCATATCATTTGCACTAGAAACTTGCATTCCACTTATTATAACTAAATGCATGCTTACCACTTTTTACAGCAATATATAAATAGAAACAAGTTATCACATAACAAACACATTTCTTCGTGCAACAATAAATGTATTCTAACTTCTTAGATAATGAAATACTTGTTCACTCGTAACTTCAGTTGTTCCCATATTTGGCAAGCTATTTCAAGGATGACAAAAGAACTCATTCAAGATGAATTACGAAGCAAATTATGCTAATTTTTAAATACTCTTAATATATGTACGCAAGTTTCATTTCTTTCAAGTTTCATGGCTTTGAAAACGAAATGCATTTGTTGTACATATATCAAGTTCACATCACACTTGATGCAAACCCTCCTGCCTTCCCTAATCAACAAAATAATCCTAGTAATTTGTCTTAAGTCTTTACCTCATATAGGCTTGTATTGACACCTTGACAAACAGAGCAGACCCAGATCAGACAGCCCCTCCTCTGCTTGCTTACAATATTGTAGCTCAGATTATGCATGTAATATACTTACAATATTGTAGCTCAGAGTATGCATGTAATATACTTACAATATTGTAGCTCAGAGTATGCATGTAATATACTTATACACCCATGAGTGTATCAGAACTTTATACCACACACATTCACGTTATCTTGACACCAATCAGTGTATCAGAACTTTATACCACACACAATCAAATTATCTTGACACCAATCAGTGTATCAGAACTTTATACCACACACAATCACATTATCTAGACACCAATCAGTGTATCAGAACTTTATACCATACACAATCACATTATCTTGACACCAATCAGTGTATCAGAACTTTATGCCACACACAATCACATTATCTTGACACCAATCAGTGTATCAGAACTTTATACCACACACATTCACATTATCTTGATACCAATCAGTGTATCAGAACTTTATACCACACACAATCACATTATCTTGACACCAATCAGTGTATCAGAACTTTATACCACATACATTCACATTATCTTGACACCAATCAGTGTATCAGAACTTTATACCACACACAATCACATTATCTTGATACCAATAAGTGCATCAGAACTTTATACCACATACATTCACATTATCTTGACACCAATCAGTGTATCAGAACTTTATACCACACACAATCACATTATCTAGACACCAATCAGTGTATCAGAACTTTATACCACACACATTCACATTATCTTGACACCAATAAGTGTATCAGAACTTTATACCACACACAATCACATTATCTTGACACCAATCAGTGTATCAGAACTTTATACCATACACAATCACATTATCTTGACACCAATCAGTGTATCAGAACTTTATGCCACACACAATCACATTATCTTGACACCAGTCAGTGTATCAGAACTTTATACCACACACATTCACATTATCTTGATACCAATCAGTGTATCAGAACTTTATACCACACACAATCACATTATCTTGACACCAATCAGTGTATCAGAACTTTATACCACATACATTCACATTATCTTGACACCAATCAGTGTATCAGAACTTTATACCACACACAATCACATTATCTTGACACCAATAAGTGCATCAGAACTTTATACCACACACATTCACATTATCTTGACACCAATCAGTGTATCAGAACTTTATACCACACACAATCACATTATCTAGACACCAATCAGTGTATCAGAACTTTATACCACACACATTCACATTATCTTGACACCAATAAGTGTATCAGAACTTTATACCACACACAATCACATTATCTTGACACCAATCAGTGTATCAGAACTTTATACCACACACAATCACATTATCTTGACACCAGTCAGTGTATCAGAACTTTATACCACACACATTCACATTATCTTGATACCAATCAGTGTATCAGAACTTTATACCACACACAATCACATTATCTTGACACCAATCAGTGTATCAGAACTTTATACCACATACATTCACATTATCTTGACACCAATCAGTGTATCAGAACTTTATACCACACACAATCACATTATCTTGACACCAATCAGTGTATCAGAACTTTATACCACACACAATCACATTATCTTGACACCAATCAGTGTATCAGAACTTTATACCACACACATTCACATTATCTTGATACCAATAAGTGTATCAGAACTTTATACCACACACAATCACATTATCTTGACACCAATCAGTGTATCAGAACTTTATACCACACACAATCACATTATCTTGACACCAATCAGTGTATCAGAACTTTATACCACACACATTCACATTATCTTGATACCAATAAGTGCAACAGAACTTTATAGCACACACATTCACGTTATCTTGATACCAATAAGTGCATCAGAACTTTATAGCACACACAATCACATTATCTTGATACCAATGAGTACATCAGAACTTTATAGCACACACATTCACATTATCTTGATACCAATAAGTGCATCATAACTTTATAGCACACACATTCACGTTATCTTGATACCAATAAGTGCATCATAACTTTATAGCACACACATTCACGTTATCTTGATACCAATCAGTGCATCATAACTTTATAGCACACACAATCACATTATCTTGATACCAATAAGTGCATCATAACTTTATAGCACACACATTCACATTATCTTGATACCAATAAGTGCATCATAACTTTATAGCACACACAATCACATTATCTTGATACCAATAAGTACATCAGAACTTTATACCACACACACATTATCTCACATTATCTTGACACCAATTAGTGTACAGTTTAGACCATATAAAGGCTATATTAGCTTCACACCTTGACCTCTGACAGATTTGTGAAAATTGTGACCCTTAAAGGTCAATTTGGCACAATCTTTGATTTTTAAAGCAATCATATGATGTGAAGACCTATGATCTGATACCACATGCCTGACTATTACACACAAGTAACTATACCATCTCCCCTGACAGTTCACACAAAAAGCATAAAATCAATTTAAACTATCAGTGCTATGAATGGATGAATGGAGTGACAGTCACGGCAGATGAACTATCTACAAGGAGGCAAGTTTTACCTAGTCAGATCATATAGTTTTGTCAATTGGTGGAAAATGTATCTATCTATTAAATGCAAAATAATTTCCCCATATTCTACAAAATCATTGAGCTTGGATTCCCGCCCAAATTTCATTAATATTCCATTTTCCCTACCTCTTAGACAAACAAGATTACGAAATCATTGAAATTCAGATTCTTTCTTAATTAGCATTCTCTCTTGATATCTTCCGAAATAATAAAACATAAAACCGTTGCAACTTCTTCATAAAATTTTGGTAAAGGCCCTGAATACATTAACACTTTCACTGTTCATGGTGCCCACTTAAACCGGAAGCATCCACGGAATGCAAATTTTTAATGCAATTACAATTTAATATGAGATAAATCACAACCTATTTATTCAAAATAAAATAGGTAAGTTAATAATTAAGATGTAGTGTTATCCCAATTACCCCTCTAATCTTTCAAATATCAAACGTTAGTTGTCATGCAACACAGGTTGGCTTCACTGTGCAAAACGTAACAGTGAACATCTGATTATTATTCATGAAGTCTAATGGCTTTATTTCATCATAACTACACTCATCATCTCTGATCATTCAGGAGCTTGTTTTCTTTCCCATCTTATCACTCAGAAGCTTGTTTTTCTCCACAATTTCTCGTATTTTTGTGTGGTTAACTTAGGGTTTGATGTATCAGCATCTTTTTCCATATGAAGTATATCCCTACTCAATTTTCTCTGCTGATTACTAAATTAACATGGTTTTGGAAGCAAGCAAGCCCTTGAACATTGATTCCTAGGCAAGAGTCAGTACTACTGATGATTTTTGAATAATATTGAAATATTGATCAAAACAGGCTAAAAGATTTAAAAAACATGATGTCATGCTGACTAAATGATCCATAAAAAGAATTTTACAAGTTATTACAATTTATACTTATCTCTCTTGATGGTTCCTGGGTTGAACCAGTACTTTATACCATGGAAGTTAAATCCTTGCCTCTGACAGGGTTTGAACTGAACCCACAACCTTTGGATCTGCTGTCAGAAATGTTACCACTGAACCATGGTGCCCTCTAAAAGTATTTTGTAGGGGGCATAAAAAAAAAAAAAAAAACAAAAAAAAAAAACACGATAAACTATGATAAACAAAGACTTATTTCCACTTTTCCTGTGCATGGCCCAATATCTTGATTTTTACCCCATACAAAACTATCATTTTGCATATTAATACCTTTAACACTGCATGTTGTATTATTTTCTTTTTCATGATTTCATGTTATAAAATTACCTTTTCACAGTAAAGAAAAGTACAAAAGTACAGTACAAAATACAATTTTCAACCACTTGTAATAACTATTTCATTAAGCATCTCAATGATAAACTAATTATCATTCAGTGCCCAATGCAGATGTTATGTAACATGCACATAACCCCCAAATTGCATTTCCATAAAAAATGTTATATTAATTTACCTCTCAAGAATTGCTTCTCCTTTTTTCTCAACTTTGTGGTTAACCTAGTAGACAGAACTAAATATCTAATTGCCATTGTGTCTAAAAAAAACACACATTTGTGGTTTGTGGTTGGGCCAGACCTGCAAGAATTCAAAACCACTTGTAGTAAAACATTTAATACTGGTTAGATAAGCAGAGTAACAGAAAATTCCAGTGCAAGCACTAAGTGACCTTTGACCACATGTCTTAAAGGTCAATTCAGCATTTTTTTTT
Source organism: Solen grandis (assembly GCA_021229015.1). Lineage (NCBI taxonomy): Eukaryota > Metazoa > Mollusca > Bivalvia > Adapedonta > Solenidae > Solen > Solen grandis. The sequence goes on from CM037789.1 coordinate 5,724,910, forward strand.
TCTTTTTTCAACCAAAATGTTGGTTTGATAAAGGCATTAAGTGATATTATTATAGAATTAAAAAAAATTTAAAAAATTTCTTACTTTGCAATTTGTAAATTTA
>CM037789.1:5725112-5775112 GCA_021229015.1 Solen grandis
TTGACCTTGACCTATTTTCACTATTAACATAAACCTGAAAGATGAAGCATAACCTTATTTTTACAATGACCTTGACCTAAATTGTGTCAATCAAAAGGTCAAATACTTGCAGGAAATAGTACAATAATGTGAGGAGCAGACAAACGGTCATTTTGTAGCTTTTAAATAATATCAGAGTTGTAAAACAAATGAAGACATTGTCTAAAGGATGTAGCATGAGAGCAAGATATCATTCTGCACCATTTACTGCAATTTTCGTAAACTTGTGCAACCCTCCTCTTTCAAAATACTTGATAAAATCTTGTTGAGATGTCTGAGTTGTAAATTATCTGCCATCTAAATGCATGGCTGTATTGCGAGAATGAAAGTCACAGCTGGTATAATGACAACGCCACTGTCAAGACATACTGTAAGGTATCACAATAATGTGACTGGGTGTGGTTTCACGCTGCTTACTGCAGTAGAACAACATGGCTGAAAATTCCAATCATTAATGACTGAAATCCTCTTGATAGGATCCTAAAAAACTTGAATATTTTACCCATAGATTATGTTTATTTTCAATCTTTTTTTTTTAAATGATTATGAAACAAGTAATTGAAGTTCTCACAAATCACACTAGATGACTAGATCCTTGGCCAAGAGGGTTAAGTCGCAAAATTTAACACTCACTCAGCCCCTCACTACGTGGGTTCAAATCCCAACAGGGTCATTCTGATTTTAATGTGAGGAAGCCTTCCAGCTGGCTTGCGGTAGGTCGGTGGTTCTACCAAGATGCCTCAGTGCATGCGGGGTCCTCCTCCACTTGTAATTAGCTGGACGTCGCTATATGACTGAAATACTGTCGAAGCGACGGTAAACTAAAAAAATTAATCAATCAATTCAGATGACTAGAGGTATTTGTGGTCATTACTGATGGAGGAAACCAGAGTATCTGAGGAACACATGTCTTGAAAGGTGACCGCAGTACTCTCTCATGTATTTATTGACCAGGAAATGACACTAAGACAAAATTATGAAAAGCAAAGTGTATTACCACACAGCTATTCATGCACTCTTGCAAGGTCGATCTGTATTCATCCCAATTAGATTAATTGAAAGTAGACTTTAGATAATACTTAAAGCCCTTGCAAAATCATGGTTATGACCCATTCATCATTCCAAAATCTCATACAGCCATCAATTCATATTTTCTTTTTTTAGTAACAGTGACTGTGACCTAATTCATTTAAAATACAATGCCAAGCAACCTGTTAAGACACTGAGGTGTTAATTTATCACTGGAGTGACTTGTTTGTTTATTGCATTTAATGTCCCACCGACAGTATTTCAGTCTACTTGAGACCGATATAGTGCTGCCATACTGCAGTATCATGCCGCTGACATGTGGCTATGATACCAACACCCAGTCACATTGTCCTGGAACTACCTTTATATGCTGAGCGAAAAGCAAGGGAGCTATACCAGTACCATTTTTAACTGCCGCTGGAGTGACTTCAGCTAGCTATATATTCATAAATGAACAATTTTGCATGACTCAGAGTATGATTGCAATGACTGGTCAATTAACAAGATTTATTATCAGTCAGGTGAAAACATGCCAATTACTGGTATCTAATTTTATTAAAAGTTTATCAAAAGTAGAATCGCAGGTGATAAATCAGATCTAGTAGATATTTTCTATTAAAGAGAAATTCATATTTTTTTCCTTTTGGCAGTTACCATCACTGCAACAGTATTTAGGACATAAAGCGATGTCAAGCTAATCATTTGTAGACAGTGTACCTGGGTAAAACCATTGACCCAGTATTGCAGGTTGACTGGAAGGTTTTCTCACTTATGTTTATCTGCCTTTAATAGCAAATCTAATTTTTAAAAACAGTTCTAGATGTTATTTCAACATAAATTATTTTACATCCTCAATAATTTTATATTTCTATCCACATGTATAATCTTGACAAAAGGTTTATTGTGTGACTGCAAAACATTTTTGCATTAATAAAATTGAAAATGAACCAATCTTGTCTTGTTAATGTGTTACAAATTTGCTTCAATTTTTATTCATTCAGAGATTTTCTTTCCTATATTGCTTAAAAATTTCATCAAATCAGAAAGTAAAATGTGCTTTAATAATTATTTTCTTATGGCCAATAAAAAATAGAAATATTATAAAAGGAAAACATTGTATTACTGTTTAAAGACGTAAATTTTGCTGAATATATTAAATTTTCATTCTAAATGATTTGTTGCTGGTGAATGATAATTGGACAAGCATGTTTTACCTTGAATCTTTATAAAATCTGAAGCAATTTCATAATCAGCCGTCAACTTTACAATGCCATAAGTTTATTTTATGCTTTTGGGTGAAATGAGACATACTGGGTAAAAGATAACAATGACCTCTTATCATTTCACTAAGACTCAAAAGAAACAAGAGCTATCACTGAAGGTGATGAGTACCCCCACCGACCCACCCACACACACTTCACTGCCTTGACTCAATAATATGAAAAAGAAAAAAAATATTTTTTTCTTTTTTGTAAACCTGGACCTAGTGTAGAATCTAAAAGAAGGGAACAGAGGAGACCCTGATTAGATAGCTCCTTCAAGGGGCTGATCTAAGGGTTTCTCTGTTTGCCAATGTGTCAAATGTATCATTATATGGTTAAGGGCTATACTATTTGTTATCATCTATCATTGCCTTCTGAAGACAGCAAAGTACTACTAATATATCATTCACTGTGTTTCATTTTGCAATTTTATTCGAGTAATGACAAATCATTCACAAATTTAATTTCAGTCTTGGTAAATTCATTGCATTTGCACGCATAACTTAGCACAGAATATAACACATGAATTATGGTGTCAAATGTATTCATTCATGACTTAAAATTGAATATTTTACCGGAATCCAGTTTTCATTGAGTAGCTTCAATTAGCTTTCGATCTTACCTCATGATTGCTTAATTTACTGCATAATACAGGTTCTGTATGACCTGTCAAACTGAAAAAGAGGGCTATGTGTATGCTGATCTTGCACATTTTCATTCATACCGAAACCTATTTTGTCATTTTGTTACAAATTTTGTCTTCATAGGCGATATCATGCTGAACTTTCGTTTCGTCTCACTATGAACGATAATGGTTTCTATCAGTCTGCAAGTCTGCAACATTTCAGAAGACGTCAGTAGTATTGACGAGTTGTTGTGCATTTTCTTGTATTTTAGATATATTTTGACGCGTGAAATCGTATTTTTTTTTTTATTTCAATTCAGTTTAAGATATATGTATCAAAGCACCAACAGCACTGATGGGTGGGCGAACTGTAACTTCAGTTGTCGGATTTCCAACAAATGTTAATGATGCTTTTGTTTTACAAAAGTAGTATGGACCCATGCACTTCTATAATTTTCAGTGATTATGTTTTAACCAAATCCATTAATTAATTGTTTCCATACTTACATGGTCTGGATGGAATTTTTAGCCCATTGATTATTTAAAAGAAACTTTGAACAAGGTCAGGTCTCAAATAAAAGTCCTGATCTGTGATATAAAGTGTTTGGCACTCTTTTTTTAGTAGAAAAAAAATCATTTGATGTAGATATGCATCTGTGGGCCAAGTTTGTCACTTATGAACTTTAATAATGCAGTGAACATCTGGAGGCAGAAAAAGAAGAGGTTCATTTTTATCAAAAAGTAGTATGTGTCTATGCCAGTGTGTTTGTAAAATATACTTCACAAATTTTGACTATGTTCAGTTTTGTATGTTTGGGCCCATCATTTTTGAAAATGACCCACCATTTTTATGCTCCAGGGGCCCCTCTGGCCCACCAATTTTGGAAAAAATCTGAAGCTCTGTCATACACTGACAGACTATGTTTCTACTCAGATACTGTATTTTGTACCATGTTAGACAATTGGAAGGCAGTGCACAGATTGAATGGAAATTTCACTATGAACCTTTTTTTGCAAAATAACCTTCTCATTGCAAAGTTACTTGTTCCAGATACAAAACAGAATGGATAGATCAATAACCTTGTATAGATCAATGACCTTGGAAAGATCAATGATCTTTTGATTTTGAAATGTTAACAAAGGATTACAGATATACAAGTATTTTCACAACAAACAAGGAAATAACATAGTCCACATGGCAATGTTTGTGAATAAGGTCTTTTGTAACTAGATTAACAGGTCATCGCTTGGTCCATTCCATCAAACTGACCTGTGAGATACATGCTGACTGGTCTGGTTTTATATTAATGCTGAAGATGGTTTATGCCTGTGAATTGTTTATCCTGTCTTAGTTGTTGAACTGAAATTATTTCTCTTTGTTTCCTCGAATGTACCAGTATTTACAGGAGTATTCAGAGCTATCCATTAACTACACTGGGGATATTAGATAGTCAATGGTTGACCTGGTTTACACAAAGGAATAGGGCTGGGTATTGCAGGCAAAAATCAAATTACAATATATTGTGATATTTTAACTTAATATTGTGATATATTGCAAATTACTGCCTAAAATAAAAAAATGCATACAAGATATAGATGCTTCTTTTAAGTAATTTAAGGTATTTTCATATATTGAGATTTTTGTGTAAGGTACTAACTCAAAATTCTTTGCCTTAACTTTTCAAATGATGTTTTGACTTCAAGTTTCCGTTCACTCTTATAGTAACCATTACCACTTAGTCATAATAGCTTGATTAAACTGCATGACCATTGTGCAATTGTTCTCCTGAAGTTGTGAAATTTACTTCAGAATAAAAATATACATAAATTTAATGCTGTATAAACATATTTGCTATTTGTTTTTATTTATTAGATCTACTTATAAAACATACTTGAAATTATTCAGCTACTAAAACACAATATATTGCAATATTTGAAATCATATTGCAATATATTGGCAGACACACTCTATTGTGATATACTGCAAGTAATTGCCCACCCCTACAAAGGAGCAAAAATTTTTTGTGATACTGGGAAAGTCTGTGCTTTAAATTTCACTGCTAATTAATCTGGAAAGGTGCGTACCAAAGTACTCTAACCATCTTAAAACCAGGGACAGAAAGAATTTATAATGTCTGAGTTGATATTCTTGCAGGACGGTATATCGCATTTCACACCTACCCACAATGGTTTGTTACTTTCAACATTGTTAAGCTGATAGCCTTCCTCCTTTTGTTAGGCTGATACACTGTCCCACAAGAACGACAATTCCTATATTAGTTTAACCCTTTCCCTCATAGAGAAAACCATGAAAAGACCTATGCGAACAGCACAAAACCAGATCAGCCTGCGAGTAACTCGCAGGCTGATCAGGTTTATGCTGTTCGCTGCTCCTCAGTGGTCTGGAAATGAGGATTTTGTAATTAAATTTGGTAAGGTTTAACTGTGTTTTTCTGCAGACAGGCTTATGTGATACCTATTGAGGGTGTCAAAATGAGTCTATATGAGGGAAAGGGTTAATGTCTTTAATGAACTTTATATGGTATATTAAACAATGCTGTTGTTTTTCTTTGTCATATACAGACTGTGTCATAAACATTTTAGGAGAAAACAGATCAGACCCTGGTCAAAGAGCTTCTGGCTAGTGCTTGGTAATCAATTTTAGCAGAGACAAACCATTAAAGCTGCAAGTGAAATTCCCTGACAATTAGGTTTTTTCGAAAATAAGCTGAAACCATTTCACTATTGTTATCAACTGTGACCTTGACCTTAGTGACCAAAAAAAGCATACATCTTTTTTATGAAGCTACAGTACTGTAGCTTAGGTAAAACCTTAGGTATATATAAGTCAAATAATTAGCTGTCCACAACACCTCACTCATATCTAAAATGATAGAACATTTTTTTTTTTATTTATAAACACAGTGACCTTGATCAAAGTGACCCCAAAAGTAATCCAACCCTGGGTTTCCATATAAGTGACCTATTTACCACACATGCTAACAATATCTCATTAATTTCACATGGAAACTATCATCTATGCTATCTCACCTAATAGTCTATTTGCTCAATGAAAACAGTAACCTAAGATGCTATCTTTAAAAAAAAATGTTATAAACTTTATATAATATGGCTTAAATCTTTGGCAAATGCTAAGCAACACTGCATCACTTCAGGTAAACTTCAGCTTAAAGATTAATTCATTTTAGAAAATGTTGCATAAGCTTTCAAATTCAATGTCAAATTCTTCTATTTCCGGACAACCACCATCTGCGCCATGTAAAAACTGCAAACGAAACTAATCAAGACTGAGACTTATCACATGACCAACTTTTTTCACACGCCACAAACAAATGATTAGCAAAAGAATTCTATTCATCTGTTTTATCTACAGCAAGGTTCAAACAGATACTTTTCAGATTTTGCTTGAATCAGCATTTCAGGAGGCTACTTATTAGCTGTAACACATGATTTTTCTGGTATTAAATGAAAACATGCCTGACTTTTGTATATGAAATTAGCACTATTTCCAGCCCCAGGTTGAATTAACATCATAACAAGAAGGATCAAAGCTACCATTTAGAGGCAATTTGATGATAAGAAAATTAAGTTTACAGCCTTTTAATATGATAGTTTATTTAAAATGAAAAAGAAACTAGAGTCTCAGTATGACATAGTTTTTATAGAGCCCTTTGTAACAGGATATCTTTTGAGAAAAGGATCTATGAAGCAAGTTTTACCCTTTTTTAACCCTTTCCCTCATAGAGGACACCATGAAAAGACCTATGCGAACAGCATAAAACCAGATCAGCCTGCGAGTAACTCGCAGGCTGATCAGGTTTTATGCTGTTCGCTGCTCCTCAGTGGTCTGGAAATGAAGATTTTGGTAAGGTTTAACTGTGGTTTTCTGCAGATCAGGCTTTATGTGGTACCTATTGAGGGCGTCAAAATGAGTATATATGAGGGAAAGGGTTAACACATTTTGATGCATTGGCAAATTTATGACCCAGATCAGAGTCAGCTTCTTTATACCCTCTTTATCCCTTCAAACATGTCCATTTATGATAATCATTGAACATCATAATTATGAACTGTTTTGAACTAAAACTTTTACCAAAGATGATTGATACCCCCACCCCTTGTCTTCGAGTAAAGTGAGTATAGGACATTAATGTGATGAGATGTGACACACTTGATGCCTATATAGTCCTAAATCTGTCAAACATGGATTTAACAAAACAAAACTTTGAAATACATGTAAATCTTTATTGGTCTGCATGGGAAATGTGTGTAAATATGTGAGGTTAGAGATAATATGATATATGCAATATAAAGTTATCAAAAAAATTTTGAAACAGCATTCAAATTCAGCATCCTTTAAGAATTAAGTCATACTATGAAAATGCTTTTTCCCAAAAACATGTGTAAAATTTTAACAAAATCTTCATAATTATGTCTTTATAAATGATTTAAACCTTTGAATATTCCCTACACATGGTAGGTAAAACAGAACAAACAAAATTCCAAACAAAAGTACAGATATTAAATTTCGTTTGGTACATTCAAGTTAGCCTACATTACAAAACACTTACCCTAGATATTCTGGTACAATCTTAACATGAGACTTTATCCAACAGATTATTTTCTTCGACATTAAATGAGTTGTGGCAAACCATGTGCCCAAAGACGACAATAAAACCCATCAGCGCCAGTTCATGTATAGCACAGTACAGTACAGGCAATGCAACCCATCTGGAACACCTGTAGTTAGTGCCAAGACTCCTTGTTGTACAGTTCAGTAGAGTATATACAGGCTGTAAACCATAATTCAGGCATAACTTCATTAAAATAGTAACAAGAAAAGATTAAATCAAAATATTTTGATGGACGGCTTATAATAAGCATACTGTCCGCCTCTCTTTCTCTTTTCTGCTGCTTTGACCTTATAACCTAACCTGTCTATGCACAGAACCTTCATATTAAAAAAATGACCTCTCTTTATATGATTTATATAGAGAGGTGCAGTTATTATTTTATAATTTTCTCTGCATGGGTCCTGGGACTCACTATGCTTAAAAAATATGATTCCCAATTCAGATAGTTTGCATCTTCCTTCAATCTTAATAGCATTTACCACAGCAAAAACATTACAATTAAGATGGAGAATGCATGGGTAAAGCAAAATCACTGGAGTGGTCGATTTGTTTTAAAATAAGAATTAAATTTTAAAATCAATCGATATCTCTATATATTATTTATACATATAGAGATTGATTTTTTTTTGTGGTCTATGTTTAAATCAAAAGGAAGCAAATAAAAAATTAACAAAAGCAAAATAATGAATGTATATATATACATAATTACGAGGGTGAGTCAATAAATAACCAGCCTATGACATCTCTGATCAACCGAGACATCCACGATTTTCAAGCATTGTTTCAATACATATACTTTACCTGTGTACAAAACTACACATGTATACGGTCATTTGTTCGTCAGATATTGAATGTCAAAATGGCTAGTGATGTAAAAGCAAGCTTTTCATCAAAAGTGGAGTACCGTGCTGTAAATCGGTACTTGTATTTAAAAGGTAAAACTGGTAAGAACATACATGCTGAGTTAGTTGATGTGTATGGGCCTTCTGCACCATCTTATTCTCAAGTTAAATTCTGGGTTGGGGAGTTTAAACGCAGTAGAATGTCTTTAGAAGATGAAGTCAGGTCTGGATGCCCAGTTGATCCCACCGACGAAGAAATGTGTAATAAAGTCAGAGATCTGGTATACTCAGATAGGCGAAGTCAGGTTGAAGAAATAGCACAGGCATTAGGCATTTCACATGGTACCGTTTCAACAATTTTGCTTGATCGTTTAGGGATACGCAAGCTTACAGCCCGTTGGGTCCCAAAATCCCTTAGCAATGAGCAAATGGCAATGAGAGCATCAGTATGCAGTGCGTTGTTGAAGCGTTCGAGGTCAAAAGATGAATTCCTTTTGCGTCTAGTTACTGTGGATGAGACTTGGGTGCATCATTATGAACCAGAAAATAAAGCCAAGAGTCGTCAGTGGGTAGGGCCGGGATCCCCAAGGCCAAAGAAGTTCAAGACTCAACCATCTGCTGGCAAAGTGATGGCCACAGTATTTTGGGACACAAAGGGCGTTATTTTGTTGGACATTTTATCCAAGAGAAGTACAATAACCGGAGTATACTATGCAAACTTGCTAGACCAGCTGAGGAACGCCATCCGCGAGAAACGCCGTGGTTAACTCTCCAAAAGTGTTTTGCTGCAACAGGAAAATGCAAGAGTCCACACTTGTAAAGTTGCAATGGATGCTGTGGAGCGAAATGGGTATGAATTAATACCGCCCCCTGCCTACTCACCAGACCTGGCTCCTGGCGACTACTTCCTTTTTTGCAAATTTGAAAAAGGATATACGTGGACGTCATTTCCGGTCTGACGAAGAAGTCGTGGTGGCAGTTGAGGATTGGTTCCAAGGAAAGGACCCTGACTTCTTCACTTCTGGGCTGATGGCACTTGAACACCGTTGGTCCAAGTGCATAGCCCTGGAGGGAAATTATATTGAAAAAGAAGAGGTAGATCTCAACCCGAAATAGGTTAGGCTGGTTATTTATTGACTCGCCCTCGTATATAACTCAAGAATTTCCAAAAATAAGAATTAAAAAAAAAAAAAAAAAAAAAGGTCCCATCTGGAATAGAACTCATGACCTCTTAAAGGAAAATTCTATATTGACGCTCTTACCAATTGAGCTAATTCCACAGGCATGAAAATGTGGCGCAAGTAAGGTGGAAATTTTTTTAACCCACCATGCGTTCTTTATATTATGCTTACATATTAATAAGATAAACATTACGCATTACTTATCCCACCCATTATAGGTCATGACCTATATGTATAAACATCATTAAAATACAAACATAAGCTGACTTACAACTTATTAAATATTATCATTCACACTTGAAACTATTTAAATAAACAACAACATTAAACACCTAGTTGATACCCCAAACAATTACATAGAAAATTATCAGTCACTGAAAATAATTTCAATCACAGTTTTACATTCTGACTGAAATATCAACTTGCACATGCACAAGGGCAACGGAAGTGAAAACCCATTTTAATTGGACATACTAATATATACACATGACGTTATAGACTTAATAGCAGTGTTATATATACAGTAATGAATACCATCCAGAAAAACAAGAGTGCCAGTACTGCCACAATATACACCTCCACACAATATAAAGATCAAGTGTCTATATCAAATGGCTTAACAAAAAAAATGGTAATTTCATGGGAAAAAACCCCACAAAACTACCATTATGATTACTGAATGGTAAAACAGTCAATGGAAAAAAAACCAGCAAACAAAGTATTGGATTGGATTGTTGGAGCTTAATGTCCGGTTAAACAAATCATTTTAGGAAGGAAATTGGATACATATAGACAGAGATAGAACACTACAGAGGCTTCTGATATGAAAGTAGATCAAATAGCAGTGTCAATATGTATCCTTTAAATTTTCCTCTTGAGCATAACTTTTGCAAAATTCACTGAACCTGAAAATTGCCGCTTCATGCACATCTACCTATTATAGTAATGACATTGACCAAGTTTCATATAGATCCATTCCAAAACTTAGGAGAAGTTGTGTTCACAAGAAATGTGATGGACGGACAGACAGAGACGATGACGCTTATATACGAACGCCTCAGGCGGGGTATAACAAAACCAAAACTCTTCAATGATGGCATTCCATGTGGGTCAAAACTTACATATGTCATCTCAATATATTGCTGTAGAATCTACTGTTTCTAAATTGCCATTGTTGCTGTAAATTTTCATTTACCGCAAGTTCTGTAAATTCTGTGTTCTGTATTTCACATCCAGTGTCAAGCAATTTCTCCTGTCCTATATAAATCAAGTGTAATGGATGTTATATATAGTGGCATACATAAACTTTTTGTTTCACAGGATGTCAGCCAAATTCATTTTGTGAAGTGGGAATGTAAATCCAGGTGATGTTGTAATTTAACATTATAACTAAACTTCTTGAAGAAAAGTAAATTACTGATATTTATGACCCTGACAGTAAAGTCATGATGACCATCTTGTGTTATTACAATTGTGTCATTTATCTCTGAACACAGATTAAATGTACAAAAGGTCTACAATTCACCTTTGTAACTACTGAAACCATTCTGAACCCTTGGTAGCCATTTAAAAGCCAAATCTAAAAAAAAAGAAGAAAACTTCACTTTTATCACAAGCATTGAGTGACTAGGACACAATGTTAAACCTGATCAGCCTGCAAATCACTAGCAAGTATCTCTGAAGTATAAATCTGGAGTGTATATAATGGCTGTAATGTTTCAAAGCTCTTTTCTATTTTTTCTTTATTTACTTTTTTTTACAATTGTTTAAAGGGTATACATGCAATTTGCATTTCACACAAAATCAATGGTGTTAAAAAACAACATTAAATGTGTACATCTTAACCTTTCTACCTGACGTGATTTATTTCACTCTCCCTCGTTCTTTCTCTCTCATCTTACATGAACAAGTGCCCTACATTCGTCCACCCTTCTCTGTCTCAGTCAATTACATACAATTTCAAATGTTTGGCTTGCTCTTTGTTTTTAGCCTTTTTCTTATCATTCATGTTTTAAAAAGTTCTGCTGAACTATGCAATCCTCCTCTACCTTTAAGGTAAAAAGATTAAAAAAAAAAGCTTCAATGCTCAAGGATTAAACATTCATCTGAATAGGTTTGTGTGTATTTAAAAGATTTTCTCTCTAATTCCTCATCTGTGGCAGAAATAATTTAATCCTAATTGATTTATAAATAAAATTAGGCTAAAGGAGTGTGAAGCGAAAGGTAATTTATTGTGGATTTCAGATAATTTTTTAATTTTCAAGCCCTAGTAAACATTAAAGGCAATGTTTCAACCTAATTAGTTGTGTGGTATTTCATACCAGCCTCTTTTTAAAGGTAGGTTAACCAATCTGATGTTTTCTAAAGACCTGAAATTAATATCCTGAAATTGGGAATTAAAGGTAAGTACTCAGACTTGAAGAAAAATCTAAAACGTAAAAAATATATCTTATTATAATGAACAGACCACAGTTTAAATCTAAATGATGTATTTAATGATCATTCCTGAGACTTTTCACCTGAAGCATGAAATTTATTTCTATTATTTTTGATCAAGCATGACTATAACTTACCAGTACCACAGACCAGAACTTTAATACATCAAATACTTTTTTTAACCCTTTCCCTTATAGAGGAAACCATGAAAAGACCTATGCGAACAGCATAAAACCAGATCAGCCTGCGAGTAACTCGCAGGCTGATCAGGTTTTATGCTGTTCGCTGCTCCTCAGTGGTCTGAAAATGAGGACTTTATAATTAAATTTGGTAAGGTTTAACTGTGGTTTTCTGCAGATCAGGCTTTATGTGGTACCTATTGAGTGCGTCAAAATGAGTCTATATAAGGGAAAGGGTTAAAAAATATTACAAAATGTTTTAATTTAAACTATTCTGAGACAGAAAATCAAAATGAGCTACATCAAGTTTATGCACTTTTTGCATTTATTTAAAAAATATCACAAAATGTATTAATTTAAAACATAAAACTGTTCTGAGAGAGAAATTAAATCAATATGACCTAGATCAAGGTTACTATCCTTTAAAGTACAAATGTAATTAGATTACATTTAAAATTATAACATTTGCATGCAACACCGACAATGTAGAGAAGTAAGTGGAGGCCATTTAGCTTAAATGATCAATTTTCTTTATCATTAAATTTGGAGGTTAACTTTTCGCAATTACGCTTTATTGTATATGATGCGTTTAAATTTATATTGTTGAAATTAAATTTAAAATGTTATTTAATATGCTGCAGAATCAAGATGGTCATCAAGTTTATGCAATTTGATTTTTCAAATACAATGTATTTATTAAACATAAAACTTGTTGAGGATAATTACAATATCAATATTTCTATCTTTAAGTACAAATAATTAGTATTGTATTAAATTTTAAACTTTGATGCAACACGACATGTAAAACTAAGTGGTGTATTTACAATCAATTTCTCATCATTATTGTGGTAATACACATATAATTTATTTAATATAACATGTTCAAATTTATGTTGATTGAACATAAACAATACTATGTGTGTAGTTACACATATCATTAATAAGATTTGATTATTTCAATACTATGTGTGTGTATTACACATATCAATACTATGTGTGTGTTATTACACATATCAATACTATGTGTGTGTATTACACATATCAATACTATGTGTGTGTATTACACATATCAATACTATGTGTGTGTATTACACATATCAATACCCATCTCCAGACACATGGTTACCCATTGCAACTCTGTGACTGTAGAAAATAGGTCAGGTTTTCCTATCTTAGCCAATATGGATGGTATTGAAATGTATTTAGAATGATAAAACCTATATTTAGATATTTCATTTTCATTTGACGTCACTTGGCTGATCACATTCACTCTTTGCGCATGCACTAACTTCACAGGCTGACCTTACAAAATCGCTACCCAGAAATGGTGAAGACGCCATGTTAGGGAACATGTCACATATTACGCAAGCACCTGCTTTGGGTTAACTGTGTTCTATTAACCGATTTTGTTAAACTTGCTTTGAGGAAAATGGCATTTTTCTGTGTTAAATGGGACCTACACTTATTTGTCAGGAAACAAAGATTCACCCACATTAACAAGGGAAAGTATTTTTTTTATTTTAACCATCATCTGTACAAATATATATCTGATCAGCTGCTACATTTAACTTTCAATGAAACAATGGACCTCTCTGCAGTACAGAATGTGCAGAATCTGAATCCTTTAAGATTGCTATCTGATCTGGGTCCTCTCTGTTTATTAATGTGTCAAAATAAGTAATGGGTTAAATGAATCGATAGCAAAACAAAATGAAGTAATCCACTTCAAACCTCACTATTACAACACCCCTATGATTTGCCTGATTGAAAAATGCAACTACTGAAAACTAAAAGTGCATAGACACAGTTGTCGACATACCCGAGTGATTTACACATAACCTGCTATGCAAAATCATTATAAAAGAAGCCTTTCTATGATCAATCAGTTGGAAAGTAACCACACAAATATACTATTCTTTCTTTCCAACTTCTACTACTCCGTAATCACATTTGTGCTGGATACAAAAACACAAAATCTGTCAGAAAAACAATATTAATATCTGTTTAGTCTCCGATCCCAAATCTTTAAAAAAACTTTTTTAAACCTTAAAAAAATGACATAAACAGTCTAGTATTAAGAAACAGAAATTGCTGATTATATAGCTAAATTTGAGCTACAAAACGTACAAACTGCCATGATAAGATTTAACAAATCACCAGTCTATGTCAGAAACTATAAAACAGCATTGCTGATATGAACAGCAGAAGATTGATACGTTTCCAACTGTGTGAGATCTGTCATTATCCATAGAAATCCCCTCTTAATTACTGATTATAATAAGAAGTGCTTTGAAAAAACTGGCGAGATAACAAAATGTTTTAACAGCATGATTTCTATACCTTTTGTATTGCCCCCATTTAAAGCTATAATAAATTTGTTCAAGATGATAGAATTTCATTTTTACCTTGTCTTTAATGCTGACTATAAACCATTTAAAATATGGCAGCTTGAAAAGAGGATTATTCAACATATTAAAGGAATACAGAATTGTTGCAAAAAGATGTTTACGTGAATTCTATGTCTAATTTTACAGTCTGGGTCCCTAAACTGACTCAACATTTAATTGTATATTTTGCTTTTTATTACTGGAAGTAAAGCATTAAAGCAGCATGCTCACAGATGACTGGTAAAATTTGCCTTTTTCTTGAAAAATAAACTCTGCAAGTGTAGGTCACGTATTGCGCAGGAAAACATTTTTTTATAACAGCAACTTTGGCGAAATCAGTTAAATACAGAATACTGTATCCCCAAAGCATGTGCTTGTGGTACCCTGTGACACATTCCACGATATATAGAATTGGCGCCTTCACTAAGTTCAGGGTAGCAATTTCGTAAATTTATCCTATAAATTCAGCACATGCGCAAAGATTGAATGTGATCAGCTAAGTGACGGAAAAATGAAAAAAGAAAATCTAGATATAGTTTTTATAATTCTAAACTTAGTTTTATTACAGTCCGTGATGGTATTGCCTGTAATGGGGATCGAAGACACTCGTTTTTTTTACAATCACGGATGGTTTCATTGGGTGACCATGCCTCTGCTGATGGGTATTAATATACATGTACAAACATATAATACACACATAAAATCATAGTTAAAAATCAAAATCTTAGTTAACCCTTTCCTCTCATATAGACTCATTTTGACACACTCAGTAGGTACCACATAAAGTCTGATCTGCAGAAAACCACAGTTAAACCTTAACAAATTTAATTACAAAATCCTCATTTCCAGACCACTGAGGAGCAGCGGACAGCATAAAACCTGATCAGCCTGCGAGTTACTCGCAGGCTGATCTGGTTTTATGCTGTTCGCATAGGTCTTTTCATGGTGTCCTCTATGAGGGAAAGAGTTAATGACCATCTGTGAACAAGCTGCTTTAATAAAATGATGCAGGAAATCTGCTGATTAAGTGAACTGTAATTTAGTCTATGATGCAGTAAGCGAATTAGGGGCATGGGACAGTATAAGATCAGCATTATGCTCTTGTCATTTAAAAAAATGACAACTGTCAGGGAAATAGGAGAACAAACATTTAAATAAAGCTTTACTTGCAACAAAGTTTCCCTCTCTGTATTAATCTCTCCATATATATTTCAAAGGGGGTCATTAATCCATTTTAGGGAACTATCAAAAGTATCACATTTCAATACATCCTTTTAATGTGTCACAAGGGTCACAGACCTTATTTATTACAAACCACTTTCCAAAAATGCATCCATTTGCTGAACTAATTGTGTCAATGAGTTTATAATGCTTTCTATGTGTAACCTGAGAATGTATACAAATACACATTACCATTTAATGAAATATGTTTGCCAATAGTATTAATGAAACTTGAGCAAAAGTGATTAAGACACTACTAAAATATATGTATTAAACCATACATAAACATTTTTCAAAATGTTTAATATGTCACATGATACGATTAAATGCCATATAAATATATTGTGTTATAAAATGTATTTATGTAAACAATTCTTGCCTAATGTCACAATTAATCAACCAGGGCAGAACCAAGTTTTGCTAATATGTCACATTAAATACCTGTCAGGGTTATATATCCTATCCACAATATCTCAATCATTAAAGGTATCCATGGAATCCCTTGATGCCACCCACAGCATTAATTATTGCTGTCAAAATGTTTCACTCTGTAAAACTTGATACATAAAAAAAACAAAAAACAGGCCTCATTCATAATTTTTTGAAACATGATACCAGTGGCACAAAATGAACTTTAACAACCTGTCCTGCTAGTTATAGATAGATATATAGCATAGTATCGCTTCCTTAACCCTTTCCCTCATATAGACTCATTTTGACACCCTCAATAGGTACCACATAAAGCCTGATCTGCAGAAAACCACACATAAACCTTACCAAACTTATTTACAAAATCCTCATTTCCAGACCACTGAGGAGCAGCGAACAGCATAAAACCTGATCAGCCTGCGAGTTACTCGCAGGCTGATCTGGTTTTATGCTGTTCGCATAGGTCTTTTCATGGTGTCCTCTATGAGGGAAAGGGTTAAGTACCTAAATAATTTACTAAGTTTAGGCAACCACGCGACTCCTGCTCAATTCATATAGTAACAGACTATCATGTAACTCTGTACTAGTGTGACCTGGCATGGTACAATACATCAATCTGTCAAGTTGCATTCAGTTTCTTGAGGTTTGGAATATGTTTATCATACCTTGCAATTAATTATAATTACATCAACTATCATACTTAGGGGTAAGTAAAACTTAAATACTTAAAAAAGATACACATTCCTGTTTTATGAAATAATTATAAGTACAGTACATGGCTAGGATGGCTTAACTTATAAGCTTAAAACTAAAAAAGAAAAAAAAAATGTTAAGAAATGAAATATTTGAGTATGGTATAAGTATTACAGAGACAAGATTTATGAAATCAGGTGAGCCAATAAAAAATAAAGGCAAATTTTGTAATCTGTCATTACCATTTATACATTTTGACTTTGGTAAAATGACTCTGGACAACTTTGATTTCTTTAATTAAAAATTTATCATTCATTTCAATGTTGATTCTTTTGACAAGCAAACTATTTTCACAGCTATTAACATTTCATACTTCATTAAAATAAAATAAAAATAAAAATAATAATAATAAAAAAAAAACCCATAAAAAAACAGCCCTTACCTGAATGTTTATCACTGCTCAAAACAACATAAAAAACAGCCCTAACTAGAATGTTTATCATTGCTCAAAACAACATAAAAAACAGCCCTAACTAGAATGTTTATCACTGCTCAAAACAACATAAAAAACAGCCCTTATAACTAGAATGTTTATCACTGCTCAAAACAACATAAAAAACAGCCCTAACTAGAATGTTTATCACTGCTCAAAACAACATAAAAAACAGCCCTAACTAGAATGTTTATCACTGCTCAAAACAACCATGGGGTTCCTTTATAACATGCTCAAAAAAAATTTCCAAGAAAAAAAAAATCAAATAAAAAAAACAAAACATATATATCTTTATAATTGGAGGGCTAATCATAAATCTTATTTTAAGTGCAATCAGAAATAGAAATAAATGTAGCTAGAGCAATTTCATTGTCTTGCAGTCAACAAAATGAAACCATGTCTCACATTATATAACAACATATTTCATTCAATCAAATATATCTAAATGTTCACATATGCCCTGTTTAAATTGAAAAAAAAAAAAAAAAAAATATATCTTGGTTTGATATTTGTTACTGTAAAATAAGGCAGATTAGGTGTATGTTTTTCTCAATCTGTCAGTATATCACATAATTGCTGTGAAATACATGTATGATTGGGATATTGTAAATGCCAAACTATAAATTTTGGAAGAATGTTTGTAAGATGAGGCATTTTAATTTTTTCATAAACAAAAATGTTAAATTCATATCATAAATTAACAAGATGCTTCTCGGTTCATCTTAGCAAATTTCTTTCTCATGTTTTTTTTTCTTGAATACGATTTATACAAAACATTTAAACTGCAAACAAAAAATATTTGAGTGCAAATAAATCCTAATTAACTGAAGCTGAAACTTATGGGAGGTTTGAGCCACAAGATTTAAAGATACTTGTCAAATGATTTTCATCTACAGTGTCAAGTAAATACCTAATCTTGAAATTATATCTGATTCTCTCATTTCAAATAAGCCCTCACACAAGCATTAAATCTGACAAAAGTCATATTTTTATACCTTAAAAAAAGCCTTGAATATTAAAGTTGTAAAATCAATGTGTAATGTATTTATATATATATATATTTTTTTTTTTTTTTTTTTTTGCAATTTGATCTTAATATTATTTTTTTTTATGATCTGGAAGGTGTAATATTACCTGACTTATTGATGAAGAGTTGGTACAATTTAGGAATTTTAACTGACACAATCAACATTATCTCATTTCTTATTTCATGCTTCATACATTGCTTTCATTTTTATATATTAAACTTCCAGCATAAATACTTACTCAATCAAGGCAGAAGAAAACCAGGCACAATAAAGCTGTCTGATATGTTTGACACTTGGTTTTTTTTGGAAATTTTGGAATAAAGTCATTACTATTCAGATTATACTTAAATCTTAGTATGAAATATATAGCATTAAGACATTATAACTACCCAAATTCACTCAACTGCAAAAATCTTCAGGGAGTGGGGATGGGGGAAAATATGTGACTGGTAGACACTGCTCATAAAAAAAACATAAAATCCTGATCTGAAAGACAGATTATTAACCTGTCTTTTAAGTGAAGATATATGTAAGATATGATCCATTATATCAGACACAATACAGGTAATACTCTTATACAGCTGCCTTTAATATATCAAATATTTTGCCTCAAGTAATGACATTTACAACTGCCTTAAACATAAATATTCAGAACTGCCTTAAATATAAATATTCAGAACTGCCTTAAATATAAATATTCAGAACTGCCTTAAATATAAATATTCAGAACTGCCTTAAATATGAATATTCAGAACTGCCTTAAATATAAATATTCAGAACTGCCTTAAATATAAATATTCAGAACTGCCTTAAATATAAATATTCAGAACTGCCTTAAATATGAATATTCAGAACTGCCTTAAATATAAAGATTCAGAACTGCCTTAAATATAAATATTCAGAACTGCCTTAAATATGAATATTCAGAACTGCCTTAAATATAAAGATTCAGAACTGCCTTAAATATAAATATTCAGAACTGCCTTAAATATGAATATTCAGAACTGCCTTAGATATGAATATTCAGAACTGCCTTAGATATGAATATTCAGAACTGCCTTAAATATGAATATTCAGAACTGCCTTAAAATGAATATTCAGAACTGCTTTAAATATGAATATTCAGAACTGCCTTAAATATGAATATTCAGAACTGAATATTCATACTGCATTAAAATCAAATGTTCATAACTACCTAAATATAATATTCTTATATGCATTAAATATAAATTAGGCTTTTCACCAAAGCATCCTGGGTTCGATTTCTGGTCATGTACATGAGAGGGTACAGTGGTCGCCCTTCCAGACACGTGGGTTTGAATCTCCGGGCTCTCCAGTTTCGTCTCACAATATTGACCACACATTCTGTCACCAGTGCCATCGAAAGAGATAAATATAAGTTTTGATAACTTGTTTTGCAATCATTGTAAAATAATTAAAATTTAACTCACTCACTCAGCTCACCCATTTTTAAGTCAGAAGCAGTCACTTAGGGTAAGGAATCCAGATATAAATTATGGTCAATCAAAGCAAGAGGGATTATCAGTAAAAGTAGAATTTCTTCCCCAATCATCATTAAAAGAAATGTTAAAACTATTTCTTGTTAAGCAACTACAATGTCATGTACTTGTTCATTTCTATGATTACTGTACTGAAAGGCAAGTCAGTACATCAGTCTTTGAACTGTAAAATCTTCTGAACAAAGATCATATGTCCACTGTCTATAGGTGATCTCTGTCTAAATAATCTATAATGTACATGAAGTATTCCAAAAGGCCCCTTTGGAATATTCATAAGCAATGAAATTAATAGATAGCTACATCACATTGGGAATAATTTTATGCCTCATTAAATTGAACAAATGTTCCCTACTTCAGATAATTTACAAATTCAAAAAAGTGCAAATAAATGCTTAACATGCATTTTTCGAGGGCATGTATTAATTAAAAAAAAAAGGGTCCCATTCATGTATATTTATGAATGTAACCAAGTCAAATCCTACTGCCCTGAGCTTGAGTCAAAATTGAGACTTTCGGTATGCAAATTGTACTCGATCTCAACCAGGTCACCACAAACGCTAGCTCTATGGCAAGATACTACAAGTGCCATTTTATACCTCTACTACAGTAATACACTTAAACCCATACAATGCTGTAGGCACTAATGACTGCCTTAGCAAGCAGTGCAGACCAAGATCAGCGTGCACATCTGTGCAGTCTGATCATTGTCACGGGTCAGCACTATTTGCCATTCAGTCTATAAATTTCCAGCAAGCATCCCTGGTGAACAATTAATGGTACAGTCAAAATTCAGAAATTAAGCATGGTAAGGGTACAGAACAACTCAGATTACTCAACTTTGAAAAGGATACGGCACCCAAATTTATTATTTTACAGTTGAATCTGTATTAACTGCCACCTGTATTAAGAAGTCAACCTGAATTTAGTGGTCAGTTTTAAAATACCAAAGTAATGCATTTTGTTATATGTCTAACGTTTGTTTAGTGGCCACTTTCTCTTGTCACTAAAGACAGGTTTGACTATATTCTTACAACACAGCAAAAGACCATATTCTTAATATTTCTTCCCAATTATAAATGATACAATTTATCACTGACAATAATGGAAATTAGTATTTCACAAATCTGAACATATTGACAATACCGCTGACTTTACAATATTGGTGACATATCTGCACTGTTAACATATCAAACCATCTTTCCACTCTCTGGTCATTAAATCAAAACATTTTTTACCGCAAAGTTTAATGACACTTAAGCCGTAAGTAATGCAATAAATATTATCTCTTTCAAAGCAGACACAGTGGTTATGCAAATAAAACCCATAAAACCTGAGGTTTTATCAATCAAAATTAGTCAAGTGTTATATACTTTTCCCCAAAGCTTTTAACATGTTTTTATCGTTTTACAGTTAAAGTAGAGAAATACTCCTGTTAAATTACAGGTTAAATGTTAAAATAGCTAATCCAACATTTATGCTGAATATGAAAAAAATAAATCAAGCTAGATCTATCACTGAAAGCGATTAATACCCCCTCTTTACCACCTTGACCTTACAGTTAAAAACACACACACACACACAAACATGCGAAAAAACCCACTACATTTTGACATAAGTACACTTGACTTTTACCTTTATGAACTGAACTATGTGAATTTATAAACCCTTTATGTCCTTTAATCCAAAACCATAGCATTTCTACATCCTAGTATTAAATTAATTCGATATTCAGTATAAAGACCTTATAAACATACACTCTGATCTCTCGAAATCTTTATGCACAATTTCCTGACACTGCCTCTGGAAATAATTAACCCTTTCCCTCATAGAGGACACCATGAAAAGACCTATGCGAACAGCATAAAACCAGATCAGCCTGCGAGTAACTCGCAGGCTGATCAGGTTTTATGCTGTTCGCTGCTCCTCAGTGGTCTGGAAATGAGGATTTTGTAATTAAATTTGGTAAGGTTTAACTGTGGTTTTCTGCAGATCAGGGTTTATGTGATACCTATTGAGGGCGTCAAAATGAGTATATATGAGGGAAAGGGTTAAAGGTTATGTCATCTCTTGGTTGTATGGCTGCATTTTCAGCTGCAGACCATTCTCTTTTGAAAAAAAAATCATGTAAATCAGTAAGGTATGGTTATACAAATATATCTGGAAAATCTAAGAATATCTTAAGTTTAATAAGTATTATTCAGTCTTGAACCTCATCACTGGATAAAAATGTCACAGGCTTCCCATGGATTTCTTATACCCAACAATCAGTTAATGTATTCATGTTCTTTTAATCATTTCTTCTCACCTTGTGAAACATTTGTGCTCCAGAATCAGAAAAACTAAAGAAGCCTAAAGAGAAAACGGAGTACAAACTTATATCCAAGAATATATTGTGGACTTCTTGACCATAAAGGTTTTACTCAACTCATTTTCAAAATAAAGCTACCCCTGCATACCATCCTCTCTTCATGTAATGTGAGTACAGGACAGAATGTAAATTGTGATGCGAAAGAAAGTGACAAGCGTGATTCCTCTATAGTCCCATCTTCTGCATGGTATAAAGGAACACTTCTGAATAGTATCTAGCTAGTTTTGGCTAAATTGCATCCCTTATGCCAGAAATTACAAGGTAAACGGTTCAGCCAAACAAATTTATTTAAGGGTCTCCAGGTTAACACAATTACAAGAAGTAGAATTCCAGGTAAAAGCTGGGTAGTCTGGACTCTGTTAACTAGTCATTTTATAGAGTATATTTTAATAGAAACAATGCAATAAGACTGACTGGGTGTTGAGCAAACAAAATGAGAATGTGTCTTGCACTTATAAATATTGTAATGTAATTGTCATACCAATTTGTTCTAAAATTAATTTTATGAACTATTTAATCATGTATTGCATCCAATTTCTAGATATCAAAGAATTTAATACCACATAATTGAGAGAAAATCATTTCTATGCTATAAAAACATTACATAAAGTACAAAGAAATAAAATACTTTGATAACCCCCACCCACGATGGAAGATAAATTACAATCCAACAAGCACCTCTTACCAATCTATAACAGTTAAACTTTTCAATTTCTTAATTTCATGCTTGAAAAATAGTTCAAATTATTTTAAAAGCTAGACGATTTTATCAATAAAGAAATTTATTAGAAGATAAAAACCATTACCTTCATGTCAGAAGAGTTGATTTAACAACAGCAAATTGCTGATATGCAAAACCTAACACTACAGTCGGTATGCAACCAATAAACAATACCGAACTCCTTATTATGAAACTTAAGCTTAAAGGAAATTCCAGTCTGCTTATCTACTTTGATTTTGTGCAATGAAAATGAAACCACAATGATTCCTTAACAGGTGATGTACTGAAGTGCATATATAACATATGTGATTAAGGCTTTCCCCTGGTATGCATCGCTCTAAGCATGTCTCATACAAATGTGTTAGTCAAATGCTGATATATCAAAAAACATTTAATGCAAGTTCATCAAAATCCAATGAGAAGAAAGAACTGTTGTTATGCATCAGAAGGTTAAATGAACTGAGAAAGAATTAGAATGACGTATCAACATGACCTGAATGCGCCCATGGCCTGCAATAACTTTTGTTGCAAAAGGTTTTCAGCTGAATCTCAGGCAATAGCACTGCCAAACAGTGTTTAAATTTGTGTTGGCTGACTGAGGTTTCTTTAATTCCCTTTTGACTGAATTGTGACTGTAAAAAAAAATGATAAAAAAAACACTGACTAAAAAAGGAAGTTTTCTAAGGCTTCTAGATGGGTCAAAATCTGCCTCAGCAGAAAAAGGGAGTTTCTTACGTGCCATTACATTTAACATCTATCTAATTCTCATTTCAGATTGCAGCGATGTCATGAAAAGTCACAATGTATCTGGCGTTTACTATGTGACGCCAACGTATGCCTCCTGTCCAATTCCTGTCTGGTGCGACTTTGACACTACCACCGGAGGTTGGCTTGTTATCCTTCGCCGAGAGAGCGCAAAACTAAATTTTAATCGTCTGTGGGATGAATACAAACATGGATTTGGTAGTATAATGCATAACTTTTACCTAGGTAACGATAATATTTTTTTACTTTCTAATCAACGTCATTATGAGCTACGTGTAGATTTGTGGGACTTTGAGGGTAATCGGGTTTTTGCACTTTACAAAACATTCAAAATTGATGGTGAGCGTGACAATTACAAAATTACTCTTCATTCATTTGAAGGAAGCGCAAGGGATTCTTTAAAGAAACATGATCGTGCAATGTTTAGCACGCCAGATCGCGACAACGACGGTATGCAAGGATACAATTGTGCCCGTGAATGGGAGGCTGGATGGTGGTTCAACAACTGCTGGTTTGGATTTCTCACCGGACCTTACTACAACAAATCTAATGTCCGCTACCGTGGAATCTCTTGGAATGAGTGGAAACATGAGCAACTTGCGAAAACCGAGATGAAAATTCGTCCAAGCAGACTAGCGCCACCGGACCCGGAATTGCAATACACAAATTCAGGTCCAAGCTCTTCGAGAAAACCATGAAGAATGGATCCATATATGCTTCTGTGATATTTTTTGCAAATGCTGACTTTGTTAAATGGCTAGCAACCAGAACAACCAAAACTAAACAGTGCTCATAGATGTGAATGAAAATCCATGCAAATTAAAACTCTATAAGAGCCTGTATTTATTACATACCACTGATTCAGAGTTCAAAATATGAGCCTGAAAAAAACAAGATGTGTATCGTAAAAACTTATAGAAATACATAAATGCCAGTTTCAACCATTAAGTGACTCCATAATGGCAATAAAGACAAGGAAAATATCCATACTGACTGTGTAAAAATGCTTACATGTCAAAGGGTTTTACATTGGCTTTCTTCAAATTGAGATCAAATTGCCCCTTGATGTTTAGTTGAAAAGACAAATTTTGAAATGTTCTTACATCATTAAACATTTGATGGTCAAAATGAACAATTTCAGGGTAAAATGAACAATTTGGGTCAAAATGAACAATTTGGGTCAAATTAATTTTGTGCTTCATGGAAAACCCTGATGTAATGTTATCATATGAAAATCACCAATATTGATGGTTAAAAAATTATGCTAATATGAATTTCAGACAGGTTCAACAATGCTAAATTAGGCTAAAGAAATGGTGTGTATCATTTTCATGCTGTTACATGCTCATGACAAATGTTCAAATGTTGAATATTGTTTATTGTGGCAATGCTCACTGACAGCATATTTCTGTTTTTAATTTTATACTAATAAGTATTATGCTTACATGAATTTCAAGCAGATACAAAATTTTTTTTTGTGGTGTATTATATCTTTATGCTAAATAACACAGCTCATGACAAATGTTCAAATGTTGAATATTGTTTTATTGTGTTATGCTAAACCTCACTGACAGTAAATTTCTGTTCACAGTTTTATGCTAATAAGCATTATGTTAAAATGAAGCTGCCAAAAGTGATATTGTTTATAGTTTTATGCTTACATGTAAAGCTTTACAGATCTGCTTTACATTCATTTTGGTCACACTTATGCTAACATGCTGAATTTTTCTATGTTGTTATATTGTACATACGGAAAAATGAGGAATTATCCTGCAGACAGTGCTATGCTAACATAAATGTCATTTGAATAAGAATATAATAGTTCACAGTACAAATCAATCATGTTGAACTTTTGGTAAAGCTTTAAGCTTCACAATACATATAAACTTCTTCTTTATATCCATGAAATGGTCAAATTATAAAATCAGACTGAACTACAGAGATTTTTTTGTTTTGGTTTACAAAAGGTAATTTATTATTAGTGCCAGTAGTTTGGTATAGTAAAATGAACAAATCAAGACTTTAAAGTGATGTTGATATGACCCTGTAATATGACCTTGTAACTGATAAGTATGCGATTATATACACAGGCCTTAAGAAATCTTGGCCATAAGAAAAAAATGATGATTTATTCTTTAAAAATAAAGTTTAAAGGACAAGCTTCAAGTCTGTATGGCGTTGTTTGTATAAAATCCAAGATTTTTCTTTTATATGCATATATTGGCCATTTTCGTCCTGACCCTCACATGACTTCTTGGAAACCTTAAAGTTCAAAGGTCATGACGAGAGGACATCCTTTTATATCCTTCAGTTCTATAAAATAATTCATTTTCTGTGACACTTAATTTCATTGAATTTGCAATAAAGTTGATTTCATGAGTTCATGTTATAGAATCATGGTAACCTCCACTAAAAGATCAATTTTCAAAAATAATTGATCTTCGGCTCTGTTTGACAATCTGTCAAAATAAGTCTAAATGAGGTAAGAGGTTATTAGATAGTCAAATGAGCAAGAAGAAAGAATGATGTGCAACTTTCACCTGCAGTGTTACTAAATTTTGAACATTGAGCAAAAAGAAATGACATAACTCTTGAAACTTTGCTTTAAATGTTCAGAAATATAATGAGTCTGGACCATCACTGATAGTTATTCACACCCTCTAATTTTTAACCCTTTAATTGCACAGATTTATGACTTCATGAATATTAATTAACTAAACTTAAATGATATATGAAACAGTATTTTTCTTTACTCAGCAGACTGTGTAAAACCTGAGCTACAGTTTTGTATGAGCAAACAGAGGAGACCTAGAACAGGCAGCTCCTATAGGAACTGTCTGATCTGGGTCTGCACTGTTTGCCAATGCATCAAAATTTACAAGAAGTAAAGGGTTACAAACCTCCCCCATCCCCCATCCTTTAACAGAGATAAGGGAGAAGAGAAAAGACAAAAATGAGAGAGAGGGGGGAAGAGAAAAGACAAACAAGAGAGAGAGTGGGAAAAGAGAGGAAAGATAGAGTTTATAAGGCTTGTGATAGCCTGAAACTGTGTAAAAAGACTAATACAATATACATACAATTTTTATTGTAAAACATGAAACATGTCAAAGGATGCGCAATCAGGTGTCGCCCCAGGCAACTGAAATATTTTCAGTAACAGTGACCTTGACCCTAATGACCTGAGAATCAAGAATCTATCAAGTATGAAAACTGTATCTCTATTCTAACAGGAGATATTCAACGGAAACAAAATGTTTTGACAACCTGTAACCCACCCACCCATTCTTATAACCAGGATTTTCGTTGAAAACCAGTGCTTAACTGCTCTATCTCTTTCAATTTATATATGCTGTTGGAACAGAATTGCTGTCAGACCTTGATTTATTCTCTTTGTAATTCTGTAAATGTATGTAATGGAGAGCTGCCATTTTTGATGGGAAGATATAGGGGAATGTCTTGCTTGCATCCCAAAGATTTAGCCTGAACATTTTAAGAATTTGCCAAAAAATCAGGAGTACAGCTAGGTGGACAGTATCTTGACAGATGCATTCTTGTTAAAGTTGGTGATTGACTGTAGAGCTTATCCAAGGTAGAAACAGTATGACTGTATCGCTATGTCGAAGCTCACATAACAAATCAATGTAGGTATCAATTTCAGTTTTAGATGGCTCAGCCGTCTACGAATTCAGGCCTCACTGATTTGCATATTTTCCACGGCAAATTTGACTGTAAATCTCTGCGCTTTGTGCGGATCTATGCAATGCGATTTTGCACTAACGAATACGAGTGGAATATGTTACACAGACTTTTAAATCATAACAGTAACTGCTTATAATGTATTATTGTTTGTTAACATGTTTTCTTTAACCACTTTTTTGCACTAGAAACATCTATTTTAAGCATGAACAAAATATCCTTGACAATTCTTAATATGAACAGCAACCCATTTGACATACACGAAGTTCTACTCCTGTAAAAAGAAAAAGTAGCGCTCCATATGTATGTAAGTGACCTGAAAATAGTCCATACGTAATTTTGCATGATGGCGAGTAAAGTTCCTCCCACAGCATTTCTTATCTTAGAAATAGAAAGGCAAACATTCTAATATCTTAATTAATCAAATACCTTGTCAATTTCTACACATACACAACAACTGATAGAATGTATACATCAGGTTCACTAGTACTGAAGAAAGAAAATGACCTACTTAGGTATGCAACTTTATGAAAGGTTGATGACCCTAACTCTGGATTATTATGTAACAAACAGAGAGCAAGTAGCAACAGCACGTGGAGTTTTGTTGTTGTATGACTGCTTCAATAACTTCAGAAACACTGGGTTTAGAGTTATAGCTAGTCCATGTTAATCCTGTTGCCGTCTCTCAACGCATAGTCCGCTTTGATCTATCATTAGTAACAGTGTCCGTGACCTCACTATTAATGACCTTTTGTGAAACTGAAGAACGTTGCCAAATTGACTTGACAAATGTTGATTTACAGACCTTTAAATTGTATATGAAACATTGGAAATTTCTTTTCAGAATCTGAGCTTCACTAGTATATGAGTAAAAACAGAGGAGACAGCTTTTTCCAGGAGCTGTCTGATCTGGTGTTTTTTTTTTGTTTTTTTTTTGTTTTTTTGATGTTAAATTTCAAAAAATCTGCTACAATTCTATTTTTTATCAAGATATGCACAGCACTTTGTCACAGGAATGTAACCAAATTATCCCCCCCACCCCCCACTGGAAATGTCAGACAGAAATTGTCGTCCTTCAATTATAATTATTTCCATTTTATGTACTATGTTTGTGTAATGATTATTTTAAGTGCAACTCCTTCTTTTGAATTTCATTGTGTAGAATTAGCTGCACTTTATGAACCTTTTACCTCAAGAATATTTATTTATGATTTGAGAAAATTGATTATCTGAACTTAAAATTGTATTAATATGGAATCATGAATTCTTTTTAGCCACATGGACTGTGTAAAAACTGAGCTACAATATTGTATTAGCAAACAGAGGAGACCCTGATCTGGGAGAAACAGCAGATCTGGGTCATCTGTTTGCCAATGCATTAAAATGAGTCTTTATGAAGTAAAGTGCTAAGAAAGCTGGCAACATTTTATGACACTCTGCACCTTGTCAGTCACTGCGCACCTGTCATGAAATCCCATGCTTTTCTGCAGAATGCTGTCTGGCGTTGCAAAATTTTCATGCAGATTCACGTGCATTCTTTATGAACACTGTCAAGTAAAACATGATATTTACGGTTTATCAAGCACAAGTGCAAGGAGGTAAGCATGTGGAGAGGAAGTGAGCAGTGTAGGGGAGTCTAAGAGGCGTCTTCATTAGAAAATCTGACACTACCCGTAGGTACTTTTCCCCCGAAAAAGACACAAGTTTTTGTACATTTACCCTTACTTCATATCAACACAAATTGAGGCCTTGGCAAACAGAGAAGTCAAAGATCAGACAGTAGGAACTATTTAAACCTTTGTGCATACATTAATACAATTCAAATCTTAGGTAGTCTGTATAATAAAGATGAATCCATTTACTATTCAAAGTTAGTAAATTCATATTCATCAAGTCATGAATTTGAGCATGAATATTTATGAGGTTAAGGGTTAAATATGGCAACAGTCAGTTTCATCCTTCACAATATGAGTATTAACTTACACCGCTGAAGATCATAAAAGAGCCAGATCAAAATGAAAGCAATTAACATGAAGCCAAAACAGTCATATCACTACCCCAAATATTTGTTTGTTTGCTGGGTTTAATGTCCCATCGACAGTATTTCAGTCATTTTGAGACTATGTAAACTTCAGACAGATAGTGCTGCCATACTACAGTATCATGCCATAGATACTACACTCAGTCAAGTTTTCCTGACACCTTGCCCACCAGTACTGGAACCACCTGTATACGCTGAGTGCCAAGCAAGGGAACCTAGGAGCAAGCCTCGATCTAAGCACTAGCCCCAGGCTACTGGGTATTTAAACGAATAAGACTGGTAGATTCCAAATGTGTATGTAATAAAAGTGAAATAAAGAAAATGTGTTGTTACTTTTCCCAATTTTTTCGAAATTGTGATAAAAAAAAAATAGTGATATCTAAAGTTTGGGTCTGCCATTATTTACTGGGGGCTACTAGATTTTTCAAGCAGGTAGTCCCCTGGGCTACAAACAGAAAATGATTAAGGGCAAGGCCTGATGACCTCTTGTTTCTGGGGCAGACACTCTAACCACAAAGCCACCAAAACCAGTGGTGTTGTTGAAAGAAGAAATTGGCACCACAAGAATTATTGTATCGCAGTATATTGCAATATGCTAGGAACATAATACCGTGCATTCCTAGTTGAATGTGATCTAAATTTACCACTCTACTATGGTAGCTGTGATGCAGTGCACTTTGGCAAACAAAGTGGTAATTTCTAATAGGGTTTTTTATCAAGAAATACTTATCTCCAAGTAACAATTCTTAAATACATGTATATACATATAGGCCTCATGTTTTCTAGAAAAGGAATCCACAAATAAAGGTATCCATGAAATTCCCTTAAAGGCATAATCATCAAGTGCTGGTAGAACCCTTGGATGTTCCTGGACTGCGCTCTGTCACTTGATGAGTACTTTTTTCATACTATATTATATTAAATTTACGTATGAAAAATAACAAAGGGCAATAACTCCTAAATTATACAAAACAGAGTTATGGTTCTTGCACACTGCACTTTTTCTCACTGAGATCTTTCTACCTTTGAAGTTTCATGTTGATACCTCTTATAGTTTTTGTGTTATGTTCCAGACAAAATTTAAGTATAAAAAATAACAAAGGGCAATAACTCCTAAAACAAAACAGAGTTATGGTTCTTGCACACTGCACTTTTCTTCACTGAGATTTATCTACCTATGAAGTTTCATTTGATACCTCTTATAGTTTTTGTGTATGCTCTGGACAAAATTTATGTATAAAAAATAAAGGGCAATAACTTCTAAATTATTCAAAACAGAGTTATGGTTCTTGCACACTACACTTCTCCTCAATAAAATCTATCTACCTATAAAATTTCATACTGATACCTCTTCTAGTTTTTGTGTTATGCTCCAGATGAAATTATGACAAACGGACAGGACAGACAGACAAACCTGAAATTATATGCCTTCCCTCCAGGGAACATAACAAATATTAATATCAACAATAATTTATAATTTTACAGAAGGTTGTGAAACTTCCTTCTTAACCATTACAAAATGAAGTAAGCTCAAACTTGGAATTTTTCTCAAATTCAGAGAACATGATTTGAATACCTGCCGAAATGGGAGACAGTTTTGTTTAGTGTTCATTTAAAAAATAATCCGGAATGATGCCCACTGGGGCATCTTACAAACTAGGTATACATACATGCCAAAAATTTAATAGGGAATGATACAGAAAGAAAGAATCTGATTAGGAAATCAAGAATCATGTGACTTAATAGCATTTGTTCTTTATCTAGAAAAAGAGAACCTTATTTCCTTGGTTCAAAAATGATTTCATAAAATACAAATTGATCAAAATCGAAAACTAATTATAATTTGAGGGGTGAGAGCAAAACTATACTGAGTGCATTTATGCATATAAACACTTAGACTAGTTTTGCTCTCACCCCTTGATATACATTCTAAGTACTTTATATAAAATAAATGAGTTTATTGTAAAAAATACTGTATTTTTTGTATCATTTGAAGTGTAATTTGACACTTCTGACTTCACAACCCAATAAACGCCACAAAAAGTCTAATTTCATATAGAACAGAATGACAGACATCGCATAAATGTCTAATTAACATCATATAAAGTTACAGCTAGAATGATCCTCTCCCCAAAACAGATGCATTTCTTTGCAGTAAGAAACCTTAACCACTTAAAATACCAACTGCAGGATATGTCTAGACCAATTTGTTAATTAAAAGCTCCTTACTGTTAAAGCTTTAATTTTCACTGATATTAAATTTCGCTGATTTTATATTAAAAGCTCTTTCTTTGGTAAATATATTTGTAGATTCATGTTCTAAAAAATATTTTTTGTAGTCTAATATTAGTGGTTAAACTATCCATGAATTTTTATCCCCATTATAATTACTCCCAACTAAAAAATAAGTTCATAAAGATTTTATGAGATAATTCTTGACTCAGAGGAGACACTCAACCCTTGGTGTAGGTTTTTTGCAAAATATTAAAGTGAGAAAAAAATGATGTTAAAAAAAATTATTAAAAAAAAAAATGGTTGTTTCAGCAAAAATTAATTTCCAAAGAGAATAAGTTTTGGATTTTTGTTAATTATGGACATAGAAAAACATGTTTTTTGATGAGTAATAAAGCAGTGAGTGAAAATATCTATTTCTTATGACCCATGAGTGAAAAAAAATAATTGAATTATTACCTATATATTGTGTTGTTTGTTTGTTGGGTTTAATGTCCCACTGACAGTATTTCAGTCATTTGGAGACAACTTGAGACAGATATAGAGCTACCATACTGCAGTATCATGCCATAAGCATGTGGCATGGTACCACACCCAGTCACATTATCCTGACACCAGGCCAACCCGGTCCTGGAACTACCCATAAGGGAGCTATACCAATACAATTTTTTACAACTTTAGTATGTCGTGACCACAGATCGAACTGACATTCTCCCCTCCCACTCCTGAGGTGACGCTTTCACCATTTGGCCGCCGTGGACAGTCTATATTATGTTGATTAGGGAATCAAATTCTTGTACAAAGTATACTCATCACTATGGTGGTCCCAGTATGTTGGACCAGTACTAAGCACCAGGGAAAGCCATGAAAATCCCTTCCTTTTTTAACCAGTATTTTAGTCAATGCTACACTAGCTATCATGTTACTTTAACAAATGGAAGCAGGAGAATTTAATCACAATGAAAGTGATAACATCTTATCTTCAGTGGTGAATGATATGATTTATCATTCATGGATAAATTTTCAGTATTTTAATAAAAACATGGAAAGAAGATACTACTCATATTAAGTTAAAACTTGGCTTGAACACAGACATTGTGTAGACCTAGTCTAACCTATTCAAAGAAAACAGTCAAATAATCCATTTTTGTGCAAATCTCTACTCTAATAAATGTTGAAAGAATTCAATAATCTATCCCTGAAGGTTTCAATAAACTGTTGGCACTACTGTTTGAAGTATGCACTTCCTGACATCATTAATTATCTGTTTAGACAATTTTCAAGTTACATCACTTCACACCTAATTCATTAGCTTCCATCTTGTTGTCAACTTTAAGGTCTTCTCTGCCTGGTAGGATACTTAAATTTTCATGTAATGATGATGTTTCATGGCATCTTCTGAGAAATCCATTTGAAAATAGTTCATATCTGGAATCAGAATGCAGAATTGACTGACAGGGTTGCTGTTGCTGCTATGTATTAGTTATGATGATGATGATAATGATGATTTTGTTGTTGATGATGATGATGATGATGATGATGATGATGATGATGATGATGATGATGATGATGATGATGATGATGATGATGATGATGATGATGATGATGATGATGATGTCAGTAATGTAATGTATTGGGGTTTACCGTCGCTGCGATTGTATTTCAATCATATAGCGACGTCCAGCTAATTACAGGTGGAGGAAGACCCCGAGTACACAGAGGTACCCGGGTTGAACCACCGACCTACCGCAAGCCAGCTGGAAGGCTCCCGCACATGAAAAATCCAAAGTCCCTACCGGGATTTGAACCCACAGCGGTGAGGGGCTGAGAGATGATGATGTCAGTGTAACAGGTGATGGTGATGATGTATCATCCACCCTTCAGACAATCATTTTCATTTTTGAATTTGAATTGGCCTTTAGCAGTAGGTGAAGGGCTACTATCCATTCTGCACCACACACAAACCTTTCATCTCTATTCTTAGAGATAAAAGAGAGACCACATAATATGATCATTAATTATCTTAAAGTTAATGGCCCTGAACTGCTATCAAAATAAAAAAAAGACATATATCAAGTGGAACTTCAAAATATTTATATAACCAACATTCCTGCTTCCTCAGCAAACCTGTAAATGTTTGAAAAATATTTATATATCAAGCCCGAAGAAGACGCCAAAATAATAATAAAGTGCTAAATGTGCAATTCCTTCCACCATCAAACATTTGCTGTTCATTTTATATAACATCAAACATTTGTTATTCATTTTTTTGCTCCCAGTATCAACACTTACCTCTTTAAAATACGTTCTAAATATAGCACCATAATCTACCATGCTTGTTTGTTCATAAGCTCAGGAAAGTATAATAATTATAAACTTTGAAAGTAGGGGAGAAAAATATTTCTTCACACATTTTGATCTTAAAGCTAGATTGCATCTTATCTGATGAAATTGTGATGGAATTCTGATAAACTCTTGATTATGTTACAGCTGGCCATAAATTTATCTGAAGGGATTACATGGGTGCAAATCAATTCCAACAGGTGCTTGTTCATTATGCCTCTTATGTAAAATGGGCTTATTTCATAACCAGCTTCTGCTATTGCAGCATTTTTTCAAAACTCTTTATAGACTCATTTCATGCACTGGCAAGCATAGCAGACCCAAGATCTGACAGTTTCTGTATAAAAACTTAAGAATTCTTTGTATAAGAAACTAACCAATCATATCTGGGGGCCTTGTTTTCAAGAGATTTTTCCAGTACATGTATTAGGAAATTATTTAAGTCCAAGGGAATAAATAAAATCAACCATCATAAATAACGTATTTTTTAAGATTTGGCATAAATTTTCTGCATTTCAGATTAATGTAAAAATAGCAATTCATATCTGACAACCAGTCGACTTCTGTGAAAGAAAGAGAAATTTCTGTGTGCCAGTCTGGCTGGAACAAAGATGGCTGCCCTGCAAAGGAATGTACAGATCCTGTAATGTTTATACACTACTCATCTGTATGAACACCGTTTATTTGTGTTTGTTTATAAATATCTGACATCGTGGCATCTTTCTGCTGAAGCTCTATCGATTCAAAACAAATGTGTCAACTGCACATAAAATGTGATGAATGCACAAAAAAAAAATTACCAGCAATTCTTAAACAAATTTAATACCTAAACATATCTGTACTACCAAACAATTTTATCTTGTATCATTTTTACAATTCCCTCTTCTTTTTTTTTTTTGAAAATCATTTTTATCTGAAATCTTAATTAAAAATGTCATGATTTCTATAAATTTTGTGACTTTAACAAAACCAACTAGAGATTGGTTTTCGTAGGAAACTGATGTCTCCCTCCACCCCCTTCCCTTCACACACACATATACACTAAGGCACACAGTGATATATGCAAACAGTTAAAGTTAACAGGCTGGCTATACTATATTGATAAAGCTCCACCCAGAGTTATGGACCTTGTGTTTGAGACTTCCTCTCACCAATTTCTTTCCATAACTGAAATTTTGTTTCAATAGCATAAGCAGAACAATGTTATCTTGTGGTCAAGAAATTGTGAAAAGGGGGAATAACTCCAAAAATACTGAGGCCAGAGTTATGAACCTTGTGCATGCCACTTTCTCTCATGAATTTCTTTCCATTTATGAAATTTGATTTCAAAATCATGAGTCGAACGGGACTTATCTTATGGACACGAAATTGTATAAAAGTGAAAACTCCAGCAAGAAACTTTTGAGCTTGTGTACTGCAGTTCTTGTCCATAATGTCTTCAAGCTTCAAGGTTATATATCTTATAGTCCAAGAGTTATGCTCCGCACAAATCTTAATTGTATATCTAATTAAACAATGGGCAATAACTCCGAAAATGTGATTTGCAGAATTAAGGTTCTTGTGCACTAGTAGTGCAAGTCTCCTTTATGATGTCTATTCACCTATGAAGCTTCAAAGTTATGTGTCTCATTGTACATGAGTAATGCTTAAACAAGAGGGCCATGATTGCCCTGAATCGCTCACCTGATTATAAATGAGCAACATATACGTTGCATTTTTCATATTGACCTTCTTTTTGACCCCACATAACCAGACTTTGAACTTGTCAAGATTTTAAGGAAACAGACATTCCGACCAAGTTTCATGAAGATTTGGCCAAAAATGTGGCCTTTAAATTAACAAGGTTTTTCTATGATTTGACCTTGTGACCTACTTTTTGACCCCACATAACCCAAATTCGAACTTGTCCAAGATTTTATGAAAACAAACATTCTTTCCAAGTTTCATGAAAATTGGGCCAAAAATGTGGCCTCTAGAGTGTTAACAAGGTTTTCTATGATTTGACTTTGTGACCTATTTTTTGACCCTACATGATCAAAATTCAAACTTGTCCAAGATTTTATGGAGGCAAATATTCTGACCAAGTTTCATGAAGATTGGGCCAAAAATATGGCCTCTAGAATGTTAACAAGCCAAATTGTTGACGACAAACATCGCACAAGACGACGGACGAAGGGCGATCACAAAAGCTCACCTTAAGCATGTTGTGCTCAGGTGTGCTAAAAACAAAGTATCTAATTGAATAAAGGGCAATAACTAAAAAAAATTTATGTGCAGAGTTATAGTTCTTGTGCTCTGCACTTCTCCTCCATGTGATCTATCCATCTATGAAGTTTCAAGGTTATATGTCTCATAGTGAGAGAGAAATGCTCTTTACAAAAGCTAAGTATGAAATTTAACAAAAGGCAATAACTAAAAAGATATGATAAAAGAGTTAGTTCTTGAACATGACACTTTTCCTCCATGAGATCTATCCACCTGTGGGGTTTAAGTTAATAACTTTAATACTTTTTGAGTTACGTTCCAGACAAAAAATAAGTTGTGGTTCTTGTGCATGACACTTCTCTCCATGAGATCTATCCACATGTGAAGTTTCAAGTTAAAAGCTTTGATACTTTGTGAATTATGCTCTGGACAAAATCAAATATGAAGTTAAACAAAGGGCAATATCTCCAAAAATATCATGCATAGAGTAATGTTTCTTTGCACTGCACTTCCCGTCCTTGTGATCTATCCATCTATGAAGTTTCAAGTTAATAGTTCTGATACTTTGTGAGGTATGCTCTGGACAAAAAGTGTGACAGACAGACAGATGGACAGATGGACAACTCCAACAAAAACAATATGTCTCCCCCATATAAATATGGAGGGAGACATAATTACTTAAGGCTGACTGCAAATTGAAGCCTACACAGCCATGGTTAACCTTAGTTAAACCAAGCATAACCATATTCCCCCAGATATGGTCATACATGGTTTAAGCATGATTTAACATTTTTTTTAAATGGCACTATGCTTGGTTGTAGACCATGGTCAAGCAATTGTCAAAGCATGGTGGTAGACCATGGTGACATAAAATGATCCCAGCCATGGTCGACCATGTTTCACCAGACTTAACCCTGTTTTCACCATGGATAACCATGTTTTCACCATGATTGACTAGGGTGTTAAAAAATACAACAATTGGCACCCAAGGCCAACCTTGGTCAGCCATGGTTAACTGTGGTTTTGTGCCAATGGTTGTCCATTCCCAACCATGGTCTACATACATAGTTATAACCATGGTCAACATTTTGGTAACCATGGTTTACCTCAGGTGAACCATGGTTGGTGGGGTTTCATTGTGACTGGTTAAAAGCTTCTCAAATTTACTTGCCTCTTTTTATCCCAATTAACAAAGAATTGATCTTGACTAGGAATATATTCTTATTAAATGTTATCAAAATATTTTTGAGATTTTGGTCTTTCTATGTGCACTTGTGAACTTGAAACTGTTGCCATTTCAGCCCTCTGGTAATGTCAAAAATCAATCTCATGATACCAATATCAGTATTCAGATGGAATTATCAATCAGTATTCTGATGGAAATATCAATGTTTCTTCTACCCATCTATGTTTTTTTCTTCATTTTATAACTTTCAAAAAAAAAAAAAAAAAAAATGAAATGGGCGATGATCTTGGATCCTGCTGCCATGTTATATACAATTATGTACAACAGGTTATCAAGATGGTTGCTGTAAGGTCAAGACTCAACTTATTGTTTGAAATGCTCATTATCATTCCAAATATCAAGTTAACCCTTTCCCTCATAGAGGACACCATGAAAAGACCTATGCGAATAGCATAAAACCAGATCAGCCTGCGAGTAACTCGCAGGCTGATCAGGTTTTATGCTGTTCGCTGCTCCTCAGTGGTCTGGAAATGAGTATTTTGTAATTAAATTTGGTAAGGTTTACTGTGGTTTTCTGCAGAGCAGGCTTTATGTGATACCTATTGAGGGCATCAAAATGAGTCTATATGAGGGAAAGGGTTAACAGACTTAAATATCACTAAGAAATATTATATAAAATTAACTATGCTCAATACTTAAATAACCATGGTCTGTATTGGTGTAACCTTGGTTGCTTTTTAATAACCATGGTCTGACAATTGCCAACCATGGTAAGGTATGTCATCAGATTAATCAACCATGGTCAGCCTGGATTTCTATGGTTGACCATTGGTGATTCAACATGCAAATCACTTCTAACCATGGTTCAATCAATTTTGGTTGGTAATCCTTCATCCTGGTTTGACCATGGGTAAGCATGGTCTGCCATAGCCATATTTTGCAGGCTGGTGATCTGGTTGTTTACTGTTCAATATGCTTGCAACTGATTTATTACAAATATTTCTCTAATGTCAATTAAAAACAAGTTTTTACAATTTATACAAAACGTCTTGAGGGTTCCTAATGTTGTGCCAGTACTTTGCTCCTGGTAATATTGAAAAAGTTTTCTCTTACAGCAGGTATTGCACTTGCAACCTTTGAATCCACAGTTGTTAGCTCTATCACTATCAACAGTGGCTCACTAGCAGGCCTTCCTCCACATGAAGAAGATCAAGATTATGATTGTATGACACAATGCTTCAATGGAGCCTATGCCCTCTCAGTCCCAACAAAGGGTCAGATGAAAAATGCCTGATGTCAGTTGAAAAGGCTTCCTCAGTAGGGTAAGTATGCTGAATATCAAGTTTTAATCATATAACTGTAAGTAGTCAATGAGTTATGTGTCTGGCCAATTTTTACCCAAGGGTCAGGATTTGAATAAACTTGGTAGAGGTCCACTAGGCCATATCACACACCAAATATCTAAACTCCAGGCCTTTTGGTTTCTGACAAGAGGATTTTTCAAGTTCTTTTTTCCTATTGTTAGTCAAATAAAACCAACTGACTGCTAGAGCAGGCCCAATTTTGACCCAAGAGCCATGATATGAACAAACTTAGTAGAGGTCCACTGTTAAAGCTGTTTTATACATCAAATCTCTTAACAAGAGACTAGCCTTGTGGTTTCTGAAAAGATGATCTTCAATTTTTTTTTAATGAAATCTATGTACCAGGTAAAATCAAAGTGACCATCTATGTATATTTCTAAATTTTAAAGATGTCTACAGACAGACAAAAAAACTGTTTTATTAAGCTTTTGTTTAGCAACTACTGGACAGATTGCTAGCAATCTTGATTACAAAAACTGTAATGGCAGTGCTTGTGTAGTCCTTAAAGCTGGGAGGGAACAAGACTTCTCAGAGAAAACCCATAAGCTCGAATGGGCTATAATAAATGTGAGGGAACCATATTATTTTCTTAATGTTTGGGACTAAAACATCTTTGGAAAAATACTGTTATTTCATGATGATATGCAACCTCTGTGCCAAATACAAGCTTCTAGAGTCAAAGGTTCACAGAGATGCCTAGAGAAAAGAGTGCACTGGACAGGGAGTCAGATATGGTGGGTCTCTCCTTCTATTATAAGTGTCTCATATATACGTTTGAAAATCCTTCTGTCTCTACGTGAAACATAAATAAAAGTGCTGAAGGCACTGTGGCTCTGTGTTTCTCCAGTGAAAGTGGGCTGCTGCTTAATAAAACCCTTCTCAACTTTACCAGTCTGCTGCATTTAAGGTCTTCCAACCCTAATAGTAATCAATTCCATCAAAGCCATGCATATAATTTAATAATACAAATTATGTTTAAGCTTTTAAAATGTCAAACAATGGTAATCTTTGGAACAAAATGACATGTAAATGACAAGTGACAGAAGTTATTTTATTAACTCCCCTTGATAAATTTGTTGCCATGAGTTATCTCCCCTGAAAACTAAAAAAAAGGTGACAAAGTCTTTCTCCATTTTCCTATGGTAAAGTTAAGATTTTTTTCATGAAAGTTGATACATAATCATGAAATGCATCTTTCTACCATGAGTTTTTCTCATAAATCAAATTCAGTTTTTCATATCCACAGAAAAAGTATATTTTCCATAGGCAGTAATGTTAACTTATATGCAGATTATCTCCCCCAAATTAGATAAAACTTGAAAAAACTTTTGGTGAAATAGTTTTATTTCTGAATGTCTTCAAAGTGACAAAGTTACATCGAAATATTACCATCCACTTGGCAAGACATGGAATATGGCTATTAGGGTTGGAAACCTTAAATTCAAGTACTCAATCCAGACAATGAAATCCTATCTAATCTGTCATTGTATCAAATATCCAGTGCAGTAATTATACAATAGTTCTGCTGCAAATTAAGACTTTCACTGGAATGTCAGAGTTACGAACAAAAGGGCTTGTAACACTTTTTGATACCAAATATAAAAGTTTCGGTCATTTTATGAGGTTATAAAAACCTGTGGAGGTATATGAGGTACCGGTAGACAGCCTGATATGATTATAAGTATGTATCAGGCGTCAAGCATTCTACCTCAGATAGGTTATTGTGATACCATAAAATGACTGAAATCTGTATACATACTATCCAAAAAATGTTATGAAGAAACTATATTCGTCCACATGTTAAATGCCCACATGAAGTGCTCACATGATCAAAACAGTTACACAACAGCATAGAGAAATTAGTTCTTTTGTGTTTTTACGTCATAACTGTTTTATCTTGTAACATCAATTTCTGAAAAACTTGAGTTTTCAACGATTTTCCTTACTGGTAATCTTATCATACCTGTATTGTAGAGTTATAATGTTCAATTGTTCGACCCATTTTAAAAAATCGGATCTGATGCTTGGAAAGTGGGCACATGTAGTATACAGCTGTAAGTGACTGACATCACACACACCTAGAAAATGTTTTTAACAATGGTTAGATAAAAGCAAAAATTATTGTCTTCATTATTCAAATGATGGGTAAATAATTACCTTCACTTATAGATCTATCCACTTGAAGGAAATTACTTACCAAATTAGAGTTTTTATTATAACTCTTTGCTTAAAGACCTTCAGTCAACATATGTTCATGAAACAAATCAAATGAACATAAAAACTTCATCATGGTAGATATGTTTTTGCTGGCAACACTATGTCAATAATTTACAAAAATAACCTGTATACCACTTGAAATAATTTAACCCTTTCCCTCATAGTGGAAACCATGAAAAGACCTATGCGAACAGCATAAAACCAGATCAGCCTGCGAGTAACTCGCAGGCTGGTCTGGTTTTATGCTGTTCGCTGCTCCTCAGTGGTCTGCAAATAAGGACTTTATAATTAAATTTGGTAACCAAAAACAACTTACAAAGTATCTGTTTTTGCAGTCAGAAAACGGGACAAATTGATGTAAAAAGCAAACTCCTGAGAATGAAATGTCTTAAGTACAGCTTATACTCCAAAATAATTATCGTAATAAATGTTAACGAAGTGTTTGAAGTAGACCCCATTAACTATGGTAAAAGTTTTATGGGTAATTAATAAAACAAAATTATGTATATAATAAAACAAGATTATGTATAAGTTAAGTAAGTAAGTAAGAAAGTAAAGTCTTTATTTAAAATGATAAACATATTCGGCATAAACCAATCTTCCATAATGGCCCCACACTTAAATCAAAGCAATAAAGTTATATTTAAGCAAGACTATGCTAAGTTTCATAACTGAACTAGTCCTTTCTTCATTTTGGACAGTACCATTAGATTTTTAATGGGAGTTCAGCCTGATCTTGGTCTGCACTGGTCGCAAAGGTAGTCACAAGTGCAAACAGTATTGTAAGAGATAA
Organism: Solen grandis; assembly: GCA_021229015.1. Lineage (NCBI taxonomy): Eukaryota > Metazoa > Mollusca > Bivalvia > Adapedonta > Solenidae > Solen > Solen grandis. The sequence continues at coordinate 5,767,063 of CM037789.1, forward strand.
TTTACACTTAAATTAACCCATTCCCTCATATAGACTCATTTTGACGCACTCAGTAGGTACCACATAAAGCCTGATCTGCAGAAAACCACAGTTAAACCTTACCAAATTTAATTATAAAGTTCTCATTTCCAGACCACTGAGGAGCAGCGAACAGCATAAAACCTGATCAGCCTGCGAGTTACTCGCAGGCTGATCTGGTTTTATGCTGTTCGCATAGGTCTTTTCATGGTTTCCTCTATGAGGGAAAGGGTTAAAAGCATTAAAAGTTACATTCAGAGAATTAATAGTCATAGTCATTTTATGTTATAGAGCTTTGAAAGTGTTATTAGCAGCCACAGAAGTAGCAACCTCATATTTGTGTATGGGTTTTAAACCCTTTGCTTCATACAGACACATTTTGATGCAATGGCAAACAGAGCAGACCCAGATCAGTATAGGAGATGTCTGATCAGGGTCTCCTCTGTTTGCTTATACAATATTGTAGCTCAGATTCTACACAGTCTGTGTGGCGAAGAAAAATCCATTCTTTCAAATATGATTTTAAGTTCAGTTAATTAATATTCATCAAATCATAAATTTGTTCATGAATATTCATGAGGAAAGGACTGAAGATCTATAGAATATTGCCATTGTTGGAAAAGTTCAAAAACCCAGAGAATAATGGAAAACTCAGAAAGATATAAATGCTTTTTTATCCAACTGGATAATAACACTAATGTTTAGGAAAACTCAGAGAGATATAAAACTTTTTTGTCCAACTGGATAATAACACTTAATGTTCAGTCCACAGGTGTAACATTCAAGTAAGACTGATGTTGTCATCAGCAAATTTCAACATATATTCTCTTAGAAGAAAGAGCTGTCAATACAACACGTATGCCCCCCTTGATGTGTGATCAGAAGTAAGGCCAATAAGGAAAACAAACACATTACTGCAGGTACAACAAGACATGACAATGCCAAGAAAAACCAGATTTTTCATATACATGTACAAATTCTAGTATATAGTTTGCTTTTGGAATGCATAAACTTCAATGAAAAAGGAAGCCATTTTTTTTCACTTTGCAAAGGGTGGCAACAGTGGGACATTTGTCACTGGCAATTTCATATCCAGGAGAAAACAACAACAAAAGCAATGAAGTGCTCTAGGAGAAAACTAAGTGGTAATAGAAACTGCTGGACACTGAATATTTTTTGTCAAAAAAAAAAAACAATAGCTGTCAGTGTATGAATGGTTTTGAAGAGTGGAATATTAAAATCAACAAAGGGCAATATCTAACAAATTTTAAGGTAACAATTTATTTTGTATGTGACTTGTCATCTTTGTATAATAACCACTCATACCAAATCATTCCAAAATTCTATCATGAAAGTACATCCTTTTAGACTGGACACAAAAAGCAGACCCATTTATTACTTCAGACCTCAAAGTGTGACCTTGACCATAGAGCTAAGGATCTGGGTCTTCCACGCTGCACATCGTCTCATGATGTTGTACATTTTAGCCATGTAATTTTCAAATCCATCAATACATGAGGAAGTTATGGACCAGACATGATGAAAAATACCATATTTATTATCTTTTATCTCACCTCAAAGAGAGGCACTAACTTAATCAATAAATGAGAAAGTGTTGGTTCGGACATGAAAAAATACCCTTTTTATCTAAATTGACCTCTAAGTGTGACCTTGACCATGAAGCTATAGATCTGGGTCTTATGCACTGCATATTGTCTCATGATATGAGTGCAAGGTAATTTTAAAATCTATCAATAAATGAGAGTGTTATAAAAAAACAACAACAACAAAAAAAAACATTATTGATCTTTGATCTTCACTAAATGTGACCTTGACCTTGGAACCAAGAACCTGGGTCTTGCACTCTGCACATGATCTCATGATGGTTTGATGGTGAACCTTTGTGCCAAGTTATTTTAAAATCCATTGACAAATAACGAAGTCCAGACAAAAATACCCCATTTTTGATATTAACCACTAATTGTGACCTTGACCTCACCTACCCAGAAAACAATCCCCACCTTCCTCTTAATGCAACCTAACTACTGACTAATTAGGGTTGAGACATCTCCTTCCTAACTGAAGTTATCATCTGGAAACAAAAGTGATGTCCACCAGCCCACCCACCAGGATGACATTCGCCAATCTAATAACCAGATCTTTTCTTCGAAAATAAAAACCAACCAACCAACCAAAATTTAATGACACTTATGTATAGCATACTCCTGTCAAACCTTATTGCAAGGGATGTAACAATCAGAGAAAAAGCATCCATCATTAAATAAGAGCCAAAAGCAAAGCAGGTGATACTCTAGAATTAACATTCCTTGCAATAAAAAGGAAGAAATTTACAATGATCCTAATGTTTGCTGAATTACAGACAAGTATTTGTCATACTTATCCAATTATCTGAACCTCAAGGAACTGAAGTGGTCATAAATAAAAATACCCCAGGCTTCATATCCCATCATGGTGTTGCATCCTGTTCATAAAATTTGAATTTGGCGGAAACTCTGGTGATTTAAATAAATACAGAAATTCAGGAAAACTCATATTTTACATCAATTATCACTATTTCATAATAGCCTGAGTTTAAAATGGTTACGCTTTTGACACTTCTCCGATTTAACTTTTTATTGACATAAATGATATATTATCTGGGCCTCCGTGGCCGAGAGGTAAAGTCGTTGACTTAAATACTCACTCAATCCTCAAATCCCGGCAGGGTCATTTGGATTTTCATGTGAGGAAGCCTTACAGCTGGCTTGCAGTAGGTTGGTGGTAATTAGCTGGATGTCGCTATATGACTGAAATACTGTTGAAGCGACGGTAAACTCAAATAGTCAAGTCAAGTTTAAATGATATATTGTTTTATTTGTGGAATGGAAAGTTAGTAGGAATGGACCCATTGCTCAAAATGTTATTACTGACATCAAAAGCATCGATATTCCAATACATGTATACAAATATATCATCCATTGAAAGCCAAAAGGGCTCATTAGCCGTCTTTTTATATATGCTGATAAGCCTTTACTTGCTTTCAATTAATTATATATTTTATCACACAAATAAGACTACCAAGGAGAAAATCAAAAAAAAAATTCGAAGTTTGAAACCTAAACAACATTTGAGTTTACATCAGACCTGTGACTAACGTGAGCATTATAGAAGCAGACCAGCCTATGAGAGCCTTGCAAGCTGATCAGGTTTTATGCTGTTTGCTAATCCTGATCTAGTCTTGTGTAGTCAAGAAGAAAACCTCGTAAGACCTGTTTAGATTGAAAATTGTTTTCAGTCTGACCTGGCTCGTCCATGGTATACAATGTAGCTACATTACATTCATCAAATAATACAACCTATTTCAATTAACATTATAACTAGGTTTGGTAAATTGTGTGTGCTGAAAGCTAGCTTGTTTATTAGGAGTTGACCCAGGAATGAAGGGGAAAACTGGGACTTTATTTTCACTGCTTAAAACTGGAAAGGTACATTGCTTCAAATGAATACATTATAATGCATCCCATTATAACACAACCATCAATATAAAGAAGACCAATACTGAACGCCAAATAATGATTTTATTATTTGTTTAGTTGTCTTAGGGTGATATTTCACACATTTAAAATAAAGTCCTGTATAATGCAGTATCTAGACTTGGTTCCCAAACATGGCTTTATAATGGAGCTGCACCATGTTTACAAACATGATACCTGAGAAATCTTTTGAAGTGATACAGTCTGAAATACTTTTATTCTTCCTGCATTGTAGTCAAAAACAATGAAGTGCACTGTTGTTTTTATATAATAATTTACAATGGTTTTTCCTGTAATTATTTACAGTTGTGTCTTCCTATAACTGTTTACAACATTTATGCTTATAATTATGGTAGAGAGCTTCTTTTCTTCTTTGCACTGTCTGTGTCATGGTCCTTTCTCAGGAATGCCATCAAATAAATTGTTCTCTACTTCACCATCCATTAGTGTCTATAAAGTTTTGTATAGCAACAATTATGTTCCTTCCAATTTCTTATGCTTTTTAATCCAGATCTCCCCCTTAAGAGTTATCATCTTAGACAATAAATGAGGTTAATACAGTCGGCTCTCGAAAGTTCGAACACCCTCGGGGACAAAAAAATTGTTCGAATTTTTGGTAGTGCGAATTTTCCAAAGTAAACAGAAACAAGAATGTTTGACATGCACCATAACATTTATCGCCGGTTTGTTGGCAATTTCATTTGTATATACATTTAAAAACAAACTGGCCACACGTACTAACATGTACTTGTGAAATATATCTGCAATTATATTGATAAAAAAATGAAAATAAAATTTTACGTGTTTAATTTATGTATCTGTATGTTCCATGCATGTCTTGTGTATACATATTATGCATGCCGATTGCGTGGGATAGGATACACGCTTGTCAGATGCTGACTTGGTCATTATCCCCCCGTTACCGGGTCCTTGGCCAAGTTGCTCAGCTGTTCTGATATGCGTATCGTTAGACATTTTGCAGGTTATGTCGGAAACTGTAGTCTTGAAAATATATAGGGGACTGACGTTTGAAAGTTTCTACTCTGTCACGCCATGAACAGCAAACTGTCATTAATTGCTGCAATTAACAAGCTGATTAGTCACACACATTACACTCACTTTACACGCGGAACTAACATGAGTCAGTTGTCAATCAATTTACACGCGTCGCAACAAACACACTTACTCATATGTCTTTGTTTACTATTCACACATTCGTCGGAGGTGTTAATTCGGGGTGCGATTAGGAATTCGAATTTACAGGTACAAATTACGTTGATTTAATTGTACTGGGACCTCAGATCTTGTTCGAAAGTTCCAATTATCACGGTTCTGATTATCAGTACCCGAACATATGAATTTATATAGGAATTCTGCCGGGACCAAGAAACGTGTTCGAAAAACATGTGGTGTTCCGAAAATCCGGATTCTAACTTTCGAGAGTCGACTGTAACTGTTTTCTCCCTTTGTGGTTTTGAAATTTTAACCCTTTCCCTCATATAGACTCATTTTGACGCACTCAATAGGTACCACATAAAGCCTGATCTGCAGAAAACCACAGTTAAACCTTACCAAATTTAATTACAAAATCCTCATTTCCAGACCACTGAGGAGCAGCGAACAGCATAAAACCTGATCAGCCTGCGTTACTCGCAGGCTGATCTGGTTTTATGCTGTTCGCATAGGTCTTTTCATGGTGTTCTCTATGAGGGAAAGGGTTAATGAACTTGTATTTTCTTTTCAGGTAGAACTTTTACTTCAGCTATCCATGACCATGATAAATATCCCAGGCTACACCACTCCCATTACTTCAGTTTTCTATTTTTAGTAGCAATGACTTTGACCCAACCAATCACCAATTCAACCCCCGTAGACCTTTGGTGATTTATTCCGTGTTTCACTGGAGTGCTTTGGAAAGATCCATGGCCATTTGAAATTGCAATATCTGACAAAGAGTATGGTTATATCTCCCAATACACAAACAAGGACATAACAATAGTCCATGGCTACAGGGTGATGTTTGTGGGTTACACAGAGGAACAGAAAGGCTGTTTATTTACAGAATTACTCAATCAAACATAGTCAAATACCTAATTATTTTCATACTGATTGGAAACAAAACTCAGTTAATACCAGTATCTGGGAGACTCAATTCATTCTGTAAGTTTTGTGTAACATAACATATGCCCTGGTAATTATTCCTTGTACTGGACTACTTAAAATCTGCTATAACTGTTTATATTTGAAGATTTTCTAGTACATCTAGGCAATTGAGCAACTCTGATTTCTATAATCTAGATATGCTTTAACAGATTTTTTTTTCCATTTTTGAATGGTTCGAATATCGGACCATTGCCTAATAATTTTTTTTTTCCCAATTGTTTTTTTTCTTTCTTTTTTTAAATAAATTTTTTCTTCGTTATTTAATTATGTTTATGAAAGAAAATGACTCTTTAAACAATATGTTAATAATCATTCTCAATTAGGGACTAGGGTCCTTTCCCCCAAAAAAGGTAGACAAGAGGCCCTGGATTGCTCACCTGAATAAAGAGTTACCCAAGAAACATCTGTACTAAAACATTTTGAAATCTGGCTAGCAGTTTTGAAGGAGATGATTTTTAAAGTTTTCATAATTTTTTTCTTTCGTTGCCATGGCAACCAGAGTTCTACATGGATCAAGTTTATTTTAGCAACTTTTGTGAAAGTTCACCCATGGATCATCCTTGCCAATTTGGATCCAATTCTGTCCAACAGTTTCAGAGGAGATGTTGTTTAAAGTTTTCACTATATACAACACATATAAGGCAAATAAGCCCAGCCCTTGGTGGGTATGTTTTCTTACGGATCTGAATAATTTTAGCAATCTTGGTAGAAGGTTACCAGACAGATGCAGGGTGATCCTAATAGCTCACCATGAGCACGTTGTGCTCAGGTGAGCTAAAAACCTGGCTTACAGCAGGTGACACAAAAATTATGTATTATTTTGCAAGAATAAATAATTATACATTTAAACCCATATTAGCAGCCACCTGTATTTAATGGTCAGTTTTAATATCACAAAATTAGAATTTTCTTTTAAAACCTTCATTTAATGACCACCTCTGTTTAGCAGTCACTTTCTTTTGTTTCATGGCTTGACCGATTAAGACAAGTATGACTGCAATCAGAAGTGTTGTTATTTTTTGTATAAGCCTCTTGTTACTTCCTGCTAATCTGCACTTCTGAAACAAAATCAATCTCAGCACCCAGGAATGTGGTGATTTCATCCACCAACCCCATTCCACATTCAGCATCAATTACAAAACAAAAGATGAAAAAGTGCTACATTTATCATGAACAGGTGTCTACTGAATAGCATGCAGTAGTGTTGTTAACAGAAAATCAGCGCTTCCTCTGCAACTTAATGATTCCCTGCATACACAAGCTGTCATAAACTGTACACAATGCATCATTATGGGAAAATGATGAAAATGTTAAAAAAATGTCTGCCAGGCTGCAGGCGTTAAAGGGAGATAAATCTTACCGTTTAGATACAGAAAGACCCTCAAATGCTTCAGAAGACTTCATTGCAGATGCAAGCATCCATTGACTTCAAATTATAGGCTCTTTTCCTCTAAGTCTATTAAGGCTTGCATTTACTGTAAAATGTCCATGATCATTTGATGGACCATGATAACAATTTAATGATGGAGGGATTACCTTAAAGGAGGAAATTTCTAACAAAAATTGCAAGTGAAGAAAAAAAATATGGCTGTTATTTGGAGAGTCAATATATATAAGGCTAGTCAGCTTTTACACTGTTTGTCACATAAAACTGCCTTTAAAAATTAACACTGCCAAATCATTTCAAACTGAGCATTACTTTTAATATGATCATGATGGTATGACACTATATGTGTGTTGGAGTTAAAGGGTGCTGAGGTCATATAGTGACATTAAGCTAATTACAAGTGACCATAGACCCAAAGCTTACAGGGGCACCCAGGAAGAACCACCAACCTACTACAAGCTAGTTTGAAGTCTTCCTTGCCAGAAAAATTCTGAGTAACCCTGCTGGGATTCAAACCCATGGCAGTGAGGGTTTGAGCGGTGATAAGCCAGAAACTTTACCCACTCAGACACAGAGGCAAAATGTAAAATAGTGTGTCCTGACCAGTGAAAGAGTCCAAGTATTCTCAGTCTAATATAATTATTTTCACAAATTTCAAGGTTATTTGCATAAATCAGCAAATAAAATTTGCCCTTGGCCATTTATAATTTTAACTACAGTGAACAGTGAAATGCATAAATTGCGCCTTTTTAGTGTGTGCTGTTTGTTTGTTTGCTGGATTTAACATCCCTTCAACAGTATATATTTAAGTCTTGCATTTATCTACTGTTAAGATATTTTCTCAGAAAAATCGGACAGAAATAATTTTGCTTCATGCAACTATTAATACCTTATACAGCCTGTGTGTAAAATGTTATGAATCCATCAAACAGTAAATAATGCTTACAAG
>CM037789.1:5775212-5809323 GCA_021229015.1 Solen grandis
ATATCTTTTTTTTTTTTTTAGGTGGGGAAATATTTTAAACAAGTTTTTCTCTTAAATATGTTTTCATTTTAGAATACTTTTAAATAATTATTTAAAGGGAAAATTTTTTTTCATTTTCAGCAAAGGGATAAATATCTATTCTATGGAATCCTACTAGAAAATTCCACAAAAAAATTTCTTTCGTTAACTGAAATATTCTTGTTTTTAAAACCCTGCCCTTTTGACAGACTTAAAATTTTTAAAAAAATTTTTTTAAACATATATTGTTTTATCCACATGGTTTTCATTTACAAAAAACCCTTTCCCCATATGGGGGACTCTTTTTGGGGAGGGGGGGGGGGGGGGGGGGGCACTCAGTAGGTACCACATAAACCCTTGATCTCCCAAAAAACCCACATTTAAAACCCTTTAACCAAATTTAATTACAAAACCCTTTTTCCTTTCCGACCACTGAGGACGGGGCGAACAGCAAAAAACCGGGACCAGCTGCGGGGTTACTCCGCAGGCTGATCTGGTTTTTGCTGTTCGCTTTTAATTCTTTTTCATGGGGGTCCTCTATGGGGGAAAGGGGGTTAAAAAACCCTTTAAACAAGAAAGGGGAAAATGTGTTTCAAGCTTAAGATTTTAAACTATTTCTTAATGCTTTAAATTCAAAATAACTAAGAAGGGTGTTAAAAAAAACAGTGGGAATGAAGTTGAATGGTTTGTAAGGTTTAAAGGGTCATTTTGATGTGATTCTTTTTTATATTGTGATAAGTTTTGTAAGTAGCTTGTGTAGATTATTATAGAAAAGCCAGGTTCTCTATAGGGGGGAAACACAGAACAAACCCTAAATAAAGAAAGCAATTTATTTAAGGTAATCAAACCATCATTAAATTGTGATCATGATCCATTTAAATGATAATGGGAAATTTTTTTAATAAATACAAGTGCCAAATGTTTGGGGAATTTTGGCAGTCCTTTTTCCCGGGGTTTTTTTTAATCAACCTGGGGGGGGGTTTTTACCAGGGGGGGTTGGGGGGGCCCACATTTTACCCTTTTATGTATAAACAATAATATACTTTGAGAAAAGGGGATTTTAAATTCTAGCACCTGATGACAAAGCTATTTTTGCAGCAAGCCAAATTTTTGCAGTGTTAATTAGCTGTGAAGCTTTAAATTAACTCCCATATCTATTTTTATAATTTTTTAATAATTGGGGTTTTTCATTTATCGAGTATCTGCTTGTATTGAATGTCCATACCAATTTAATGCTGATTACTGTGGTTGGATAATTATACCTACAAACCTGCATTGTTGCCGATCATTAACACTCGATTGCGTAATCATCAACTGCCCCCAAACACAATAGCTTACCACCTGGGGTGTTTAATTGTTATCACTTCCGCGTGTCATGCACTAGCAGTTAAATACTGACCGCAAAACTCTTTTAAATACACATAGATAAAGAAGGAGAAAGATTAGTTTCGCGTAAGCCTATGCAAATAACGCGATATATATTTTTGGGTCCATAAGATCAACCGCGATATATTGGTCAACGCGAATAGCAGTCCGCAATATAGCGGAGCTGTACTGTATTAAGTTTTCATTATTATATAAGGAGACAGGGGAGAACACTGATAAAAGCACTTGTTCCATGTCTGCTCAGGTTGCCAAGGTATCAAAATACGTCTATTTGTGATGAAGGGTTAAAATCATTACAAGAATAATTCAAAGATTTAATAAAAATCAATTTTTCATCCATGAGCTACCTCTTTTTATTTCCATTATATTTCAATATCAAAGTGATTAAAAGAAATAGGCCATACATGAACAAAGACACAGCCCATGAACTTGACCTTTAGCAAATGACCCTTGGTCAAGGTAATGTCACATCCTGTCCTCACAATGATGTACTGTTCTACACACTGTCAGGTTCACTGATTAAATCAGGAAATCTTGGACTGTCAGACACACATAACATCACATTCAGTCAGTCAGGAGATGCTCTCTATATGCTGATGAGACACTTGGTCTGGTAGGTGTAGACAGGTCAGGTCAGGAGATATTCAGGTACAAAGGTCTGGGTCTGGATGATTGTATTGTCAGTATGTGTGGACAGCTGTGGCAGTGTGTTTGTAGGGGGGTATACATCAAGAAATGTGGTCCAGGTGACAGAGAGGGACAGCCCCTGGGGGAAGTGGTACCACTGTCTGCTGGGTACAGGATATTAGGGCCCTGAGTTTTGACTGCAGCAACAGGAGCTGTTTGTGGCAGGGAAATCAGATACAGTAACAGTGTTTGAGATGAAATAGAGACAAAATGATCTTTATATAGGTGGTCCTAGTACTAAGGGCGTCCTTTTATTAATATTTAGATAGTCATTATCAAATTGAATGCAATTTTTATCATTCCAGAGTAAAATGATTAATGATTTGCTTAGAGTCAAGACATTGTTATTCTACTTCCAATTTATTTAAATACTGATTCTTATTCATATTAAACAATTATTTATCTTCATAAGTAGTTTTTTTCATGTTAATCAATATCTTTTACTCATATACTATCTTTTTTTTTACTAGGTAGAAATATCTTATACAAGTATTTCTCTTAAATATGTTTTCATTTTAGAATACTTTTAAATAATTACTAAAGATAATTTATCATTTTCAGCTATGATAAATATCTATTCTATGGAATCCTACTAGAAAATTCCACAAAAATTTCATCGATTAACTGCATATTCTGCAGTTAAACTGCAGCTTTTGACAGACTTAAGAATTTTGTATTTCTTTACATATATTGTTTATCCACATGGTATTTCATTTACTTAACCCTTTCCCTCATATAGACTCATTTTGACGCACTCAGTAGGTACCACATAAAGCCTGATCTGCAGAAAACCACAGTTAACCATACCAAATTTAATTACAAAATCCTCATTTCCAGACCACTGAGGAGCAGCGAACAGACATAAAACCTGACCAGCTGCGAGTTACTTGCAGCTGATCTGGTTTTATGCTGTTCGCATAGTTCTTTTCATGGTGTCCTCTATGAGGAAAGGGTTAAATACCCTGTGAAACAAGAAGGGTAAAATGTGTTTCAAGCTTAAGAATTTTAAACTATTACTTAATGCTTAAATTCAAAATAACTAAGAAGCTGTAAAACAAAACAGTGAGGATGAAGTTAGAATGGTTTGGTAAGGTTATGGGTCATGTGATGTGATTCTTTGTATATTGTGATATGTTTTGTAAGTAGCTTGTGTAGAATATTATAGACAGCCAGGTTCTCTATAGGGAATCACAGAAACAGCCCTAAATATAGATAGCATTGATTTAAGGTAATCAATCCATCATTAAATTGTGATCATGATCCATTAAGTGATAATGGGAAATTTATAATAAATACAAGTGCCACTGTGGAATTTAGGACAGTCTTTCAGGTTTTATTTAATCAACTGAATTCTACCAGAGTTGACACATTTTACTTTGATGTATAAACAATAATATACTTTGAGATAGACATAACTTCTAGCACCTGATGACAAAGCTATTGTTGCAGCAAGCCAAATGTTGCATGTGTTAATTAGCTGTGAAGCTTTACTTAATTCCCATATGCTATTTGATAATTTGTAATAATGGATATCATTGGTTATCTACTTGATTATTTGTTTTAATTTTATTGGTTAATTATTGTAAACCCTTCAGTTTAATAATAAAGTTATTCTTGCAGAATTTAAGGCAGTCTTGAAAAAGTCTTGAGAGTAGTCTAGTAAATGCAATCTTGGATAGTTGTCTTATAGAGAGTCATTACACAAGTCTGAAGGAGTTGAATAATCTTGTGGAGTTTATCTTGAATTGTTTTAATTCATCTTGTGAAATCTTGGACATTGTGAATTTGAATTTATGATGAAAAATATAATACTGGACAATAAAAGGAATCAACTACAAGTTGGCTTGTTGCCTTCAATTCTGCCACCCTCTGTGTCATATAGAGTGGACCCCGTGACTGTGGTGGTGTAAGGGTGAGAGTGAGCCACGGAGTCTGTTTTACACATCTCACTAAAAGTGAATTTCCCATACGACAACAACCACCACCCACCCCCAAAGTGTCACTGTGGCACAAGCCTTTATAGACTTGAGCAAAGGTCCTATAACTACCATGTCAGTGGATGCTTGAATCTGCACTGAAGTCTTTTCCAGCATTTGAAGGACCATGATATAATCCAATAATGGATTACCTTAAATCTATGTTGCTGTACAGGGACTGCCATAAATTCTATCATTTCTGTATAACCCTTACCAATGCTGGACTTGTCCTTTCTTCATTATGGACAGTACCATTAGTTGTTTATAGGGTGCTTGTTGAAAATTCATTGCCTGAGTAGTGAGTATGCAAACCAAGATCAGACTACATGGATGTGCAAGCTGATCTTGGTCTACACTGGTAGCAAAGGCAGTGACAAGTGCCCACAGCATTGGTAAGGGTTAAAATTCTTCTATATTTCATAGGTTGAAAATAAAAGTAGAGTATGTTACTGTTAATGCCTACATGACTGTTTCACTTTTATTCTTTGAAAGGTTTTTCAGTTTGTATATTTGTTTGTGAACAATGATTTGATCTTTTTTAATTGTGTACAAGATCATGAAATTTAACCCCTGACTCATGTATATTCATGTGCAAATTCATAACTTGATTAATTAAATGATCTATAAATTGTACTGGTATATGAAACATTGATTTTCTTTGCCAAGGCAGACAGTATAGATACAGTACAACTCCGCTATATCGCGTTTCTTGGGGGTCCAATCCCAAATACCGCGATATAGTGGACCGCGTAGTAGGTTTGAGAATGCTATATGTGTCTTTGTGATAGTCGTAAATTCTTGAAAAACCCTAATATAAAGCAATAAACATTATTTTATTTATAGACTTATTTTAAATAATCCATAATCATTGATTCTTTTCTCTTTTTTGCACTATAATTGCCGATGATTCAGATTCAGAGAGCATGTGTACGGTATGGTGATGTAAGCGTTATAAACTCTTCACAGAATCTTATTATAATAAATTATACGCCGTTCATTGTTTGTCAAAACAATGTCGGTGTGAAAATGCCATTCCACTACATTTCATCGCTATTTCTAATTAAGCTAGGTGAACTTATTATGATGTATCGATATGAGGAGCCCTGTTAATGTTTAAATGAAACAAATTACCAGGTAACGCTGATCTAACTATCATTTATTGTTTACTTCCGGTGAAAAAGATTGGCTATTTTCCGGACTTTTTAATCCATGGTAAAAAATATGTACGCTAGCATAAAAAACAAAAATACCATTACTAAGGTTTATGCATGGATTTTAGACAATGTTTGTGTATTTTATCGAGTATCTGCTTGGTATTGAATGTCCATACCAATTAAATGCTGATTACTGTGTTGGATAATTATACTACAAACCTGCATTGTTGCCGATCATTAACACGCGATTGCGTAATCATCAACTGCCACCAAACACTATAGCTTACCACCTGGTTTGTTATCACTTCTGCCTGTCAGTGCACTAGCATGTTAAATACTGACCCCAAAACTCTTTTAAATACATAAAGATATAGAAGGAGATAGATCAGTTTAGCAGTAAGCCTATGCATATTACGCTAAATATTTTGGGGTCCATAGATCAACCGTGATAAATTGGTCAACGCGAAATAGCAGTCCGCCATATAGCGGAGCTGTACTGTATTAAGTTTTATTATTATATAAGGAGACAGGGGAGAACACGATAAAAGCACTTGTTCCATGTCTGCTCAGGTTGCCAAGGTATCAAAATACGTCTATTTGTGATGAAGGGTTAAAATCATTACAAGAATAATTCAAAGATTTAATAAAAATCAATTTTTCATCCATGAGCTACCTCTTTTTATTTCCATTATAATTTCAATATCAAAGTGATTAAAAGAAATAGGCCATACATGAACAAAGACACAGCCCTGAACTTGACCTTTAGCAAATGACCCTTGTCAAGGTAATGTCACATCCTGTCCTCACAATGATGTACTGTTTACACACTGTCAGGTTCACTGATTAAATCAGGAAATCTTGGACTGTCAGACACACATACAGCGATAATTTTACAAATTGAAAATATGGGTTTTAGATGCACATATTGAAAACAATGGGTTTTTTCAAAATCAATGAGTCAAAATCATAAATTGAAGCATTTTGAGGTAAACTTTAATAGAATGGCATGAGACATTGATCAACCACTTTGTTTTGATTTCAGTTTATAAACTATTAACCAAACTACTCTCTTAAAAAACAAGATATGTCCACTTCTACATTTATCTTAAATTAATCTTCCTATCTTTGCTACTTCTCCACAATTGAATGACATTCAGGAAGTCACATTTTGCAGCCATTTTTACAGTCATTAGTTTATGTTGTGTCTCAACAAACATTCATAGCATTTTGCAGGGCGGGGGCTTGTATTGCAGACTGATGATCGTTCAAAGATGCATGCCGTACTAATGTTGAATGTTGAAATTCATGTTCTGATTTTTTTTAATCATACCATTTGTTTCCCCGATGTGGTGCAATGCCGTGCAGTACATATATTTTTCCGAAGTATCATATGCGAGCCATGAAAATTCAGAAAGCCATTTGCTAAGAAAAACTCTTTTGACCTTTTTATTTGTTGATTCCAGTTCAGCACACGCCTGCTCTGACTGTTCATTTCCTTGTGATTGTGATCTGCCAAATGCAGTAAAAATCGATTTTTGATTTGAATCTGGAACTTATTTCTTTTAGCTGGCATTTTGCAGACGAAAAAAAAATCATGTATAAACAAAATCTACAAGGGACGTAACTACTATCGTATTGGTACGGTGCAGATGCGGTTTTATTTCCCGCGCGCACGTCGACTCTGACTCACACACTATAAAAGACAGCGAAAAAGTCATCTTACCTTCAAAAATCAAGTCCCCGAATCCGATGTCTCCTTTCGTTTACTCGTGTAAACAATCTAAATTGTACCGGAAGTTATGTTTATTTCAAAGAACTGCACCAAGTTTACTTGACTTTACTCGCCTAATGATACGGTGCAGTGATTGTAAACAAAATAAACTCGCAATTAGTGTGGTAGAGAAATTTCGTTTCACGTTTGGATTTTAAGGAGTTTTTACAGCAAATGCGTCAAGATGATGCACATGTTTAAAACAATGGTTTTCTATGAAAAATATGCGTAAATACGCAAAACAGCACGTGTAAAATTATCGCTGCACATAACATCACATTCAGTCAGTCAGGAGATGCTCTCTATATTGCTGATGAGACACATGGTCTGGTAGGTGTAGACATTTCAGGTCAGGAGATATTCAGGTACAAAGTCTGGGTCTGGATGATTGTATGTCAGTATGTGTGGACAGCTGTGGCAGTGTATTTGAGGGAAACTAATTTGGAAAACTATAAACAACAATCAAAAAACAAAACAAACAAGAGGGCCAAGACGGCCCTGTGCCGCTCACCTGGGTAAAATTGCTGTGTTAGGTATGATTACCAAAAATGTGGCATCTAAAGTAATTGCAATGATTTTCAAACATTTGACTAAGTGACCTACATTTTGACCCTACCTAAATTTGCACTCATCTGGGACTTCATGCAGACAACATTCTTATCAAGTGTTATGAAGACTTGGACAAAAATGTAGCCTCTACAGTGTTCTCAATGTTTGTTTTTTTCTATGATTTGACATGGTGCCCAAACCTTTTTTGACCCCATGTGACTCAGTTTGAACTCATCCAATATTTCAAGTAAAATAAACATTCTGACAGAATTCCACGAAGATTGACCCAAAAATGTGGCCTCTACAGTGTTCATAAGCTTTTTCTAACATATAATTTTGTCCTGGTGACCTACTTTTTGACCCCAAGTGACCCATTTTGAAACTAATGCAAGATTTCACGTAGATAAACATTCTGAACAAGTTCTATGAAGGTTGGGCCAAAAATATGGCCTCTAGTGTGTTCACAATGTTTTTCTAAGACTTTTTAAGACTTGAGCTAGTGACCTAGTTTTTGACCACAGATGACCCATTTCGAACTCATCCAAGATATCATTAAGACGAACATCCTGAACAAGTTTCATGAAGATTAGGCCAAAAAATGTGGACTCTAGCATGATCATTAAAATTTTCTAAGATTAGCTGATGACCTAGATTTTGACCCCTTTACGTCTCAATTCAAGCTCATTAGAGATATGATGTAAGTAGATAAACATTCTGATTAAATTCCATTAAGGTTGGGCCAAAAATGTGGCCTCTAATGTGTTCACAAGGTTTTTCTAAGATTTGAACAGGTGACCTAGTTTTTGACCCCACGTGACCGAATCCAAGATATCATGTAGTAAAACATTCTGACCAAATTTTTCGAAGATTTGGCTTAATCTGTGGCCTCTAGAGTGTTCACAAGGTTATTTCTAAAATTTTCTAAGATTTGATATGGTGACCTTGTTTTGACCCAAACATGACCCAATTTCAAACTCATCCAAGTTTTCAAAAGTAAACATACATCCTGATCAAATTTTATGAAGATTGGGCTAATACTGTGGCCTCTATAGTGTTCATAATGTTTTTCTTAAGATTTGACCTGGTGACCTAGTTTTTGACCCCATGGGACCCAATTTCGAACTCATCCAAGATATCAAGTAGACAAACACCCTGACCAATTTTCATGAAGATTGGGCCAAAACTGTGGCCTCTAGAGTGTTCAAAAGCAATTGTTGACGACTGAATGACGTACGACAGACAAAAGTAGTCAAAAAATCTCATCCTGAGCACAAGTGCTCAGGGGCCTAAAAATCTTTATACCCTGCAAACGCAGTTGGCAGGGCATAACATTAAATATTTTCTGGAAAATAAAATATCCCTGACAACATGTTTTTTATCACCCCAGTATATTATAATCAGTATATAATTTATTGGATAAGATTTTTTGTGTTTATTTGACCTGCCAACCATAACGGGGGTTTGACTCAAAACTGTTCCATCTCCTTCTATTTCTAAATGGACTTAAAAGAGTTTCATGGTCACCTTCCATAATTATAATAAATGAGTGTCCAGTTCACAGAAAGAAGAGACAGCAGAAAGCCCACAGCAGGGTGCAAACATCAAAATGCCAGGTGTTAATCTTAAGTGCAGTCACACTGACCAGTATTTAAAGCATTGGGACACTGAGTTACCTGAATCTGTCCATAAGCCACTTTACCAATTTTCATATATATTTGACAAAGATCTGTTTTTCATTAAAAGACTTTAAACATGCTCTAGCTTTTTTTTCATATATACAATCAAATTCATATAAAGTTAATACCAGTCATGGAAACAAGAGAAAGGGGCTGCTTAACCACTGGCTTTTAAAATGGAGATTAAATGTAAAACAAATTACGTTTAAAGCAGGTGGTTGCTACATGGAGGTCACAATATAAAATTATTTTGGGCTCTTAAAGCAGGGGCTTGTTAAATGGAAGTTAGATACAAAATAAATTAGACTGTTTTTAAAGCAGGTGGTTCCTAAAAATAGGTTTTAACCCGTGAATTATAAAATTCTTTTGTTTTGAAGATCGCATAAATTTTTTTACTATTTTGATTTAATAAAAGCAATGATTTATTATCAAACTGTTTATTCAACAGACTGAGTATCTTTTACTAACCACATAATCAGATCAATATTTTCCAAATCCAAACAGCCATGTCAGACAGTTCTGTACATTCCAAATAAAGTGGGACAGCTTTTCAAGGAGGAGGAGTTACAGCAAGCAAAGGCGAGGCTAGACAGAGTGAGGACAGGATTACAGAGGGAGGGGGGCTGAGGACAGACAGCAAAATATTGCAGACAAGAGGGAGAAACAGTTTGGGAGCTGTAGACCATAGTAGAGACACTGATGGTCATTATTAAAAATCGGGGGATGCAGAAAAGAAAATATTGGTAAATAAATTTAAGGAAAGGAGGAAAAACTTTAACAGAACACCAAACAACTGTCAGGAGGTGATGACAGATGTCCAGAAATATCGCAGTCAACTTGACAGCCATGTGAAAATACACCCATTATTTTCAACATTAAAAAAAGCCAGAAAATCATAACTGTTGCTGATCAACTTGTTCAAGAAGTACAAGAAATCACACAGCACCAGTCTCCTCAGTTTCCAATCTGACAGACAGATTGAACAGTACTTAGCAGGTCTTAAAACACTTGGGTCACCTTTACCAGGGAGGAAAAGCAAACATAAAACATCCGTCTGTGGTTCCCTCAACTCAGTCACCAACACTGTACAAGGCGGGACAGAAACAAGACATCAATATCAGGATAAAGAGACAGTTATAAATTAGTATTATGATTCCTGTCTCCTGCCTGATGGCTCCCTCCTAAATGTCAGATCACTTCAACAAGAAGCTGAAGCTCCTGAACACCACCACCTTCACAGTCACAGACCACTGTATCTACCTACCTACCCTTGTGGTGTGTGTTGTATCAGTCAGCAGGAGGCAGCAGTATGTCTGTACGAAACAATACAGTTTGTATTTCCCCTTTGGGCCTCACAAAATGTCCGTCACTAGATCCTCAAGCTGAATCATGACTGCTATGTATCTCCTACTGGGACAACAAGCTCTGTTGTCCAACTGGAGAGATGATGTACTGTTCTACACACTGTCAGGTTCACTGATTAAATCAGGAAGTCTTTGACTGTCAACCAACGTAACATCACATTCAGTCAGTCAGGAGATGCTTTCTATATTGCTGATGAGACACATGGTCTGGTGGGTGTAGACATGTCAGGTCAGGAGATATTCAGGTACAAAGGTCGGGGTCGGATGATTGTTGGTCATATGTGGGGGACACTGTGGCAGTGTGTTTGTAGGGGTATAAATCTGGAAATGTGGTCCAGGTGACAAGAGGGGACAGCCCCTGGGGTGGTACCACAGTCTACTGGGTACAGAATATTAAAAACCCTGAGTTTTGACTGCAGCAACAGAGCTGTTTGTGGCGGGGAATTCAGATACAGTAACAGTGTTTGAGATGAAATAGAGACAAAATGGTCTTTATATAGGTGGTCCTAGTACTAAGGGCGTCCTTTATTGAGGTTATCTTACATTTAATAGCCCATTATCAAATTGAATGCATTTTTATCATTCCAGAGTAAAATGATTAATGATTTGCTTAGAGTCAAGACTTTGTTATTCTACTTCCAATTTATTTAAATACGATTCTTATTAAATTTTAAACAATTATTTATCTTCATAAGTAGTTTTTTAAAGGGTTAATATCTCTTACTCATATACTATCTTTTTTTTTCCCTAGGTAGAAATATCTTATACAAGTATTTCTCTTAAATAGTTTCATTTTAAATACTTTTAAATAATTACTAAAGTAATTTATCATTTTCAGCTATGATAAATACTATTCTATGGAATCCTACTAAAAATTCCACTTAAATTTTCATAGATTAACTGCATATTCTGCATTAAACGCAGGATTATGTCAAATTTTTTGCAGCTTTTGACAGACTTTAGAATTTTGTATTCTTTACAATATTGGTTTCATCCACATGGTATTTCATTTACTTTAAACCCCTTTCCCCTCATATAGCCTCATTTTGATGCACTCATAGGTACCACATAAAGCCTGATCTGCAGAAAAACCCCATTAAACCTTACCAAATTTAATTACAAAAACCTCATTTCCAGACCACTGAGGAGCAGTGAACAGCAAAAAAACCTTGCTCACCTGCGAGTTACTCGCAGGCTGATCTGATTTTATGCTGTTCGTATAGGTCTTTTTATGGGTCCTCTATGAGGGAAAGGGGTTTAAAAACCCTTGAAACAAGAAGGGTAAAATGTGTTTCAAGCTTAAGATTTTAAACTATTTCTTAATGCTTTAAATCAAAATAACTAAGAAAACTGTAAACCCAAAACGAGTGATGAATGTAGTTAGAATGGTTTGGTAAGGTTATGGGTCATGTGATTTTTTTGTACATTGTGATATGTTTTGTAAGTACTTGTGTAGAATATTATAGACAGCCAGGTTCTCTATAGGAATCACAGAACATCCCTAAATATAGATAGCATTGATTTAAGGGAATCCTCCATCATTAAATTGTGATCATGGTCCATTAAGTGATATCGGATTATGACATTTTGCTATTCTGTGAACATGGTGTTCAAAGTTATCAAATGTCATTTTAAAAGGGTTTAATTAATTTTGCATGTAATAGACCAAAGACCATAAGAACTAGATGTCATTCGTTTAAACGAATGATAGGACTTTCTGCAACATCTGCTTTATATAGTATATATAGAAGATGACATACAGATAATTTCCTGTCCAAATTGCAACTTTCAAATCTCCTCTATTTCTATATAAAAATAGCACAAATAGAACACATTCTTGAATTTTAATAAAAGTCCGTCCATATCTTGCACATGTAGTTTACATACAACATTTATACTATGTCATATGACATGAAAGAAAAAGAAACAGTTTCAAATGTAATTTTTCTAACTTCATCACACATAAATTTCATCACTCCAGCTCAGTTGTAACCTTGTTTAATTTTAGCCTCATTAGGAAGAAGTATTGAATATTGTATAGTGCTATATCCTTTCGACACCTGTAACTAGTTAATCGTATTTAGCGTTTTTGGCGTTTTTTGGGCTTCCGTAGTTTTGCTATAAATTCCTGGAATTTCGAACTATGGGATATTTTGAAAGGTAACATCCCAGCCTACAAACTGATGCAATATGATATCGTTAGCAAACAATGCAGTTTTTAGATGGTCTAAAATGTGGGCTGCGTGTGAATTTTTAAAGGGCTTGCAAACTGCTCGCTAGCTACATAGTTTGCAAATACGATTTTTTTTCTTGTGCCTTTGTACATGTATTAACATAAAATGCTTATTTTTGGAAACAGTCAACATTCGACAAAAAACAACAACAACAAAAAAAGAAAATAAAGATATAGCCCATCAATTGCAATTTGATATTTTTTTTTTTATTTTTTTTTAAGTCGGGGCCGCAAGAAATTTAAGCTTGGTGACCCCTGCGCGTGCCCTTTTTCCATTTTTTTATGTCCCAATGATTTTTTTGAAATTTTCCTTTTTTTTCCCCATGTAAATTTTCTTATATGAATTTCCAATTTCAATAAATTTTGGTACCGTTAGAAAGCTTTTAAAAACATGCAAATTTTTAAAACCATAATGTGTAAATTTATTTTTCCAGTGTTTCTGAGTTTTTTAAAAGTTAAACCCTTTTCAAAAAAAAAACCCCAAAATTATCAGAAAAATTTTAGTTTCCCTTTTTTTTGGTTTTTTTGTTTTATAATTTTGATTGCCTAAAAACCAATTTTTAATTTTTAAACAAAATAATTTGGAAACCCTTTTCCCAATTTAAATTAAAGCAAATTAATTTTTTATTCATCCCCCAAAAATTATTTTAACAAAAAATTCGATTTTTTTTGAGATATGGCTACATATATGCAGTGGGGGGTGAAATAAAAATTTCCTCATTGCCAATAACCCAAAAAAATTTCACGTCCTAGGCTATTGCAACATTTTAAAAAAAAGCGTTTAGTTAGGAAGAAGAAAAAATAATAATAATAAAAAAAATGACGTAAACGTGACGTAAAAAGACGTTTTTTTTTCACAAATTTTTAAGACCCAAGACCTACTAACTGACAAAATTTAACTTTCTTCTCAAATGGACAGTTTTTATAAGCATTTAAATATTGACGTCAATTGGGTTGAATCTTGGATCCGCCAATATGCTTTGGGCTTTTTTGAATTTTGAAAAAAAGGGCACCCCGGGTTACAAAAAATAAGAACGTAATATACACATTTGGGGGAAAATTTGGGTTAAAAATTCCGGCACATAAAAAATTTGGGTCTGGGGCCGTGTACAAAACCTTTTTTTTTAGTCCCAAATTTCAAAATGTGACGTCATTATGGGCGGGCCCTAGGCCCTTTTGAAAATCCAAATTGAAATCAAAAAATTTAGCATCTGAAGCCCTGCCCGGGATTTTAAATTTTAAAATTTCCCTTCGAAAATTTAAAATATAGGGAAAAAATCTTTTTAGAAATTTAAAAATTTATTATCAATAATGACGTCAGTGCCCTCATTTTGACATTTATTTTCACAAAATGGTTTTAAAGACTCCCCGGGGACCTTTTTAAATGACCCCAATATTTAATTTTTTCTTTCAAAATTAGGACCGATTTTTTAAAAATTTAAAAAATTTTTGAAACCCTTTGGTTTTGAAACTTTGGGAAACGTATTTAAACCCCTTGGGCTTTTGAATTTTTAAAAAGGAAAAAACCGGGCATGCCCCCAACTAAAAAATTAAAAATACAATTTGTGGAAAAAATTTAAAAGGAAATGGGGTTCAAATTAAAAAAAATGGGCCTCTGGACCGGGGTACAAATTTTTTTAGCTTTTTTAAGTGTGACGTCATATGGGCGTCAGAGAAAATATGAAAATCATAGAAATCAAAACAAATTTTTTTGGGGAATATGACGTAAAAATTTTATTGTCCCTTTGGCCCCTATTAACATATATAATTATTGTTTTAAAAATTTGAAAATTTTATGACCCTCATATACGTCACAAACGTCCATTTCAAAAAAAATATTTTTTTAAATCTATCGGAGACTATTTTAATTTAAAAAAATATAAAAACCCCTGTCTCTTTTTTGGGACGATTTTATGAGCATTTATCCCCTTTGCGTCCCTTGGGTTTTAAAACTTTCATTCCCCCCATAGAACCCTTTTGCTTTTTTAAAATTTTTAAAACGGACAACGAAACAAAACTAGAACTTTAAAATACACATTCTGTGAAAAATTTTTATAAAAATCGGGGTTTTTTAATTATCGCTCTAGACCGGTACAAATTTTGTAGCAAATTGCCAAGGTGACGATATGACGATGGGGATATGAAAAATTAAAAAGAATTTTTTAATTAGCCCATAATTAAAAGCCCTCGAAATTTTATTCTCCCAGGACGATTGCAACATTTGAAAATCCTGAGGGAAAGAAAAGAATAAATAATAATTTAAAAATAAAAAAACATAACAAACCCAATAGGTTTTGCTTAGTCCCTAATGAAAAGCGGTAAGTGTGGAATCATCGTATACTTTAAGGAATTTTTTGCAAAATAAAATCCAGATATTAAAAAAGATAATAGGGGAATGATATGGTTTAAATTCGACATGGCGGGTTTTAATATGGAAAAAGATATTTACTATTGTCTATGGTATATACCACCTGAACACTCACCTTATCGTAATATAAATTCAGGTTTTTTTTCGATTGTGACCTATTCGAAAAATTTTTAAAGATGACATATTTCGCTTTCGTGATATGGCGAAATTTTTATATGTGGTGATATAATGGAGAGTAGTGGAAAACTTAGACTATATCATCAACACTGGGATTGACAGATATGTTGATTTTACCGAAAGTGGAGGAATACGTTAGGTTAAACCCATCGAAAATCTAATGATAAAATTACAAATGCATTTTGGGCCCTAAATTATTAAATCTATGCAAAGAAAATGACCGTTTCCTTTGTTAATGGTAGACTTGAGCCTGGGTTACACACGTGCTATACGATAAATAGAAATGTCCCAAGGTGTAGTACATTGATTATGGGTAACAAGTAGTCATAACTTTAGTAAGATCAACCATTTCTGTGTTGAAGACTTATGTGAATTTTCTGACCATTGTCCAATCAGTTTGAGATGAATTCATTATGCAATTGGAAGATAAGGGAAGTGATCATAATGTTTTTATTGATAAAATTGTTTGGGATGGTAATAAAAAAGAGATTTTAAATACCTTTCTGAATGATAAGAAATACATGTTTGATAGTATTGTGGACAACTATA
Organism: Solen grandis; assembly: GCA_021229015.1. Classification (NCBI taxonomy): domain Eukaryota; kingdom Metazoa; phylum Mollusca; class Bivalvia; order Adapedonta; family Solenidae; genus Solen; species Solen grandis. The sequence continues at coordinate 5,791,121 of CM037789.1, forward strand.
TATTCTGATCTCAAAATACTAATGAATGTATAAATCTTAACAGACTTATGTATAGTATATGCATGACAATTTTGGATCTAGGAAAAGAAATTTAAAACAAGATTTACAAAGGAGTGTAAACGAGCGTCTCCATGGTTTGACGACAGTTTGCAGAAGAAACGAAAAATGAATTTTAGATGTAAACGTATATATAAAAAGGAACAAAATCCGAAAACAGAAGACTTATTTTTAGAAAGTAGAAACCATTTAGCATATATCAAAAGGAAAAGCAAGTATAAATTTTAACAAAGAGGGCCCCTGATGGCCCTAAATCGCTCACCTGAATAAATAGTTGACCCAAGGAACTTTTGTTTCCAATTTATTTTAAAAATCTGGCCAGTAATTTTGAAGAAGATGATTTTTAAAGTTTTCATATTTTTTTTTTTTTTGTAGCCATTGCAACCACAGTTCTATATGGATCAAGTTTATTTAGGAACTTTTGTAAAGTTTGACCCAAATCATCCCCGCCAAGTTTAATCAAATTTTGTCTATGGTTTCAAGAGGAAAGTTGTTTAAAGGTTTCTCTATATACATATAAGGCAAATAAGCCCCGCCCTTGGCGGCCATGTTTTTTTACAGATCGGAATTTTTTTTAGCAACTTTGGGAAGTTGACCCAAGGAACATCTGTACCAGTTTATTTTAAAAACTGGCCATAGTTTTTAAAAAAAGATGATTTTAAAGTTTTCATATTTTTTTTTCTTTTTGTTGCCATGGCAACCAGAAATTCACAGGATCAACTTTATTTTAGCAACTTTGTGAAGGTTGAAACCCCAAAGGGTCATCCCTGCCAAGTTTAATCAAATTCTGTCTAGTGGGTTTTAGAGGAGATGTTTTTAAAGTTTCTCTATATACATATAAGCAAATAAGCCCCCCCCCTGGCGGCCATTTTTTTTTACGGATTTAAATAATTTTAGCAACTTTGGTAGAGGTTGACCCAAGAACATCTATACCAATTTATTTTAAAATCTGGCCAGTAGTTTTTAAGAAGATGATTTTTTAAAGTTTTTATTTTTTTTCTTTTTGTTGCCATGGCAACCAGAGTTCTACATGGATCAACTTTATTTTAGCAACTTTTGTGAAGGTTGACCCAAGGATCATCCCTGCCAAGTTTAATCAAATTCTGTCTAGTGGTTTCAGAGGAGATGTTGTTTAAAGGTTTTCTCTATATACATAAAGGCAAATAAAGCCCCGCCCTGGCGGCCATGTTTTTTACGGATCAGAATAATTTTAGCAACTTTGGTTTAGAGGTTGACCCAAGAACATCTGTACCAATTTTATTTAAAATCTGGCCAGTATTTTGAAGAAGATGATTTTTAAAGTTTTCATATTTTTTTTCTCTTGTTGCCATGGCAACCAGAGTTCTACATGGATCAACTTTTTTTTAGCAACATTTTGTGAAGGTTGACCCAAGGATCATCCCTGCCAATTTAATCAAATTCTGTCCAGTGGTTCAGAGGAGATGTTGTTTAAAGGTTTCTCTATATACATATAAGGCAAATAAGCCCCGCCCCTGGGGCCATGTTTTTTACGGATCGGAATAATTTTAGCAACTTTGGTAGAGGTTGACCCAAGGAACATATGTAACCAAATTATTTTTAAAACTGGCCATAGTTTTTGAAGAAGATGATTTTTAAAGTTTCAAATTATTTTTCCTTTTTGTTGCCATGGCAACCAGAGTTCTTCATGGATCAACTTTATTTTAAACAACTTTGTAGAGCCTCACCCAAGGAACATTCCTGCCAAGTTTCATTAAATTCTGTCCAGCGGTTTCAGAGGAGATGTCGTTTAAAGCAAATTGTTGACGACGGAAAGACGGACGACGGACGACGCACGACGGACGACGCCGACGCACGACGGACGGACGCCGGACGAAGGGCATCACAAAAGCTCACCTTTAGCACTTTGTGCTCAGTAGCTAATAAAAAACAACGAAGTGATGTAAATTGTTTAAGCAAAAAATCACCTAGGCAGTTTTGGAAATTCATTAACAGTGTTCGAAATGATAAAAGAACTTCAAATATTAATAATTCTGTCAATGAAAATGAATTTTGCAACATTTCTCAAAACTGTTTAGAAGTAGAAGATTCCTTATTCATAGGGGTTTACCATCGAGAGTAATATGATATTGATCAACTAGATAAACCATTTTCTGAGAAAGAATCATTGAAACAATTTCATCTTTAAAAAAGAAATAAAAGTAGTGGTTGTTTATGATATTGTCCTGACTTTTTTATTGATTTTTAAAATATTCATAACACCTTTCTTTGGGAAAAATATTCAATAAAATTTTCGAAACAGGGGTATATCCTGAAATGTGGACCAAAGGTATTATAATACCATGTTTTAAAAAAGGTGATAAATCAAACCCTGCTAATTATAAGGTATTACATTAATAAATTCAATGGCTAAAATTTTTTCTTTATGTCTTAGAAATAGATTAAATAAATGGGGTGAAGAAAGAAAATGTTTTCATAAAAATCCCTTTGGTTTTAGAGATAACCATAGTACAATTGACTGCATTTTATTTTACACACACTAATTCAAAATATATTATCTAAAAGTAAGAAACTAAATTGTGTTTTCATAAAACTATAAATCATCTTCGATACAATATCTATTGATAACTTATGGGTAAAGTTGGTACAGTGTGGTATTACTGAAGTTTTTTGAACATGTTAAAATCTTTATATTCTAAGTGTCTGCATGTGTTAGATCGTCTCAAAGTAAACTTTCAGATTGCTTAATATCATGACGGTTGAAGCAAGGGGAGACCCCTCTCCCCGATATTATTTCTCCCTTTTTCGTGAATGACATAAAGAATGTTTAGATTTTGATAATCTCACAGATACAGATCTCCAGCTTCTTACGTCATATTTAATGTTTTTTGCTGATGAAACAGTGTTATTTACTACGGATAAATAAGTCTGCAACTACAAATAGATAACATATATTTATACATATTTATACCCCTCAAAAATGGGATCTCCAATAAATGTGGATAAGACAAAAATATGTATTTTTGAAAACAAGAAATCTAACTATAATTTTGAAGGGTATAATAAATCATAAAAAATTGAAGTAGTTGATAATTTTTGTTATCTTGGCATAAAATTTGTTAAGTCCGGAAATCTTAGATTTGCAGAAAGGGGCATTGTCGGATCAAGCCCAAGACCTTGAATAATTTATGTCTGTTATTCAAAAAATATCATGTGATATAAAGATGAAATTATCATTATTTGACAAACTAATTACACCCATTTAATTATGTGGATCTGAGGTACATGTATGTGGGTTTATAATTTTGTTGATGTTGATAGACTACATCTTAAGTTTTTGAAACGTATATTAGGGTAAAAGCAAACAAACTGTTAATAACGCTGTGTATGGGAACTGGGTAGGCTAAACCCTTATGTACTATAGCTTTACCAAGATCATTAAGGTACTGGTCAAAAATTTCTACTTCCAAAAACAACCTAATCCATGCAGCATTTAACAGCCAGTTGAATAATTATTTTCCAATAAAAGATATTTGCTGGGTGAGTAAATCAAAAATACATTAGATAACCTTGGTTTTTCAAATCTTTTTGGGTTTAATGAAAATCTTAATGGTAAATCTATACAAAACTTTTGAACGTGTTAGAGACCAGTGTATTCAATCGTGGGGAACGCAAGTATCTACTTGTAGAAAATTAGAATAATTTTGTTAGATTTAAAAAAAGATTTTGAATTTGAACCATATCTATATAACATTAAGAATGATTGTTGAGAATACACTTAACATTTTCGATTAAGTTCCCATAATTTAGCTATTGAGCAGGGCTCACGCTGTCGAGCGCCAAATTGCGCCAAATGCTCATGATTATTAAAAGTGGCCCGAAAGTTTGAATTTGGCGCATTGTCTTGTCGCATGGTTTTTATTTTTGTCATTTACCTAAGGGAGTCCAGACTGGTTTTTTGGTTTCGCTCACAGCAGAGCATCGCTAGACCGAGAAAAATCGATTTAAACCCTCTAGCACGCCGTCCTTCACCCTGTGTATCAGTGTATTTCACAGTTATGGGAGTTGGCACGTACGTGTTGATGATTTAGTATTTATCGGCAATTAAAGAAAAGGTAACGACGGATTAAGGATACGATAATATTTATTTGGCTGTCGGAACAAAGCACACTTTTTGGGATTGTTTGTTACGGTTTAGTCTGACGATATTCATTCTCGTTCGGCAAGCGATAATCAAAAGATCGGTAAGTATAATTAAAGGGACAATTAAAGATGGTTAAGACTACCCCTTGGGAATTCCCTCAATGTAAGTCACTTGAACGTCTGCTTATGATTTCTATTGATGGGCCTGCTTTGGAGGAGTTTGATTTTAAACAGTCATTTAAGAAATGGGCAAATCAGAAGACTCGTAGAATCTTAGTGTAACTTCAGGAAATAAAACACTGAACTGAACACTGACTCTTACCGAAAATGCAACAGGCTTAATGAATATATTGTATATAAGAATGTAAATATAAAATACAGTATTATGTAGTAAATAACATAATGTTAATATTTAAACTTATTTTGAATTCTTTTTTTTGCTGTTAATATCAGATGTTCTGAATTACAAACATAGTGAAAACTTAAATAAATGATGGTATAACAGCACACTGTCTTGTTACTTTACGGTTTCCCTGTGTTACAAAATGGGTAAGAAAAATGGGAGAAAGAGAGAGAGAGAGAAAGATAGAGAAGGGGATGTAAAACAAACAATAAAAAAATAAAAAAAACACAAAATCACACATACCAAATAAAATAAACCAAAGATTTCTGAACAATAATACCACTAAGTAGCACATATAATCATTATAAATGCCCATATTTTGTCCATTCTCATTAAATTTTTGGCTCATCCTGGCCTCCAAAATTTGCTCAAAGAAAAAAAAATGGGCCCCCAATTTGGACCATTTGCTCATCCTTGGCTCATAAAAAATAATTCCCAGCGGAGCCCTGATTGAGTCTGTAGATTTACCAAAATAATAGGGAAAGATAGAATTTTGTTTTTATGTAATCAAAGACAGTTAGAGTCAGAATAATCATTTTTATTAGTCTGTCCTAAATATAAGGATACAAGAAATTCATTTTTAGCTAGAAAAAGATCTTTCCCAACAGTCCAATGTTTTATCAATATTATGTCAAGTAAGTCTAGAAAAAGTGTCTAAATCTTGCAAAATATGTTTAAAAAGCAATTGGATTTTCAGAGTATCTCTCTAAAATAATTATTTTTCAGACTAACAGTATATTTTTATGAGTATAATGATTGCAATACATTGTCCTTCTATTCGACACTGTCGTATTATTCGGTAGAATCTTATCAACTGATTTTTATATTGTATTGTCTGTATGGTGTCATGCGCAAACATTGTATTATGTATGAGTTTTGGGTGAATGGCAATTGTTTTTGCTGATATGCCCAAAAAAATTGAGTTTGATTTGAGTTTTAAATTTGTAATAATGGATATCATTGGTTATCTACTTGATTATTTAATTTTATTGGTTAACATTGTTTAAAACCCCTTTAATTTTAAAATAAAGTTATTCTTTCAGAATTTTTGGACAGTCTTGAAAAAGTCTTGAGAACATCTTGAGAGATTTTTGAGAGTAGTCTAGTAAATGCAATCTTAGATAGTTAGTCTTAAGAGAGTCATATACACAAGTCTGAAGGAGTTGAATAATCTTGTGGAGTTATCTTGAATTGTTTTAATTCATCTGTGAAATCTTGGACATTGTGAATTTGAATTTATGGTAGGAAAATATTATACTGGACAATAAAAGGAACAACTACAAGTTGGCTTGTTTCCTTCAATTCTGCCACCCTCTGTGTCATAAAGAGTGGACCCCATGACTGTGTGGTGTAAGGTGAGAGTGGCCACGGAGTCTGTTTAACACAACATCTCACAAAAAGTGAATTTCCCATAACAAACAACAACAACCGCCCACCCCCCAAAGTGTCACTGTGGCACAAGCCTTTATAGACTTTGAAAAAAGGTCCTATAACTCCATGTCAGTGGATGCTTGAATCTGCACTGAAGTCTTTTCCAGCATTTAAAGGGACCATGATTATAATCCAAAGATGGATTACCTTAAATCTATGTTGCTGTACGGGGATTTGCCATAAAGTCTATCATTTCTGTATAAACCCTTACCATTTTTGGACTTGTCCTTTCTTCATTATGGATAGTACCATTAGTTTTTAAAGGTGCTAGCTAAAAATTCATTGCCTGAGTAGTGAGTAGTGCAAACCATGATCAGACTACATGGATGTGCAGCTGATCTTGGTCTACACTGGTAGCAAAGGCAGTTACAAGTCCCACAACATTGGTATGGGTTAAAATTCTCCTATATTTCATAGGGTTTAAAATGAAAGTAGAATATGTTACTGTTAATGCCTACATGACGTTTCACTTTAATTCTTTGAAAGGTTGTCAGTTTGTATATTTTTTTTGTGAACAATGATTTGATCTTTTTTTAAATTGTGTACAAGATCATGAAATTTAACCCCTGACCTCATGTAATTCATGTACAAATTCATAACTTGATTAATTAAGTAAATGATCTAAAATTGTACTGGTAATGAAACATTGATTTTAATTGCCAAGGCAGCCAGTATAGAAAATGAGTTTCAATTTTATATTAGGAGGCAAGGGAGACCCAGACAGAACACTTTCCATGTCTGCTCAGTTGCCAAGGTATCAAAACACGTCTATATGTGATGAAGGGTTTAAAAACATTAAACCCGAATAATTAAAAGACTGAATGAAAATCAATTTTCAATCCATGAGTTACCTCTTTTTTTTCCATTTATATTTTAAAAAATCAAAGGGCTTTAAAGAAATAGGCCATACAAAAATAAAGACACAGCCTATGACTTTGACCTTAGCAAATACCTTTGGTCAAGGTAATGACACATCCTGCCCTCACAAGCACCCTTTGTACAAATGTCATGGGCCATACTTGGAATTACTGTGAAATAATTCATTTTTGTGCGACCCCTAACTTTTTCAATTTTGTAGTGGGTTTTATCCACCAAAAATTATCCCACAAAAAAAGTGCCTCTTATTAAGAACTCCTTTTTCAGAACAAGATCCACAAACAAAATAATCTAAAAAGAGTGTACATTGTATTAGGAAACGCAGATTCCTTAGGATTACTTAATTTTTTGAGGGCCATAAGGTGAAAAATTTTTGTTTTAAATGAAATAAATTTTGACCCGGTTTTAGAGGGGGAAATTAAAAACAAAGGGCCCAAAGCCCCGTGTCGCCACCTGATAAAATGGCTTGTTTGGCAAAGACAAAAAAATCATCTAAATGTTTTTTTTAATATTTTACTAAGGACCTACTATTGATCCTACCTAATTTGCACTCAACGGGGAAATTTAGCAGCATCATTCATATTAAATTTAATGAAGCTGGGGCAAAAAGTAGGCCCCTAAGTGTTTTACAAAAGGGTTTTTCTTAATTTTACCTGGTGACCAGTTTTTTGACCTCATGTACTCTTTTTAAACTCACCAATATATCAATTAGACAAACATCCTGACAAAATTATGAGATTAGGCCAAAAAAGTGGGGCCCGTAGATGTTCAAAGTTTTTTTAAGATTGCCTAGTGACCTAGTTTTTTTTATCCCCCATGACCCCCAAATTTTAAGCTCATCCAATATTATGTAGACAAACATCCTGCCAATTTCTTAGATTTGGGCCCCTAAGTTTCCTGTAAATGTTTACAAGGTTTTTTTTAAATTTTTACCCGGGCCTGTTTTTGACCCCCAAGCCCAATTTTTGAACACACCGGAAAATCATTTAAAAAAAACCTGACCGTTTCAGAAGATTGGGGAAACCGTGACCTCTAGAGTGTTTTTCAAGGTTTTTTCTAAGATTTTACCGGTACCTAGTTTTTTACCCCACATGACCAAATTTTTGAACTCATTGAGATATCAGTAGACAAACATCCGCCCCAATTTCTGAAGATTGGGCCAAAATTGTGGGCCCCTAGAGTTTCACAAGGGTTTTTTTAAGATTTGACCTGGTGACCTACTTTTTGACCCCACATGACCCAATATCGAACCATCCGAGATATCATGCAACAATATCCTGACCAAATTTTATGAAGTTTGGGCTAAAACTGTGGCCTCTAGAGTTTTTCACAAGGTTTTTCAAGGATTTGACCTAGTGACCTAGTTTTTTGACCCCCACATGACCCAATTTCGAATTCATTCGAGATATCATGTAGACAAACACCTGACCAAGTTTCATGAAGTTTGGGGCCAAATTTTTGGCCTCTAGAGTGTTCACAAGCAATTGTGACGACGGACGAGGGCCCAAAGGCGATCAAAAAGCTCACCCGAGCACAAGTGCTCAGGTCACTAAAAAAATCTGTTGATGCCAGACAACCATAGTTCTGCAGGGATCAATTTATTTAAGTAATTTTTGTGGAGGGCCACCCAAGGATCATTCATGCCAGGTTTTTATCAATTTCAAAAAAGTGGTTTTCAAAAAAGATGTCTTTTAAAGAAATTTGTTGACAACACAAGACAGATGACTGATGAAGACAGACAAAGGCTGATCAAAAATAATATGATACAAACTGTATTAGTATTAGTGAAAATGATAAATCATTAGAAAAAATATAGATAATTTATTTCTCAAGAATCTAAATTTATTTGTTATACGATACAAAAGAGTTTTTCTCTTACATAATAATAAGGGAGGTCCTGTGTAGGAGATTGACTGAAAATAAACAACATTCACTTCCCTTTATTTTGGAAAACGAAACGGGAAGTAACAAAGTCCCTTATCTAAACGTATTGAATTTTTGTAGTGACTTTGAAGAAAAGGGACAAACATGGCTTCATCTTTCACAAGAAAGCTTCAAAAGAAGTAATGAATATAATGTTCAACTTGTTACAAAAGAAAAAGGAGGGGACATCAGAGAAATTTTGCAAGGAATGTCAGAAACATTTCTGCACTAATTGTCTGGGGGCTCACAATATTATCAATAAATACCACGCCTTCAGACCATCCATGGCCAGTGGTCAAGTGTTCTTGCCCCAACTAAACGGGTGTCCAAAACACCCAACCATTTTTGGTGGACACAAAATGCCAGGACCACGATGATGGGGGTTGTAACACTTGCGTTTTTGATGAACACAGTAAGATTAATAACATTAAAATGTCTACTTTTCATAAATGTAACATATCATAGATCAAAACTATTCTTTTTAAGATCATACAAGTAGCTTTTTAAAATCTTTATCCAAACTCCAAGCAGTAGTTAACTTATAGTTGTTGAAAACCACTGCCACCACAAGTAGATTCGTCGGATAAAGGCCGGATTTACTTTTTTCAATTTTGATTTTAGTTTTGAATATATCATATCATTTTGTTATATTTCACGAAAATAACATTCATGATTATAAAAAAAAGTAAACAATAAAATCAAATGATAATAATGATAAAATTATGAATGTATATTTACTGCAACACTGGTAACTAGACAACATTGCAGAGGGCTTGTGAAAGTGAACAGAATTGATATTTTATTGCGAAAAGAATTTAATCCAACAATTATTTTTAGAAAAAGCAGATAGTGTGTTCAACATATTTTGGAAGAAAAGATTTTGTGGTTAATTTAAACCAGTAGGTTATGGCCATGTTTGGTCACATGGCTTCAACTATCATCACATGACTTGTGTGGTACAGTGGTTAAGTAGCCATGGGGAGTTTGATCTTATCATGTTATACCCATTTTAAATCAAGATATTTGAGGTAAACTAATTTGGAAAACTATAAACAACAATCAAAAAAACCAAAACAAACAAGAGGGCCAAGACGGCCCGCCGCTCACCTGGGTAAGATTGCTGTTTAGCAGATTACCAAAAATGGTGCATCTAAAGTATTTGCAATGTTTTTCAACATTTACTAAGTGACCTACATTTTTGACCCACCTAAATTTGCAATCATCTAGGACTTCATGCAGACAACATTCTTATCAAGTGTTATGAAGACTTGGACAAAAATGTATTTTCTACAGTGGTCTCAAGTTTTTTTTATGATTGGACATGGTCCCTACCTTTTGACCCCATGTGACTCAGTTTTTTAACTCATCCAATATTTCAAGTAGATAAACATTCTGACCAAATTCCATGAAGATTGACCCAAAAATGAAGCCTCTACAGTGTTCATAACTTTTCTAACATATAATTTTGTCCTGGTGACCTACTTCTGACCCCAAGTGACCCATTTTGGAACTAATCAAGATTTCACATAGAAAAAACATTCTGACCAAGTTCTGTGAAGGGTTGGGCCAAAAATATGGCCTCTAGTGTGTTCACAAGGTTTTTCAAGACTTTTAAGACTTGATTTAGTGACCTAGTTTTTGACCACACATACCCAATTCGAACTCACCTGTGATACCATTAGGACGAACATCCTGACCCAGTTTCAGAAGATTCGGTCAAAAATGTAGATTCTAGCATGATCATTTAAATTTTCTAAGATTGACTGATGACCAGATTTTTGACCCCATTTTTGTCTCAATTTCAAGCTCATTTGAGATATCAAATAATAAACATTCTGATCAAATTCCATTAAGGTTGGCCAAAAATGTAGCCTCTAATGGGGTTCACAAGGTTTTTCTAAGATTTGACCGGGTGACTTGGTTTTTTGACCCCACGGACCAAATTTTCAACTCATCCAAGATATCAGTAGTAAAACATTCTGACCAAATTATGAAGATTGGGCTTAAACTGTGGCCTCTATATATAAGTGTTCACAAGCTTTTCTTAAGATTTGACCTGGTGACCTAGTTTTTTGACCATGGACCCAATTTCAAACTTATACAAATATCAAGTAGACAAACACCTTGACCAATTTTCATGAAGATTGGGCCAAAAACTGTGGCTTCTAGAGTGCTCACAAGCAATTGTTGACGACTAAAGTTCACGCATAAGACGGACTAAAGTAGTCACAAAATTCTCATCCTGAGCAAAAGTGCTCAGGTGAGCTAAAAATCTATATACCCTGCAACGCAGTCGGCAGGGCATAACAATAGATATTTTCTGAGAATAAAATATCCCTGACAACAGTTTTTTTTATCATCCAATATAACAATCAGTAATAATTTTATTGGATAAGATTTTTGTGTTTAATTTTGACCTGCCAACCATAACTAGGGTTAACAGCAAAACTGTTCCATCTCCTTCTATTTCTATATGGACTTAAAGAGTTTCATGGTCAGTCTTCCCCTAATTAAAAATAAATGAGTGTCCAGTTCACAGGGATGAAGAGAAGCAGAAAGACACAAGCAGGGTACAAACATCATATGCCAGGTCTAATCTTAAGTGCAAGTCACACTGACCAGTACTTAGCATTTTGACACTGAGTTACCTGAATCTGTCCATAACCCCTTTAAACCCAATTTTCATATATATTTGATAAAAATCTGTATTCATTAGAAAGACTTTAAACATGCTCTAGCTTTGTTTTTTTATATATACAATCAAATTCATCTAAAGTTACTACCAGTCTGGAAACAAGAAAAGTGGCTGCTTAGACCACTGGCTCCCAAATGGAGGTTAACGTAAAACAAATTACTGTTTAAAAGCAGGGGGTTTGCTACATGGAGGTCGCAATGTAAAATTATTTTGACTCTTTAAAAACAATGCTTGCTAAATGGAAGTTAGAACAAAATAAATTAGACTGTTTAATGCAGGTGGTTCCCAACATAGGTTTAACTGTGAATGATATTATTCTTATTTTTGAAGACGTCATAAAAAATTTTCTATTTTGAATTTTTAAAAAAATGCAATTATTTAAATTTTCAAACTGTTTATTCAACAGACGATATATTTACTAACCACATAATTTTTGATCAATATTTTCCAAATCCAAATAGGTCATGTCAGACAGTTTCTGTACATTCCAAATAAAGTGGGACAGCCTTTTCAAGGAGGAAAGTTTTCAGCAAGCAAAGGTGGGCTAGACAGAGTGAGGGACAGGCTTACAGAGGGAGGAGGCTGAGGGGCAGACAGGTAGAAATATTGCAGACAGAAGGGAGAAACAGTTTGGCAGCTGTAGACCATATTAGAGACACTGATGGTCATTATTAAAAATCTGGGGAGGTAGAAAAGAAAATATGGTAAATAAATTAAGGAAGAGGGAAAAACTTCAACAGAACACCAACAACTGCAGGAAGTGATGAAAAGATTCCAAAATATCGCATCAACTTGACAGCCATGATGAAAATACAGCCCATTATTTGTCAACATTAAAAAAAGCCAGAAAAATCATAACTGGGTTGCTGATCAACTTGTTCAAGAGGGACAAAAAATCACAAAAGCACCAGTCTCCTCAGTTTCAACCTGACAACAATTGAACATGCTTAACAGGTCTTTAAACACTTGGGGTCACCATTACCAGGGAGGAAAAGCAAAACATAAAACATCCTTCTGTGATTACTTTCAACTCAGTCACCAACACTGTACAAGACGGACAGAAACAAGACATCAATATAAAGGATCAAGGAGGACAGAAGAAATGTTGTATTATGATTTTCTTGTCTCCTGCCTGATGCTCCCTCCTACTGTCAATATAAACAACATGAAGCTAAAGCTCCTGGACACCACCACCTTCACAGTCACAGACCACTGTGATCTACCTACCTACCCTAATGGGTGTGCTGTTCAGTCAACAGGAGGTAGCAGTATGTCTGTACAACAAAAACAATACAGTTTTGTATCCCTTGGTCCTCACAAAATGTCCCTCACTAGATCCATCAAGCTAAATCAAAACTGCTATGGTATCTCCTACTGGGACAACAAGCTCGGGTGTGCCCCAACTGGAGAGATGATGTACTGTTCTACACACTGTCAGGCTCACTGATTAAATTGGGAAATCTTAGACTGTCAGACACATATAACATCACATTCAGTCAATCAGGAGATGCAAATCTATATTGCTGACAGAAGCTTGGTCGGTAGTGTAGACATGTCAGGTCAGGAGATATTCAGGTAAAAAGGGTCTGGGTCTGGATGACTGTTGGTCAGTATGTGGACAGCTGTGGCATGTGTTTGTAGGGGGTATAAATCTGGAATGTGTCCAGGTGACAGAGAGGGGGCAGCCCCTGGGGGAAGTGTACCACTGTCTGCTGGGGTAAAAGAATATTAGGGCCCTGAGTTTTGACTGCAGCAACAGGAGGCTGTTTGTGGCAGGGAAATTCAGATACAGTAACAGTGTTTGAGAAAAAAATAGAGACAAAATGGTCTTTATATAGGTGGTCCTAGTACAAGGGGGTCCTTTTATTGAGGTTTTTCTTAATATTTAGATAGTCATTATCAAATTGAATGCAAATTTTATCATTTCCCGAGTAAAATGATTAATGATTTGCTTAGAGTCAAGACATTTTTTATTCTACTTCCAATTTATTTAAATACTGAATTCTATTCATATTAAACAATTATTTATCTTCATAAGTAGTTTTTTTCAAGTTAATCAATATCTCTTACTCATATACTACTTTTTTTTTCTAGGTAGAAATACTTATACAAGTATTTCTCTTAAATATGTTTTCATTTTAAAAATATTTTTAAATAATTACTAAAAATTTATCATTTTCAGCTATGATAAATATCTATTCTATGGAATCCTACTAAAAATTCCACAAAAATTTCATAGATTAACGCATTTTCGCAGTTTACGCAGGATTATGTCAAATTCTGCAGCTTTTAAAGACTTTAGAATTTTGTATTTCTTTACATATATTGTTTATCCACAAAGTAATTCATTTATTTAAATACCCTGTGAAACAAGAAGGGTAAAATGTGTTTCAAGCTTAATTTTAAAAATTTTACTTAATGCTTAAATCAAAATAACTAAGAAGCTGTAAACAAAACTGAGTGATGAAGAAAGTTAGAATGGTTTTGGTAGGGTTATGGGTCATGTAAAGTGATTCTTTGTATATTGTGATATTTTGTAAGTAAGTTTGGTAGAATTTTAAGACAGCCAGGTTCTCTATAGGAATCACAGAACAGCCCAAATATAGATAGCATGTTTTAGAAATCCATCCATAATTTAAATTTAAATCATGGTCCATTAAGTGATATCGGATATGACATTTTGCTATTCTGTGAAACATGTGTTCAAAGTTATCAAATGTCAAACTTAAAAGGGTTTAATATTTTGCATGTAAAAGACCAAAGACCAATAAGAAAGAAAAACGGTATAGTGGTGAAATCATCGTATATTTAAAAGGGAAAATTTGGAAAATAAAATCCAATATTAAAAAAGATAATAGAGGAATGATATGGTTTAAAATTCCCACAAGGCGGGTTTTAATATGGAAAAAGATATTTTTCTATTTTCTATGTATATACCCCTGAACACTCACCTGTGTATCGTAATATAAATTCAGGTTTTTTTTGATTGTGATCTGTTTGAAATTATTAATGATGACATATTACCTTTCGTGATATGGGCGAAATTTTTTTATGTGTGATATGAATGGGAGAGTGGGGGAAAACAAAAGACTATATCATCAACACTGGATTGACAGATATGTTGTTTTACCGAAAGTGGAGGAATACGTTAGTTACCTGATCGAAAATCTAATGAAAAAATTACAAATGCATTTGGCCATAAATTATTAAATCTATGCAAAGAAAATGACCCGTTTCATAGTTAATGGTAGACTTGAGCCTGGTTACACCACGTGCTAAAAAACGATAAATAGAAATGTCACGGGGTTTGTAGTACAGTTGATTATTGGAAACAAGTAGTCATAACTTTAGTAAGATCAACCTTTTCTGTGTTGAAGACTTATGTTTATTTTCGACCATAGTCCAATCAGTTTGAGATGAATTTCATTATGCAATTGGAAGATAAGGGAAGTGATCATAATGTTTTTATTGATAAAATTGTTTGGGAGGGTAATAAAAAAGAGATTTTAAATACCTGTCTGAATGATAAGAAATACATGTTTGATAGTATTGTGGACAACTATATTCTGATCTCATAAATACGATGAATGTATAAATTCTTCAAGACTTAGTATAGTATATGCTATGACAATTTTTGGATCTAGGAAATGTTTTAACACAAAATTACAAATGAGTGTAACCGACGTCTCCATGGTTTGACGACAGTTGCAGAAGAGCGAAAAATGAATTTATAGATGTAAACGTATATAAAAAGTGATCAAAACCCGGGAAAACAGAAGCCCTTATTTTTAGAAAGTAGAAACATTCTGTCAATGAAAATGAATTTGTGCAACATTTCTCAAATCTGTTTAGAAGTAGTAAAGATTCCTTTTATTCATAGGGATTTACCATGGGAGATAATATTGATATGATCAACTAGATAAACCATTTTCTGAGAAAGAAATCATTGAAACAATTTCATCTTTAAATAGAAATAAAAGTATGGTTTGATGATATTGATGCCTGACTTTTTTATTGATTCTAAAATATTCATAACACCTTTTTTTGGTAAAAATATTCAATAAAATTTTCGAAACAGGTGAATATCCTGAAATGTGGACCAAAGGTTTTAAATAATACCATGTTTTAAAAAGGTGATAAATCAAACCCTGCAAATTATAGAGTTATTACATTAATAAATTCAATGGCTAAAATTTCTTTTATGTCTTAGAAATAAATTAAATAAATGGCGTGAAGATGAAAATGTTTTCATAGAAAATCAGTTTTGGTTTTAGAATAACCATAGTACAATTGACTGCATTTTTTTTTTACACACACTAATTAAAAATATATTATCTAAAAGTAAGAAACATATTTGTTTTTCATAGACTAAAATCATGCTTCGTGCAATATCTATTGATAACTTATGGATAAATTGGTACAGTGTGGTATAGCTGTAATTCTTGAACATGTTAAAATCTTTATATTCTAAGGTGTCTGCATGTGTTAGATTGCTCAAAGTAAACTTTCAGATTGCTTTAATTATCATGATCGTTTGAAGCAAGGGACCCCTCTCCCCATATTATTTCCCCTTTTTTCGTGAATGACATAAATGAATGTTTAGATTTTGATAATCTCACAGATACAGATCTCCAGCTTCTAACGTCATATTTAATGATACAGTGTTTTTACAAACGGATAAAGTAAGTCTACAAATAGATAACATATATTTATACATATTTAACTCTCAAAATGGAACTCACAATAAATGTGGATAAGACAAAAATATGTATTTTGAAAAAAAGAAATCTAACTATAATTTTGAATGGTATATAAATCATGAAAAAATTGAAGTAGTTGATAATTTTTTTTATCTTGGCGTCAAATTTGTTTAAATCCGGGAAAACTTAGATTTGCAGTAAGGGGATTGTCGGGTCAAGCATCAAGACCCCTTTAAAAAATTTATGTCTGTTATTCAAAAAGTATCATGTGATTTTAAAAATGAAATTATCATTATTTGACAAACTAATTACGCCCATTTTATTATATGGTTCTGAGGATGGGAGTTTATAATTATGCGATGTTGACAGACTACATCTTAAATTTTTGAAACTATATTAGGGTACGCAAACAAACTGTTAATAACGCTGTGTATGGGAACTGGGGAGGCTACCATAATGTACTATAGCTTTACTAAGATCATAAGGTACTGGCAAAAATTTCTACTTCCAAAACAACCTAATCCATGCAGCATTTAACACCAGTTGAATTATTATTTTCCAATAAATGAAGTTGCTTGGGTGAGTAAAATCAAAATACATTAGATAACCTTGGTTTTTTCAAATCTTTGGTTAAGTGAAAATCTTAATGGTAAATTCTATCCAAAACTTTTTGAACGTGTTAGAGACCCAGTTTATCAATCGTGGAGAACACAAGTATTCTACTTGTAGAAAATAGAATATTATGTTAATTTAAAAAGAGATTTTTGAATTTTTGAACAATATCTATTTTAAAATTAAGAATGATTTGTTAGAATATCACTTACAAAGTTTTCGATTAAGTTTCCAATAATTTAGCTATTGGGGTCTGGTAAATTTAACCAATACGAATGGGAAGATAGAATTTTTTTATTATGTAATCAAAGACAGTTAGAGTCAGAATATCATTTTTATTAGTCTGTCCTAAATATAAGGATATAAGAAATTCATTTTAGCTGAAACAGATCTTCCCAACAGTCCCAATGTTTTTCAATATTATGTCAAGTAAGTCTAGAAAAAAGTGTCCCAAATCTTGCAAAATAGTTAAAAAAGCAATGGATTCAGAGTATCTCTCTTAAAATAATTATTTTTTTTAGATTAACAGTATATTTTATGAGTATAATGATTGCAATACATTGCCTTCTATTCGACACGTCGTATTATTCTGTAGAATCTTATCAACTGATTTGTTATATATGTATTTTCTGTAATGGTGTCAGCGCAAACATGTATTATTATGAGTTTGGGGGAATGGCATGTTATTGCTGTATGCCAAATAAATTGAGTTTGAGTTTGAGTTTTTATAATTGTAATAATGGATATCATTGGTTTTTCTACTTGTTTATTCAATTTTATTGGTTAACTATTGTAAACCCTTCAAATTTTAAAATAAAGTTATTCTTGCAGAATTTAGGACATCTTGAGAAAATCTTGAGAGTAGTCTAGTAAATGCAATCTTGGATAGTTAGTCTTATAGAGATCATATCCCCAAATCTGAAGGAGTTGAATAATCTTGTGGAGTTATCTTTAATTGTTTTAATTAATCTTGTGAAATCTTGGGCATTTTGAATTTGAAATTTTTGGTAGAAAAAAATTATACTGGAAAAATAAAAAGGGAAACAACTACAATTTGGGTTGTTGCCTTCAATCTGCCACCAAACTGTGTCAATAGAGTGGACCCCGTGACTGTGTGGTGTAAGGGTGAGAGTGAGCCACGAGTCGTTTTACACAACATTTTCACTAAAAGTGAATTCCCATACGACAACAACAAACCCACCACCCCCAAAGTGTCACGGGCACAAGCCTTTATAGACTTTTAGATTTGAGCAAAAGATCCCCATAACTCCATGTCAGTGGATGCTTTAATCTCACTGAAGTCTTTCAAGCATTTGAAGACCATATTATAATCCAATGATGGATTAACCTTAAACTATGTTGCTGTACGGACGCCATAAAGTCT
>CM037789.1:5809423-5859423 GCA_021229015.1 Solen grandis
ATAGAGCATTTAAATGAGGTTTTATCTCCCAATAAATCTTAGTACATTCTTGAAATGAGTGAGTATTTCCTATAAGCTCAAGTACTCACAACAACTTATTCAACCAGCTGAAAAGTAGCACAGACTGTAAGAGACTTTGAAGCTCTGCTAGATATAAACTCTGTAGATATTGATCTGATTTTCTGGTACCTAGCTGAAAAATAACTGTATGATATACTGCACAATTTATTGCATGATAAATTGATGATATACTGTATGCTTTAGATCCATGTAGGATTTTAACACACAACTAGAACTGTCGCCTAAGGGCTTACTAATACCCCCCCGCAAGTGTTTTTGTCAAACATGGCTTTGGAGCATGAAATCAGAATTCTTGCATACAACACTCCATCTTAATACGTATATAGAGGACATATGTGCCAACTACATGGAAATCTAGTGATCCTTTGTAACACATACCTATGGATATACCTATGTCTATGGATAAATATCATTAAGATTCACTGAAATCTATCAATGGAAGAAAATTGTAAAACAAATACCATCAAAGGGACATATCTTTAAAACAGGGGGAGGGGGGGGGGGTAACCCAATGTTATATAGAAAAAGCGCTACTACAATGTCTAAGGATGAATGGCAGCAAGTTTCATCAAAATCCTTCCAGTAGTTTAGGCGAAGTAGTCCGCAGAAGTTTGTAATGCAAAAATCATCAAAGGGCATAACTTGGAAAATAGGGGAGGTAACCAAATGATATATAGATAACGCGCTTATACAATGTCTAAGGATCACTGCCAGCAAGTTTCATCAAAATCCTTCCAGTAGTTTAGAAGGAGTAGTCCGCAGAAGTTTGTAATGCAAAAATCATCAAAGGGGCATAACTTGGTAAATAGGGGAGGTAACTCAATGCTATATAGATGTCTAAGGATCATTGACAGCAAGTATCATTAAAATCCTTCCAGTAGTTTAGGCGGAGTAGTCCGCAGAAGTTTGTAATGCAAAAATCATCAAAGGGGCATAAATTGGTAAATAGGGGAGGTAACCAAATGCTATATAGATAACGCGCTGCTACAATGTCTAAGGATCATTGACAGCAAGTATCATTAAAATCCTTCCAGTAGTTTAGGCGGAGTAGTCCGCAGAAGTTTGTTATGCAAAAATCATCAAAGGGGCATAACTTGGTAAATAGGGGAGGTAACTCAATGCTATATAGATAACGCGCTAATACAATGTCTAAGGATCATTGCCAGCAAGTTTCATCAAAATCCTTCCAGAAGTTTAGGAGGAGTAGTCCGCAGAATTTTGTGTCTACAGACGGACGGACGGACGGACAG
Source organism: Solen grandis (assembly GCA_021229015.1). Lineage (NCBI taxonomy): Eukaryota > Metazoa > Mollusca > Bivalvia > Adapedonta > Solenidae > Solen > Solen grandis. The sequence goes on from CM037789.1 coordinate 5,810,755, forward strand.
ACGGACGGACAGACGGACGGACAGACGGACGGACGGACGGACGGACAACCTGATTCCAGTATACCCCCCCCTAACTTCGTTGCGGGGGGGTATAATTATGCTTTTTGAGAATTTATCTGAAAAATATTTATTGAAATATGCCTCTTATCATTTAGAATGCAAAATTTTGCTGTTTACAATCAGTTAAGAGACAAGCAACAGAGATGGGAAGGCAACACCAATCTGTGACAAAGTTTTCAATCATATTACAGTCAACCCTCGTTACACCGGCAGTGTTCGTAAATCTCAATTTTGCCGGTGTATCGAATTTGCCGGTGTAATGAGCGAATCCTATTTTCCTATTTACACATCCCACCCACTTAACCGTAATGTTGATTTCGGTAAAAGGAGATTTTATATATAATAAATGATAAGGCTAATATAACTTTTATGATGCATATGAATTAATTTTACACGTATTTCATGTATCATGTGTGTGTTTGTGTGTGTGTATGTGTGTGATTCGTAAATAAACTTTGTTTTACCTGTAAAATTATATGCGTATTCATGCTTTACCCTACTTTGTAAATATGAAGACGCTACATGTATATACAACTTCCGGTTAGGTATAATAGCTTTACGAACATACTTATATCGTAAAGGGAAAAGACAGAATAAACAACAAACACAATGGTAGGTTAAGATCTTTTTTTTTAATAATTAGAAAACCAAAGGAATAAGGCCTCTTCTAACTTCACGTGTTTTCCGCCGCGCATACGTACAGATGAGGTCTCTGCAGAAGTCGATTCCCATTTCTTACTCTTTCTAACATTGTCACCGATTGTTGATCTGCCAACATTCTTTCCAAATAATTTTGAGAAATGGCCAGCAAGATGCTCTTGAGACAGTTTAGGACTGTCTTTCTTGTAGAGTGCTATCTCGCGTTTTTTTGCTTGCGATAGTTGCGTATGATGCCGTTTTCGTGGAGGTTCCATTATTTTAGTGTAGAAATTACAGTTTATTTTCTTTTATGTGATGCTTTAACTTTTTTTTTATTGGAATGAAAGTCAGGATACAAGTAAGGATATAAAAACGTAACAATAGTTATCAACAATTATAAATAGCGTTTATTGATTGGATATCCTTAACTCTCGCGCATCAAGAAATTATCTCTTCATTTTCCCACTGGTAGGTACAGTTAACTATTGTTGAAAATCATTACAAACTGACAACACGTTGATTGAAACTCGACTAAATTGGTAATCAAAGGCATGTTGAAAGCCGTGTAATAAACAAACAAACTGATCACCTCATTAATTGATACCACTTATCGATATCATCTGCAAACAACGCAGCTACAGTTTTGACCAAAAGTATGTTTTTTATCCATGTTAAAACAAAACAAAAACTGACTACCACACCTATTTCAATCCCTAACAACAGTTATCTGTCTAATTAAAGGCAAGTTGTTCACACGTCTACTGGAGTGGCTTCCCATTTTTTACTCTCTCAAACAATGAAATCCTCCACTAAGAAATGCAGCACATGTAAACAAATGTTCAGCTGTGATCACCCGTATAAAGACTGTGTCAAATTGCAAATTAACAACGGCATACACAATAAACAGGTAGTGTACCAGCAGGGAACTAGATTAAAGCCTTTGGTGAAAATCGGCAATGATCAAAAGCTGTCCGTAAGGCTGCCGCTATAACGAAAAGTGATTACACAATGAAACGGAGTTTCGTCTGCCGAAAATTGCTGCCGATACTGGAAGCTGAATTTGCCGTAGTAAAGTGAGAAATAAAGAACAAAGGAATCCGTTACATGACTTTTATTGCCAGATTCCGAATTTGCCGTTGTATCGAATGCCGATGTAACGAGGGTTGACTGTACATGGTGAAATTGGCTGTATCCATGCCATAATGTAATAGCAAAGACCTATTAAACCAAGAAAGGAAACTCCTGTAACAGACAGAGGAAAATATTATTTTGTCATGTGGCTGGTCACTGAATTTTGCAAACTGTCTAAAATATATGAAAAAATAAAACAAAGAGAAAAAAACTACTCTCTTATATAATTATCATTTTTCTGGTGCAAGAAAATATTTTCAGTTTAATTAATTTTGAAAAATTCATTAAATTTTGATTTAAATTCAACCAGTGTAGCAGAAAAACAACAAAATCTACATATTTTTGTTCATCCTGAGGCTTCTGTAATTTACATGAAACTTTTTTTTATTTCTTTACTCATTTCAATATATGCGAGTTCTGGACAATCTGCCGCGTGATTTTGATTTTGATTACTTGCCAATCTTTGTTATTATAGGTCTTTGGTAATAGACTGAAAATGCTTCACTTCATTCCCCAACCATGAGTTATCATAGATAAATTTAAGGATTTTTCAAGGTTTTTTTAAGGCCTTAAAATTTGAAATTAAGGACTTGCATAAACCGCAACTTTAAGTAATAATTGCCTTAAATTTTAAATCATGAAAGGGATGAATCTCATTTTTTTTAACAACTTGAAATACACTTTTTTATTATCAATACTGTAATTTCAAATTCAAAGGTTTCAACCCTTTCAGTTAATTTTAAGTTTTTTTTTAATTTTTAATGTAAATTCACATTTTAATACTAAAACTTGATTAACCACAATAAATAAGCCAATCTGAGGATAACCAGTGAATAAGAACTGATCAAAGGCACCTAACAATAGCAACAGTTCTCTTTGAATTCCAGAAACTGAACTAATATGTGCAGACTTTTTTGTTAGTGTGGAGTAATTAATACATGAACTTGAGTTGTCCGTCTTAATGTTTGAACGGTTCTTATGCTTGCAGATAGATTTTTTAAAAACCAAATGAGGAAGGAATTCACGTGAAATTATGGCAACTAATAAAACCTTGGGATGGATGAGAACTCAAAATATACAGTATAACGAAATTAGCATTAAACAGGATTTGAAAGTGTGGCATAATGCAAATCACTTCCAAAATTGAAAAAAAAAAATCAAATCAAAGAAGGCATCCCTTATCACTGAAAATGCATATGGGTTTGAAAATGGCATGCGGCTAGTTTGCATAATTATTTCTTAAGGCTTGATTGGCCCAAACACAGTAAATCCTTCTCCCAGATTATGTCAATGAACGCGAGCATACTCAGCTTACTGGAAACATTCCAATTTATACTTGAAAGAAAATTGAAAAAAAATCTGAATCTGCTAAAATTAGAGTTTTCCATTTAAATAAAGGCCTCAGTATAGTAAATCTTTATTACTTTAAACATTTATCAAAGAGATATCTTGCAATTCATCAGATAATTCTCAACCAATGGTCTATATTCATAAATCACATAAAAGTTAATTAGTCAGAAAATCCTTATATATCTCCATGTTGCTTTTTTTTCCCTATTTTTTTAATTTGTTGTTTCATTGTTTGTTCATTTTTTTTTGGTTTGTTTGTTGGGTTAAACATCCCACCTACATTATTTCAGTCATTTGGAGACAATGTCTACTTGAGACAGATATAGTGCTGCCACACTGCAGTATCAGGCCTTAAGACATGTGGCATGATACCACACCCAGTCACATTATCGTGATACCAGGCCAACCAGTCCTGCAACTACCTTGTATAAATGTTGAGCACCCAGCAGAGTTACATGTATACCGGTACATGTTGAATGACTTTGGTATGTCATGATTGGAACCCATGACCTCTTGTTCCCTAGACACTTTAATCACTTGGCCACTGGGGAAGGTTTTTTACTTTTTGTCATTTGTGTTACATATAAAAAAAAAGGGGATATATATAAATCATAAAGCCTTAAAAGAAATGTACAAATTTTAACCAGGAAATTCTAAGAAATAAATGTAATGCATTTAATAAAACTGCAATAAATGTGACATCATTCACATGGCACTTGCAAACCAAAAAACCACCACCCAAAAGAAAGACAGCTAAAATGTCTTCAATTTCAACTTAACTTCATTTCCCAACGCTGCAGTCAGAAATCCCATAATAATGTTAATGCAAATTTTGACATGCACTTTTCATGTATACATCATCACAACAGGACGTGCTGTGTTGCACGTCCATCCATCAAAGACGTGTACGAAACATGACAACCACGTAACAACACTGTACAAATGTAATATGCTGAGTGAGTGAAATGGACAGGACAAAACAACCTCTTTGCTCTTAATTAAAATGCCTGAACTCGCTTTCCTTCTTCTGTACAGTCAAACCTGTAGAAGACAGACAACTCCGTGACTAAATCAAAGTGGCTGTCTTACACAGGGGGCTGTCTTATCCAGGGTTCACCTCAGACAGACTAGAAGTGGATATTTTCTTTTAAATTTGATGAAGATAGTTTTGGCAAACCAAAGAAAATATGTTCATTATGATTGTATTTTCATGTTTGCAAATTAACTGACTTCTGTTTTTTTGGACTGAAATTGGTGGCCGCTGGCGGCGTTGAGCATGTGGCCATCTTATAAGAGGCCATTATATAGTAATTTCTAATCAGGATGTTCGAAAGTGGCACACTTAGGCAGGTGGCACACTTATAAAGGTGGCCAACCGAGCAGGTTGGACTGTCTTCGTATATATATATATATATATATATATATATATATATATATATATACACTTTTTGGAAACAACTTATGCAATTCATATGAAACCAGATCAGACTGAGTGCAACATTTGATTGGATCAGATTTAATAATGTTTACAGCTCCACAGTACTTCCTGGGGCCATAATGTATAACATGTCCAGATTTCAAATTAAATCTAAAATCTCAAGTTGGACACAAGTTCATATAACTTTTACTTTTCCATAATAATGGTCCCTGGGTTGAACCAATACTTTGCACACAAAAAGTTAATAAAAAATTCCCTCCCCTCACCCCAGCAGAAGTCAACCTTTGGATTCTTAGCTAATGTACATTACTTATGGTGGAGGCATATTGTTTTAAGACTCAGCAGTTGTAAAAAGCAAAGGGTTCATTTTTTCTCATTTCATTTAACTTAAACTTATTTATTTATGTTGATTGGGAAACAAGTTCTTACAATCTATATTTTCCCTTGCGACATTTCCTGGTCACCCTTGGAAGGTCATAAAAGGTTCTTGCCCCCAACAGAATTCAAACCCACAAATTTCAGCTCCACTGTGAGTCAAGTATGTTACCACTTGACCATGGAGCCCTTCAATAAATTACCATGCTTTTTATGGTCTCTTAAATAAAGTACAAAAATATGTTATTACATACAATGTTAAATGTTAACCTTGTTTTGTAGTTTGTTTTTTTCTTGTTTTTTTTTTGCTAGTGACTGCCACTGTAACTGTCCAAGAATGTTGGTAAGGTTTGAAGTCCCATGCAATCAACAGTCTCTCAAATCATTTGATGACAAAGACGAGACAATTATCATGATGCCATACTGCAATATCAAGGCCACTCCCAAAGTGGACTCAAGTCACAATGGGCAATAATCCAGATTGAATTCTTGTGAAAATTCCCTAATTTTTACCCTGAGAATTGTCATTGAATCAGCAAAAAAAAATCATGTCCACTTAAAACAAATTGGAAATTATTGCTGAGAATTTTTGCTGAGGAGTTTTTAAGAACATTAAAAGGATAAAGAAAGAGCAATAAATCATTGTGAGGCACACTCCTGCAACTACCTCTATCCTACTTCCCATGGCTTCCTTATCAATTCCATTTTTCTATTTTTAGTAACAGTTACCTTTACTTAAACCCAATCCATCAAAAATACAAACCCTAGCTACCATTTGCTGCACTTGTTTCAACTGTATTTCAGTCATACAGCAACACCCTGCTGAAGACCCCTTGTTCAAAAAGCAGAGCCACTGACCTACTGCAAGCTAGCTTAACCTACCACGAGCCAACTGGAAGGCTAATCAGAGAGACTTAAACCCACAGCCATGAGGGGCTTTAAAGTCTTGATAACATGCCTACAATTATAACCAATCAGCCATGGAGGTTCCTGAACTGCACTCCAGGTTTCACACTCTAGTATTATTGGAAAGAAAATCTAAATATTAAAACTAGAAGATGATACATGTTTATCTCAGAAATTTCTCCATTCAAGTTTACACTTTATTTATTCTATAATGACAGGACAGAATGAAGTCTTGTTTTTCACATGGCCTTTGGTATGGGATACAACAATAGTAGATCTAGGATCAAACCCCGGTTGCACTGGATAAAAACCAGTGTGTTACCACTACACAAATCTCCATGAAGAAAACCACAGGTCTGAAAACTTATGGTGATGTCCTGATTTAAAGCATTTAAAGCATCAAGATCAGGAGCAGTAATAGTATCTCCAAAATGTCGGTCACCAACGGGGGGAAAGAAATGTCGAGACTAATGTTAATTACCACCACTTTGTTTAACACCAAATGTCAAATGATCATGTGCAGGACATAAGAAACCAGGAGGAGAGATGGGTAAATCTGATGGAGATGTGGTCCACATGGACAAATCAGGCAGGATAACAGGGGGCTCTCTTTAGTCTGTCAAGATGGATGCTGACACCTGTCAGACCAAAGGTAAGGAATACAATCTACCTGAAGGACAACGTCCAATCTGATCAAAGCATACACAGATTACATGCTGGTTATTGATGAGCAGAAACTTGCATAGCATCATGTCAACCAGAGGGTATACGGTATTTTATCAAATAAGATATTGAGGTATACAAAACTTTAATGAAAACAAAAGCAAATTGATGGAAATGTATCTTGGGAGATAGCAAATGAGAACAAAGAGGATGTTGGATCAAGTTCTATCAAATGTTTTTTTGTTTATTGAGTTTAACGCCTTGCTCATTAGGAGACGATGTCTACTTGAGACAGATATAGTGCTGCCACACTGCAGTATCACACCATGGACATGTAGCATGATACCACACCCAGTCACACCAGGCCAACCAGTCCTGGAACTAGTCTTACATGCTGACCCCCATGCAAGGAGTTCTTATACCATTTTTTACCACTCTGGCATGTCACAGTCAGGAGTCAAACCAAAGACCTTCTGATTATAATGTAAAACATATAAACTTTATTTCAAGTAATTTAATTTTTATTGTAAAGCCATTTTGGCATGGTTTAAATTGTAAAACCCCTTAGAGTGTTTTATATGGAGAAAATGGTACACTGAAATCCCCAGGGTTTAAACCATCAGCTATGACAAAAAATACACTTAAAGATGACTTGCAGTCAGATTTAGTTTTACCCAAGTTACACTTATTTACCGTTCTATGAAATCAAAGTGAATCACTCCGAACTAACAACAATGACCTGTACCAAGACATAGATTATTTTTCCTGAGATATCTGCAATTCTGCAGACTGATTGGATAATGGTTCGACCATCATGGACATCATTACCTAATTCCTAACACACAGAGAGAAGACTGTAGATAATTACTAGGGACACACAGATGCTGGGATGTGATAAACTTAGTATACCTCACTTCCTGGATTTCGTCCAGAAAGTGACAAAACCAATGAAAAGGGACACAGAAATAATTTGAATATATAATGGAGGTTGTTGTCTGTCTGGTATGATGCATTAGACACATGCATCCATTATTTTTTGCTGGTACAATTACTATTCCTAGACAAAAAAATCTTGATATTTAACTATAAAGCAGACAAAGAGTTGCAAAACTGCATTACCCTGCTATTGTGACACGTCATACTACTACAAAAGTTAAATTATTTACTACTCTGTACCCACATGACAAGGCTATACTAATCCTTGAAGGTTTCTGTGCTGGACATGTTCTTTACACCTGAGAAGGTGATGAAAGATTCATGCCCTTTAAACAGTGTTCAAACCCTAAACTTTAGATCAGCAGTAATGTACAGTTATACTGGTGGCTCAGTGGTAATGCGCTGGACTGCTAATCCAGGGGTCCAGGGTTCAAATCCTGTTAGAACCTTGGAAAATTTCTGGAACAGTTCTGGGACAATTTCAGTGCTCCCCGCCTTACAAGAAGCCTAGAGCTGGTTCATCCAGAGAGTGGTTCCATCAGTGCTATACACCAGGTGCATTAGAACGAGCTAGGGTAGGGGACCTGGATATACGCATCTGTCTCAGTGTGCTTGTCTTGAGGTGCTAGGGGAGGGCAACCCTGACAGAAAAAGTCCAAGAGAACTGAGGTCAGAGATGCTGGGCCTTAAAGGCGTTCTCTATGAAAAACTGCAGCACCATGCACAATACGCCTGAGCATGAACGCAAACAACAACACTGGACTAGCACACCAGATTATTAGTATGAGTAAAATCCTTATATTCTCCACATGCCCCACCCACCTGTGTTGGTGCCCCCTGTGATGATCCAAGCCCCTGTTGTCTTTGCAGCCTTCAACAGTCCCTTCCTGAAGACCCGCTTCAGTTTGGGTTGAAGGTCAAAGTTCAGGATCCCTCCATGCACGGTGATGAGCAGTTTGGGCAGGGCCAGCCCCCAGTGGTTCTGTAACAGCTGTAGTACTTGGTCCGCCTTCGTGTCGTAGCTGCTAAGCCGCACATACTGAAGGTAGATATAAGAAACAGTTGAATACTGAGTTAGAAGTCACCAGCACTAAGGCCAAAAAGAAAAAAAGTTCAGTTTCTGGTCTCCCGACCGACCCTCTTTTTTAATGACCGACCCTTAAGTTTCTTTTACCTTTCTGCCGACCTACTGACCCTCTTTTTTAATTGCTGAAGACCAGAAACAGAATTTTTTTAGGCCTAAGTAACCATACTGTTTAATGTTACCCTTTTAGTAATTTAATGATTTTGCTTTTCTGAAGAAGAAATTCTTTGTGGTGAAGATGTCCACAAATGAGAGCAGCAAGACCAAAATAACACTGACTTAAAATAAGTGTGGAAAGCATATAGATCAGGGATGATTTACAGGTTATGACCACTTAAAACATATGTTATTGAAGCAGTTATTGAAAGGAATGTTAATTTCCCACAAAGTTTGAAGCAGTTTTGAAAAACTGCAAAATGAATTCAAAAGAAACTAGAATTATCATACCTAGCCACTCAGACTAACCCATTTAAAAAAAAGTTAAATGCACATTTATAAAGTTTCGAAGAAAGGTATGTGTGTCTGATGCTGGTAATGTGACTTAACCCTTTCCCTCATATAGACTCATTTTGATGCCCTCAATAGGTATCACATAAAGCCTGATCTGCAGAAAACCACAGTTAAACCATACCAAATTTAATTCCAAATCCTCATTTCCAGACCACTGAAGAGCAGCAAACAGCATAAAACCTGATCTGCCTGCGAGTTACTCGCAGGCTGACCTGGTTTTATGCTGTTCGCATAGGTCTTTTCATGGTGTTCTCTATGAGGGAAAGGGTTAAAACAGTAAACATGCAGAGGAAATTCCTATGGAGGAAGAGAGGCCAAGTGCACCTTTTACTGGTATCTATACCTTCTTCCAGTGCACATGTATGCCAAGTGTCACTGCTGTTATTGAAAAGCTTTTGAAAGATATTGATGAATTTAAAAACATGACTGATGCAACAAGATAAGATGGTGCAACATGTGGGATTCTTATATAGCCCACATTTCACTAGGTGAAGGATGACACCAGACTTAAGGCTTGTCCAACTAAATGTAGAAATATGTAATATTAAGAAAAAATGATACACGAAATTTGATATAAATGTATTTCCAGTTCCTTTTTCCAACTCTCTATATCTAATCAAAGCACTCAAGGTACTGAGAGAATGTCTGCAGGGTTCACATGAAAGAGCTATAATTTCAGCAGGCTTGAACTCGACAGAGGCAGAAGATCAAATGATGCCAAAAACTCCTCACGTCTTACTGCAACTTTATTTATTAGTAAATCAGCAGAAGTCACTCTTTGTTTCATGATAATTCTACTGGCAGTCCCTTAGAGCCTTGAGCGCTTTGATTTGTTTCATAATAATCAGGAGCAAGGATCCTAAAAATCGATTTTTTACCGGTTTTGACCGATTTTGATCTCAATCGACCGGTTCAGATTTCAAAAAGTACCAAAAAAATCGGTCGAAAAAAAATCCATAATCCTCGTCTAAAACTTTCAAAATCGGTCCAAACGGTTCAAAATAGTCTCTCTTACACACCAATTGACCTACTTCTTGAATTTCCGGTGTGCCCTCGGGGCAGGTGTCAGTGGGGGTCAGGCAGGGACACCCGTCTAGGTCATTATTGGGCAGTTAAGATGAATGGATTGACGGTTTGTACTTAGCGGTTATTTGGACGGTGCCGTGTAATTATCTATGCCGTAATAATGGACCATTGCTTGTTTGCAAACTGTAACCGGTCGACTTTTAAATGCGGTAATTAATGACAATATCAAAGGCTAATCAAAATGTTTATATAAACACAAAGGCACATAATAAACAACACCAAAACGACTGCTTCCAACAATTTATTGATTCGTTAGAGTCATATACAGACCGTCATATACATGCACTTCCGGTAAACAAACTTTCGATTTCGTAGAGGTAAATATTGCAGAAAAATACCTTATTATGCCAACAGGATGCTGAAATATAATAAAAGATCTATTTTCACACTGCAAATGATTCAGGGTATGTTGATTGAAAATATCAATGTTATTTTTTTTTCGGTTATGTTTTTTTTCGGGGGTGGGGGGTACGGAACGGAATTGTTGTAAAGGGGGGGGGGATTTTGCCGTCGACCGGTTGAGATTCCAAAATTTTAGGATCCCTGATCAGGAGTAAAATTCATGACCCTAATTCCATTCGTAAGTAGCATACCTAATGAGGTCATGACCTCACTTCAGCAGTTCACTCTATCTGTTATCTGAAACAGTACAGTTTAACCAGATGCTGTAATTATGCAAATCAGCAATACCTCATTTTGATTTCCTGCTTCATAAGACTGGTTCTGTCAGTCTGATAAAACAGTACCATATGCTAATCGCAGAAAAATGTCATTTTATTACTAGTAAATTATATTTCTTAGTATTTAGAGCATGTTTTAAGTTTGTCAATAAATTTGATAAGAGAACTGCTGGAACCTTACTGTCTGGTTTCAGGCAGGCAAAGAAAATCTTGGAACATCTGCTGAGAGCAACAATAGTCATTACAATGTAATCACATGACTGGCACATTCCTCCCTTAAGGGACAGAAAACAAGGTTTAAACTGGAGCCTGTAATGCATGACAGATCAAGGGATCACCTGTGCTGGTAGGGAGGACAGCATGTTGCTGAAGCAGAAACCCCCTGGGAATAAAGCTATCACAGGAGATCTGGTCTATAACCTGCAAACCCTGTAAGTCATTCTAGCTGTGATAATTCAGTCTTAACATTGAAGCTAAAACTTGAAGAAAGGAGCTTTCATTTCTAGAGATAATTATGCTGATCATCAGAGCATGTAACATAAAGCAATTTATTTCGTAATCATTTCCTACAAGAAGTACCAATGAATTATACTAACTCAATCAGTAAGCTTAAAATTCATTTTCAATTCAATCTTTATTGCACAAAAGACCTGTGGCCTATACAGACAATACATGTCATAACAAACTATAATAGCTCAAAATAAGTTAACTATAACATCAAGAATTGGTTCTCACAAACTTCAAGCTTAGTTAAAACCTCTCAGATTCTTCAATTCATATTCAAACCTGCAGAGTAATTCTTTAAAGGGATAAAATCTCACGTAGCGCCAGTTGGATTCAACAGTATGGAGAGATACTGGACATTTTGTATAGTTGAACAAGGACAATCCAGTAGCACGAATTCAAGAGGTTTGCTCCATATTTTTCATGGTACCATTAACTCACAACTGGGAAGATTTATATGTAAGCGCCCGGAGAACTCAGTCAGTAGAGCATTCGCCCTGTAAGCGAAAAACCCCGGGTTTGAGTCCCGGTAAGGCTTCATATTTTTCTCGCCCTGTGACATTTTATATAATTTTTTTTGCTAAATCTACTAGATAAAATGGGAGAAGAATCCCATATAAGCTAGTCCTACACAGGGAGAAGAATACCATGTAAACCTGTCCTACACAGGGAGAAGAATCCCATGTAAACCTGTCCTACACAGGGAGAGGAATCCCATGTAAACTAGTCCTACACAGGGAGAAGAATCCCATGTAAACCAGTCCTACACAGGGAGAGGAATCCCATGTAAACCAGTCCTACAATCCCATGTAAACCAGTCCTACACAGGGAGAGAACCCATGTAAACTTCCTACACAGGGAGAGGATCCATGTAAACCAGTCCTACAATCCCATGTAAACCAGTCCTACACAGGGAGAGAGAATCCCAATGTAAACCAGTCCTACAATCCCATGTAAACCAGTCCTACACAGGGAGAAGAACCCATGTAAACCAGTCTACACAGGAGAAGAACCCATGTAACCTGTCTACAATCCCATGTAAACCAGTCCTACACAGGAAGAAGAACCCCATATAAACCAGTCCTACAATCCCATGTAAACCAGTCCTACACAGGGAGAAGAATCCCATATAAACCTGTCCTACAATCCCATGTAAACCAGTCCTACACAGGAAGAAGAACCCCATATAAACCTGTCCTACAATCCCATGTAAACCAGTCCTACACAGGAAGAAGAACCCCATGTAACCCTGTCCTATAATCCCATGAAAACCAGTCCTACACAGGGAGAAGAACCCCATGTAAACCGGTCCTACAATCCCATGTAAACCAGTCCTACACAGGGAGAAGAACCCCATGTAAACCAGTCCTACACAGGGAGAAGAACCCCATGTAAACCTGTCCTACAATCCCATGTAAACCAGTCCTACACAGGGAGAAGAACCCCATGTAAACCAGTCCTACACAGGGAGAAGAACCCCATGTAAACCAGTCCTACAATCCCATGTAAACCAGTCCTACACAGGGAGAAGAAACCCATGTAAACCTGTCCTACACAGGGAGAGGAATCCCATGTAAACCTGTCCTACAATCCCATGTAAACCAGTCCTACACAGGGAGAGGAATCCCATGTAAACCTGTCCTACAATCCCATGTAAACCAGTCCTACACAGGAAGAAGAACCCCATATAAACCAGTCCTACAATCCCATGTAAACCAGTCCTACACAGGGAGAAGAATCCCATATAAACCTGTCCTACAATCCCATGTAAACCAGTCCTACACAGGAAGAAGAACCCCATATAAACCTGTCCTACAATCCCATGTAAACCAGTCCTACACAGGAAGAAGAACCCCATGTAAACCTGTCCTACAATCCCATGTAAACCAGTCCTACACAGGGAGAAGAACCCCATGTAAACCTGTCCTACAATCCCATGTAAACCAGTCCTACACAGGAAGAAGAACCCCATGTAAACCTGTCCTACAATCCCATGTAAACCAGTCCTACACAGGGAGAAGAACCCCATGTAAACCTGTCCTACAATCCCATGTAAACCAGTCCTACACAGGGAGAAGAACCCCATGTAAACCTGTCCTACAATCCCATGTAAACCAGTCCTACACAGGAAGAAGAACCCCATATAAACCAGTCCTACACAGGAAGAAGAATCCCATGTAAACCTGTCCTACAATCCCATGTAAACCAGTCCTACACAGGAAGAAGAACCCCATATAAACCAGTCCTACAATCCCATGTAAACCAGTCCTACACAGGGAGAAGAACCCCATGTAAACCTGTCCTACAATCCCATGTAAACCAGTCCTACACAGGAGAAGAACCCCATGTAAACCTGTCCTACAATCCCATGTAAACCAGTCCTACACAGGAAGAAGAACCCCATATAAACCAGTCCTACACAGGAAGAAGAATCCCATGTAAACCTGTCCTACAATCCCATGTAAACCAGTCCTACACAGGGAGAAGAACCCCATATAAACCAGTCCTACAATCCCATGTAAACCAGTCCTACAATCCCATATAAAACAGTCCTACAATCCCATGTAAACCAGTCCTACACAGGGAGAAGAACCCATATAAACTGTCCTACAATCCATGTAAACCAGTCCTACACAGGAAGAAGAACCCCATGTAAACCTGTCCTACAATCCCATGTAAACCAGTCCTACACAGGAAGAAGAACCCCATATAAACCAGTCCTACAATCCCATGTAAACCAGTCCTACACAGGAAGAAGAACCCCATATAAACCAGTCCTACAATCCCATGTAAATTAGTCCTACAATCCCATGTAAACCTGTCCTACAATACCATGTAAACCTGTCCTACACAGGGCTTCAATTCCTTGCTTGACATGGACAAGTTCTCGCCTATTCTGGCCAAATGAGATGTTCTCTCTCAGACAGGATTATCCTTGAGTGGGTCATGACTTGGCGTGAAGCTTGAAAGGAAAATAGGTTTTCAAATATTTTCCAGTGTTCAAAATTGATTTTAAATTATGGAACATTGTATGCATTTAGTTTCACAATTTCAGAATTCACTGACTGGAGGCTTGTATTGATCCACTTCCAAACAATCTAAAGCATCACTTTAAGGTGAATAAAACAAACATTTGAAACATGCAAGTTGAAATGAAGCATATTTAATTAAGCTAATGAAATAATGAGAATTTTAGAACATATACTTAAGAGCATTCTGACTGCTTAGAACATGTTCTAATGTTCTCATGGTTCAGTCCAAAATTAGTGTCTTATTAGATCAAGTATTAATCCTTACAGTGAACCACAGCTTACATTAGAATAATAAATTTTTGTCATAATTAATACACATTATATACCAATCCAGCTATACTTGCACTATTCAAATGAAAGAATTTTTGTTATAGACCAAACTTCCTTCCAATACTGAAAATTTCTAATTTGAAAAAGGTAAGATTTGACAATGATTTTTGCATATAATTCTGAGATATAAACAGTTTTAACTTAATTAAAAAATAAAACTTGAACCTAGAGGATGCCAAATCAGTGTAATCATGCTTATGTATTTGTTTTGTTAGTCAATGTTATGTGATCATTCTATGGAAGATTTTTTTCATACTGAGTTGTGTTCCACAATCATTCTTTGTCTGGTCTAGTCAGGTCAAGATCCATTTTTAGCTTGTCTGTTGCAAATAAAAAGTCAAGCTATCATCATCCCTGGGTAATCAATGTTCAAAAACTTGAATGTACCCCATTACTCAAACACTTTTAACAGACAAACATTGACTTCTGCATACAGTGTCCTTGTTTATATTATTTATGTGTGATTGATTGATTGAAAGTGTTTGGTCAGTGTAATTTACCCTCATGCATTTCACCACACCTTTTCATCTGAGTGGCCGAGAACTACTTTCTGCAAGCAGTTAGCTATTACCATTGAGCAATAATTATGTTCCTTGTATAAGAAAAGAATCTAGTAAATATAATCCATTGAAAGCCAGAAGGGCTTATCAACCTTCTGTTTATACATCCGATGAGACCTTTTGGCTTTCTATGAACAATAAGTTATGCATTTATTTGTAAAACTTTTATATTTTAACCCTTTCCCTCATAGAGGACACCATGAAAAGACCTATGCGAACAGCATAAAACCAGATCAGCCTGCGAGTAACTCGCAGGCTGATCAGGTTTTATGCTGTTCGCTGCCCCTCAGTGGTCTGGAAATGAGGATTTTGTAATTAAATTTGGTAAGGTTTAACTGTGGTTTTCTGCAGATCAGGCTTTATGTGGTACCTATTGAGTGCGTCAAAATGAGTCTATATGAGGTAAAGGGTTAAAATGTAACATTAAGTATTTGTTTATATATATATATATATATATATATATATATATATAATATATATATATATGTAGCATTAATGATTGTAATGCAGTCATGTAGGTTTAATAGACACATTTAGAGTTTATCAAATTAATTATCATCAGAGTCAGATTATAACGTGCTTGTATATTGAAAACTGTATTAATTTCATTGAACTATAACTGATATACTCATTCATTAACTATTATCTGACAGTTATATTAATGTCTAACTGATTATTGTTATCTCTCTAAAGGTTTCATTACTTGTTCTTCTATTGAAATCAGGATGCCCAAATTATGTGTTGTCATTATTTCAGAACAAATCCCCATACTACACTAAGAAAAAAATGGCAAAGACTTAATCTGTTTATGAACATTTAACACACAGATAGTTCTCAGTTAGGCTGACATAACTGATTTCTAAGTCTCGGGAGATCTGTTTTTTACAGCGACATGCGCTGACCTACTGACATCTGAAGCCTCAGACACGATTATTCACATCCAGTAATTCTGCCATATGTAATTTATTTCCTTCCACACAGAAATCCTACCACAGGTTATATATACATGGTAGATTGTTTGATGTTACAAAAGTTAATTACAGTCCCCAGTGTCTGAGTGGTTAGAGTGTCCACCTCGTGAACGTGAGGTCGTGTGTGCAATCCCTGGCTGCGACATACCAATGTCGTAAAAATGGTACTGTTATAGCTCCCTTGCTTGGCGCTCAGCATATAAGGGTAGTTGCAGGACTGGCTGGCCCGGTGTCAGGATAGTGTGACTGACTATCATGAATGATCAGATACGCTTACATAAATATGAAAATATTTAACTTTTGTAAACATAAACTGCTTATTTGTTGGGTAAATGTCCCAACAACAGTATTTCAAGATGATTGCTTGAGAAATGGAGGTACTAGAGTGTAAACGCTAAAATTGTTTATGCAAGACGCACATATGCATGACAGACGATGGACATTCAAGTATCACAAAAGCTAAAAAACTGGACGGGATGCAACACAAGTGGACAGCACAATGGGTGTTATGCAATAAAGCCCTGAATTCACTTTGTGGTGCAGGAGTAAAATAATGAACAGAATGATGAAAAGCTCCTAATTAATTCTCTGAAACCATCTGCAATTTCATTTAATTTTATTATAGACAAACAAAAATAAGATGACAATTCCAGGAAAATTTGATTTTCCTTATAATCACAAAATCTCAGCCCTAACAATAGCTTGAGACAATTAAGTATAAATTCTATTTTTAGAAAGTGACCTTGACCAGATTTACTCCAAATGCAGACACAACCCCACCATGCAAAATATCTATTTACAAAATGGGTCCACATCCCATTCTTTACAAAAGTTATGAAGCAGAAACCAAAATGTGCTCCCGCCAAAATAATGGCATATGGAAAACTAATATCCTGATTTTTCTTTTCAAAAGCTATATATCGAAACTACAAAGACAAATTTAAAACCAAGAGTAATGTTTTTCCACAAAGCTATTTATTACTACATTCAAATGATAAAGAAGCTGAAACTGAAACAACTAGAACTGTCGCCTAAGGGCTTACTAATACCCCCCCGCAAGTGTTTTTGTCAAACATGGCTTTGGAGCATGAAATCAGAATTCTTGTATGCAACACTCCATCTTAATACGTATATAGAGGACATATGTGCCAACTACATGGAAATCTAGTGATCCTTTGTAACACATACCTATGGATATACCTATGTCTATGGATAAATATCATTAAGATTCACTGAAATCTATCAATGGAAGAAAATTGTAAAACAAATACCATCAAAGGGACATATCTTTAAAACAGGGGGGAGGGGGGGGGGGGGGGGGTAACCCAATGTTATATAGAAAAAGCGCTTCTACAATGTCTAAGGATGAATGGCAGCAAGTTTCATCAAAATCCTTCCAGTAGTTTAGGCGAAGTAGTCCGCAGAAGTTTGTAATGCAAAAATCATCAAAGGGGCATAACTTGGAAAATAGGGGAGGTAACCAAATGATATATAGATAACGCGCTTATACAATGTCTAAGGATCACTGCCAGCAAGTTTCATCAAAATCCTTCCAGTAGTTTAGAAGGAGTAGTCCGCAGAAGTTTGTAATGCAAAAATCATCAAAGGGGCATAACTTGGTAAATAGGGGAGGTAACTCAATGCTATATAGATGTCTAAGGATCATTGCCAGTAAGTTTCATCAAAATCCTTCCAGTAGTTTAGAAGGAGTAGTCCGCAGAAGTTTGTAATGCAAAAATCATCAAAGGGGCATAACTTGGTAAATAGGGGAGGTAACTCAATGCTATATAGATGTCTAAGGATCATTGCAGAAGTTCATAAAATCCTTCCAGTAGTTTAGAAGGAGTAGTCCGCAGAAGTTTGTAATGCAAAAATCATCAAAGGGGCATAACTTGGTAAATAGGGGAGGTAACTCAATGCTATATAGATAACGCGCTGCTACAATGTCTAAGGATCATTGACAGCAAGTATCATTAAAATCCTTCCAGTAGTTTAGGCGGAGTAGTCCGCAGAAGTTTGTAATGCAAAAATCATCAAAGGGGCATAACTTGGTAAATAGGGGAGGTAACTCAATGCTATATAGATAACGCGCTGCTACAATGTCTAAGGATCATTGCCAGCAAGTTTCATCAAAATCCTTCCAGAAGTTTAGGAGGAGTAGTCCGCAGAATTTTGTGTCTACAGACGGACGGACGGACAGACGGACGGACAGACGGACGGACAGACGGACGGACGGACGGACGGACAACCTGATTCCAGTATACCCCCCCCTAACTTCGTTGCGGGGGGGTATAAAAATACAATGCTTAGATCAATATTTCTATAAAAGTCACATTACATTTTCCTACAGTTTATGTATTGAGGTCTGGCTGCAGAATGATTGTAACCATTTACCTCATGAATATTCATTTACAAATTTATGACTTGAACTTTAAATGGTATATGAGACAATGACTTCTTCTTTGTCGTGAAGAATGTAGAGCCTGCGCTTCACTATTGGAGAAGTAGACATAGAAAACCCTGATGAGACCCTCTGTATTATCAATTATCAAAATGTTCCCAAAAGCCAAAACCATGTATGTTTTAAAGCAATAAATCGGAGTGTTCAGTAAAAAAGTGAGTTAATACAAAAAGATTAAGTTGGAAATGGGACATAATTATGTTGAAATCCAAGACAGAGTTTTGTACTCTTGCCTGACCCCTAACATGGGTATGCAATTTCATGTGTGAATTATGAGGGACATCCATGGAAAGGGGTAAACAAAACTTAAACTTTTAAATATGCAAATATATTTTGAAGCGTTACTGTTCCTGTTTTTACTGGTTCAGGTCTGATGATGATAAACTTATGTATAAAGTTTGAGTGACATCCATTTGAGTAATTATGGAGATACTGGCTATGTTAATCATACTTTTAACATTTCTTGGGACGTAGACCCCATGGGGACTACAACAGCTCATTCTATTCTTAGAATAGTCAAGCTAATAAACAAATCCCATCTCTCTCATTTGCATACCGGACTCTGACAGTACTTCCCAATAAATGTTGCATGGAAAGAAAAATAGTAAAACTTATTTTCTTCAAGGCTAGGTTAAACCACAAACACCACCTTTAATGCATATTGAATTTTTTTCCAAACCATATGACATTTTCAAACTCCTCGGGGGAAACTGCTGTTGTCGTAAATAAGAATGAGTTATGGTCTTTAAGGTTGATGGAATATGAAAATGTGACCCTTGAAGGTGGAATAAATCATTCCGACATGGCCGCAACGGAATTATTGCATGAAAAAATTTATCTATGACACACAAGCACATCTGAAGACACTGACAAAGGACGGACAACCTTGACGAGTGCAGATGAACACTTGCCAGTGTCCTGGTGATGAATCATGTGACAGAACAGCAGGTAAGCACAGTCTGCAGTTCTGGTGCAGCGAATAAAACAAGATCATTCTAACATCACTCTTCACGAAGATTATCAAACCTGGAAAGGTGGCTAATTAACCCTTTCCCTCATAGAAGAAACCATGAAAAGACCTATGCGAACAGCATAAAACCAGATCAGCCTGCGAGTAACTCGCAGGCTGATCAGGTTTTATGCTGTTCGCTGCTCCTCAGTGGTCTGGAAATGAGGACTTTATAATTAAATTTGGTAAGATTTAACTGTGGTTTTCAGCAGATCAGGCTTTATGTGGTACCTATTGAGTGCGTCAAAATGAGTTATATGAGGGAAAGGGTTAAAATGAGTCTATATGAGGGAAAGGGTTAAGATGAGTCTATATGAGGGAAAGGGTTAAGATGAGTCTATATGAGGGAAAGGGTTAAGATGAGTCTATATGAGGGAAAGGGTTAAGATGAGTCTATATGAGGGAAAGGGTTAAGATGAGTCTATATGAGGGAAAGGGTTAAGATGAGTCTATATGAGGGAAAGGGTTAAAATGATAAATGATAAAGCAGCTCCTCCTTACAGATGATCGCTGAGAATTTTGATTAAGTATGTATATCAGTATACCTATGTACAGAATTTTATTAAGTATGTATATCAGTATACCTATGTACAGAATTTTGATTAAGTATGTATATCAGTATACCTATGTACAGAATTTTGATTAAGTATGTATATCAGTATACCTATGTACAGAATTTTATTAAGTATGTATATCAGTATACCTATGTACAGATGCATGGTCACCAAAATGCAACATTTCCTATTGTAACGGTTTCTCCATCACAGGCAATAATGTTACCAACTTTACCAACACTATTGAACCTGTAATTAGAATTATAAAACCTATATTTAGAATTTCTTTTTCCATGTGCCTTCACATGACTGATCACATTTACTCTTCATACATGCAGTCACTTCAAAGGTTAAAATTTTATTGACCATTGGTATTAACCCTTTCCCTAATAGAGGAGACCATGAAAAGACCTATGCGAACAGCATAAAACCAGATCAGCCTGCGAGTAACTCGCAGGCTGATCAGGTTTTATGCTGTTCGCTGCTCCTCAGTGGTCTGGTAATAAGGATTTTACAATTAAATTTGGTAAGGTTTAACTGTGGTTTTCTGCAGATCAGGCTTTATGTGGTACCTACTGAGTGCGTCAAAATGAGTCTATATGAGGGAAAGGGTTAAGCTACCTGGGGCTGGTGCATGAAGACACTGCAGAACATGTCACATTGTACAGCAAGCACTTGTGCTTCTGATACTGCATTCTATATTTAACCAGAATTCCCCAATGTGTGATTACGAAAAATAGCATGTGACCTCCACTTGTCAAGTTTAACAAGTCAGAAACAAAGACTTCACCCAGAGTATAAAAAACTTTTTATTATTTCTACCGATTATCTGTGAATGAGCTGCTTTAAGACTTAAAGGCGAATTGTTGCATAGCAGAAGTGTGAGGACAAATTAAATTAACTTGTTTTCAGCTTGAGATGAATGAAATGTGAACTTCATCAGTAACTCTCTTTGTTATCAGTTTGAAAATTATTTGGAAAATGTTTTGTATTCAAATCTAAGCTAATGACTGATAAAGGAGAAGAAAGGTCAAATATTTGCGATGCTATCCATTGAGTAGCTACAAGAAACAACATTTTTTCCCTACCAAATAATCATACATAATTTTCTGATGAATGTATGAACTGTAGAAAAACAAATTTTGATGAAATCAATATACAATTTTCACAATTTTCTGCAATCCTTCAAAATTACGTGACAGGCATACAAGTGGATCTAACAACCGGATGGCCATGAAATCTCTAGAGTTAAAACATGACACATGCAGAGACATCATAAAGCGTGCATCTCCTGTACCAGTGAGAAAAAAAAGCTCTCCATTTGGGAGTTAAAGCACTATGTGCATCTTCTCGAGTTTGGGAAAAGAATAACCCTGGGGTATATAGCTATTTTGGGGGAAAAACTGCATAGATCTAAAGAAATTTTCAGAGGGCAAAATGCCTATGATTAATATGGAAAATCGCTGACAATATGGAAATATTCCTGACAATACAATATGGAAATATCCCTGACAATATGGAAATATCCCTGACATTATGGAAATATCCCTGACAATACAATATGGAAATATCCCTGACAATATGGAAATATCCCTGACAATACAATATGGAAATATCCCTGACAATACAATATGGAAATATCCCTGACAAAACAATATGGAAATATCCCTGACAATACAATATGGAAATATCCCTGACAAAACAATATGGAAATATCCCTGACAATACAATATGGAAATATCCCTGACAATATGGAAATATCCCTGACAATACAATGTGGAAATATCCCTGACAAAACAATATGGAAATATCCCTGACAATACAATATGGAACTATCCCTGACATTATGGAAATATCCCTGACAAAACAATATGGAAATATCCCTGACAATACAATATGGAAATATCCCTGACATTATGAAAATATCCTGACAATACAATATGGAAATATCCCTGACAATACAATATGGAAATATCCCTGACAAAACAATATGGAAATATCCCTGACAATACAATATGGAAATATCCCTGACAAAACAATATGGAAATATCCCTGACAATACAATATGGAAATATCCCTGACAATACAATGGAAATCCTTTTTCTAGGTAAATCAATATGGCATGGCAGTAACTATTTTTGAAGCTCTGAATTCAGGAAAATCTAAATTTGAGATCTTTTGAGAAATGCAGGCCAGATGAGCCTGTAACTCATCATTATACTTTAGATAATTAAGTCGGAAACGTAAAGCTTTATCCTTCTGAAAGTGAATTTCACTGATCCAACTAATGTAAAATGACTGTAATGACTAAGTGAGGGTTCTGTATCAATGCTTCTCTCTATCTGCTACATGCAATTCCTGAACAGGAAACTGAAGTGGTGATAAACCTGGCATTAATCACATTAGCATTAAAATGCCACGAAGATTAAATTAGTTCTACAAATCCACTTAAAACAAACATAAAATCTGCAGGATTAAATTTTCATCTTTAATTAATACCAAGCATTGCCTGGAAATCTGATAGGACAATTCATAAAAAATTTCAAAGTGAACAATGACTCACTGAAATGTACAACAGAGTTGTTGAGAAGAAAAGTAAACAAGAGGGCCATGAAGACTCTGATCGTTCACTGATGATACTTTGTTTAAAACAATCTTCTTTCTTTTTTAAGGAGTGAATGATATGAACAACCTTGTTTGAAAATCAGCCAAAGAAAGTCTGATGGACAAAAACAGGTCACAATAGCTCACCCTGAGTCTCTTGCTTAGGGGAGCTAAAAAAAAAATCAGGTTTCTCAGATTCAAACATAATCTTATCCAATCTGAAGTTGTTCATAACTTATCCTTATCTTTCCTAACAATTTTAGGGTTAGACAAGTAAACAGCATCTGGGAATGTCTGGAAAGGTTATTGCCTCCAAGTGGGCATCAAACTTGAAACCTTCAGACCCATAGCCAGTGAACTTTACCACTGGACCAAGGTATCTGGTGATCAACTGGACAAAATGAAAACATAACGGAGACATTAAACCCAGAGAAAGATTTTAATAGTGTCAAATAGATGGGGACACCTTGCAGATCAGCATCTTTAATGGATTTTCAAATTTTTGAAGTGTAAAAAAACAACAACCAGAAACTGAAAGTTGATGAAACATTTTGGTCTTAAATTTTTCCTTCATGCAAGCTGAAATAAAATCAAAATCAGAATTTTTTTTGGAAATTTATCCCATCCTCAAATTTGAAATGAATGACTTAGATACAAAATCTGAAAGAAGAATTAAATCTATTTTTGTATCTACAGTAAGAAAGAAAAATATAACGGATTACAAATAAACTAAGAAAAAACAAACAAAAAAACATTTTGCTTCCATTTCAATTAGCAAGGGGCTGTGGATAAATGAGCTGTCACATGGAGGTGAGATTTATGGCTGTGGATTTCAACACCAATGTAGGCGAGGAAAGCAAGGCATTGCAGACGATTATTCATGCAAATTTTCCGTGATGCTTCCTGTTTCCAGATAAAATTGTGTTTTGTTACCATAAAAATAATATTGTAAACAAACAATATAATTTTGGAGATTGTTTTCATCTTGGAAAAATGATTTATGTTCTTTGAGAAAATAATTTCTTTTAATTCAGGGAAAGATCATTTTAGGAGTGAAAAATTGTTGTTGAAACGTTATAGGTACTGCCACCATAGCAGTATTTCAGTCATGGTTACACCCTGAGTGTAAAGATCAGGGTAGAACCACAGCCTTACTGCAGACCGACTGGTTCCCATCCTCACATGAAAAATATTTGTAACCTGAGACAGTGGGAGGGCTAAAAGATAGCAAGTAAGCTATTGGTAACTGTTATGATTCCTGCACCAGGAGCCCGTTATACTTAACTTTGTGCAAACAAATTTGATCTTAATCATATGAATGCTGTCATACAGTATATCTACTAATTTCTTATTTGCGCAATATAGACATCAATAAAGGTGTCCCATTTCACTACATTATACAAATACATA
The DNA here is from genome assembly GCA_021229015.1 of Solen grandis. Classification (NCBI taxonomy): domain Eukaryota; kingdom Metazoa; phylum Mollusca; class Bivalvia; order Adapedonta; family Solenidae; genus Solen; species Solen grandis. Next base: position 5,835,048 of record CM037789.1, read on the forward strand.
AGTTTTTTGAAGAAAAAATTACATAAGTATAACTATTTTACATCATTTTGTGAATTTGCATATACGAAGATTTTTTCCATGAAACAGGTCCCAGTAAACCAGATGGACCTTCCTGTATTTTTATATGTGAGATATGAGCAACATATATTAACAGAAATGTCTGGCACAATTCCTCAGAGGTCCATACATCATGTTTATTGTTAGATATGGCATTTCTCAGGACTGTTGGTAAACATGCATATTTTGTCATAAATTGATCCCATGGTACTAAAGAGATCAAAATCAAGCAATTATTGGATGTTGTATTCCCCTGTTGATTGTTGATATCTGAATAAGCTGATAATCGAGTAATCATGAATTCCAGTCTTGGTAATTTGTAGAGTACAAACTGCTGCTGTTCCACTAATTGATATTAATTGCTTCTTCTACAGATGATTTGGAAACCTACCCTCCCCCCACCCACCCAAATTATCATTTCCCAGGAAAATATTACAAATTTTATTTACAAACAATTTATTAAAGTTATCCAGTAAAAGACAACTTATAAAGGTCTTCTCACATTCTTGATTGATTTAAGCTCTAAAGGAACAGTGTGCATTAATGCTTTTTAAATCAAACTACTCAAAGGCAATCACCCGCCCCCCGACTGAATGAGGTCTAGAAAAGCCGTGTCCTATGTAGCCATCAATGCCTGGTTTCTATTTTTAGGAACAGTGACCTTGACTCTGATCATGAAGCCAAATGAGCTATGTTTTATTGACATTGAAAAAAGACTCAAACAAGTTGGTCTTGATATATTGAATTAGCGTAAGTGACTCTACAGTTCACGTCAACAATGTGTGTGATTCCAGTGATAAGCCAAGGAACAAAGAGGTATAAGAGAAGTGGTGTCTTCTCACCTGAACTTGAGAGGTCAAGTCTAAATATAGACTTGTGTTACACAGAGATCATACCTATCACTGAAAAGTTTCAACTTTTACCACTATACCTCTCTAATATTTACAATCATATTCAAATTAAATAATCAGATTAACCAATGGCTACACAGGAATGTCATGTGATCAATGTTTGACCTAATTAACATGAAAGACCACGTGGATATGTTTGTAACACTGACTATAAACAGTTGACCTAGAAATGACAGGTAAAATAATACTTATGGGACATTTTCAGTTAAAACTGGAAAAAGACTGAATATAAAATGCCTCTCATAGGACACAAATGTTTCCTGAAGCTTCAGAATCATCTTGCATGATGGTCCCTACCAAAACCATGAAAATTTAGATTTCTGAAGTAAAAATTAAAATTGTATGTGTACAAGTCTGAAAAAAAAACATTCCCTAATCACGTAAACAAAGAAAGTCTTCTTGAAAATACTTTAGATTTAACTGAGAAACATGTGAACAAGTTTTGACTGACAATGTTTGTATGCTGTATCTTAGCACATGCAAATTACCAGTAGTATCTGAGATCAAAGCACAAGAGACTGTCAGCAGGACTTACATTGAAAAAGCTTAATTCTAATTCAAACGTTAACTTGATAAGGGGAAAAGGTCATTTGAGGCAAAAACTCTACATGTTTTCCTGCAACTCTAGTCAGTCTAGTAGTAAGTCAGCTGAACTCGTTCTTTGCTTCATGATAACCCCGACTGCAGTCTCTCAGTTCCTTGGGTGCTGATTAGGACTGAAGTTCCTTTCAAAAATTGCATATACCTAATGAGGTGGAGGTATAGGCAATTTTTTAATGGAATGACCTTTCAATCACACTGAATTGAGACTCTACTAGCATGGAGGGATATGGGACAGTACGGGCTACACAAGACTGGCGGCTACTGCTGGCCTAAAAACCACATAATATTATAAATGCAACAGAATTTTAGTTGATATGGTGCAAATATTCAATGACTTCACTGACATCACAGAACTTGTTTCAGACACTGAACATCACTTAAGTGATAAATCAGTATTTTTCAAAAGCAAGAATATCTGATTTACCATTTCTTAATTTTGATAAAAAGATCTTGAATCATACAAAAAATTGTTTTGATCACTGGCAAACTTTGCTGTTTCACTTGAGAATTTGATCCATTTGCAATGCAGACAATATTATGTTTGTAAAATTTTACCAAAGATTAAAAATATTTTTAGATGTTTTGTGACCCTTAATACCCTTTATCCCATGTTCTTCCTTTCCAGGACAGCCCATGTCAAACAAATAACACAGACTTACAAGTTTCAAATGTCACACACATTTCATAACCTTTTCCTCCATTTACTGAACCTGCTCCTGCAAAGTTTACAGTCATTATTCATTTATTCCTTTAATTTGTTACTGCTGAACCCTGCATATAAACTCTGATTAGAAACAACTCTTGTCTAAAACATTCCACAAACTAAATGTGTTTTTAATGCCTTTCTATCCAGAGTTTAGACCCCCTTGATTTGTACTGTTTTATTACAACTGGAACCACACACTTGCATTGATTTTCTGCCCATCTAGTTGTAATCTAGCAAATTATTGCTACCATTTCTCCTTACAAAAACAACAGGCCTTTCAGGAAAAAAAGTAAGAAGAAGAATTGAAGAACAAGTGATTTCAGCACATATAAACGTTGTTTGACAAAGACAAACATTGTCTGGAATTTGTAGGGAAATAGTACAAGATTATTGGTACATAAAGCTGTGAGACTTTTTTTTTTACCTTAAGTATCGTATAAATGTAGCAGCTGTAATGAATCACCACTGAAAATTACTGCATGTGTTTGTCATATTACTTTTACTTAACCAAAGATATAATAGAGTACCTTAAAACCATATATCAACAATATATCTACAGAGTTCCCTAAATACCACACTCACCTATTCCATAGCAAGAGTGTACTCTGGAACTTACAGCAGGTGACACAATAACAAGAGGGCCAAAATGGCCCTGAATCGCTCACCTGAGAAACAGTGCCTTCATTGCTTATTACAGTATTAAGTCATATTGAATACATAAACTATGCAGAAGTGACTCCTGGAGCAGGTCCAATTTTGACCCCAGGGCCATGATTTGAACAAACTTGGTAGAGGTCCATTAGGCCATATTACACACCAAATATCTAAACTCTAGGCTTTGTGGTTTCTGACAAGAAGAGTTTTCTAGTTTTTCCTATTTAAGTCTATGTAAAATCAAGTGATCTGTAGGGCTGGGCCCATTTTGACCCCAGGGCCATGATTTGAATAAATTTGGAAGCAGTCTGCTAGGCCATATGTTACCTACCAAGTATCTAAACTCTAGGCTTTGTGGTTTCTGACAAGAAGATTTTTCTAGTTTTTCAAATTTAAGTCTATGTAAAATCAAGTGACCCCTGGGGCAGGGCTAATTTTGACCCTAAGGCCATGATTTAAACAAACTTGGTAGTGGTCCACTAGACAATGCCACACACAAAATAACTAAGCTCCAGGCCTTGTGGTTTCTAAGAAGATTTTTTAAGATTTCACTTTTAAAATCTATTGCTTTATGCAAGGAACATCATAGGCAAGTTTTACCAAATTTTGCCTGTTGGTTTCAGAGGAGATGTCATTTGAAACAATTGTGGACGATGGATTGGACGATGGACAGCCATTGATCCTAAAAGATATTGTATAAATATGTACCACTCAAGCGCTAATGACCCATGCAACCAGTATAAAACCTGATCAGCCTATACATAACTCACAGGCTAATGCAACTCCTAGACAACATGTCCAAGAGCCACGGATCCTGTAAAACCTGACCAATAGCCTTTCTATGGTATATTATAGTGTACAACAGCATGAATGTAGGGTTATGGGTAAATACATGCCCTTGTTTACATCCATGGCTCATCATTCCATTGCATGCAGTTATTTCATTGGTTGATTCATGAACTGATTGAGAACTCTGGACCAATCAAAATGCTCAATGAATCTACAGATACTATGCACATTATTTATATATAAACTAAGACTGTCAAGGTAAAATAACAAATATAGGATGCATCGCTGGACTCAAGTTTTGAACAAATCTATATAAGTTATTGTACTGTACAAATTGAAACTAGAGATACCAGTGAATGTGCTTCATACCCCTATCAAACTTAAAAGAAAAGCATTTCATTATATGACAACGGTATGCAAATCTCTCATTGTCCTCAGTGGACAATACTATGATTTGACCAATGGGGCAAAGACATTCCTCCAAGATTTAAGAAATTATGTAACTCCAAGGGCTGTAATTCAAAAGAATATTTGCAAAAAAAACCAACTAAAATGCAAATCAAATCTGTGATTACTATGACATCAAAAATTGCTCAGTAAAAGCAGTTAGAAAAAATAATATTTAAAAAAAAAATACATTTCAGAACAAGAGGGCCATATGGCCCTGAATCGCTCACCTGATTATAAATGAGCAACATATGTTGGATTTTTCATATTGACCTACTTTTTGACATCACATGACCCACTTTCCAGCTTGACCAAGATTTACGGAAACAAACATTCTGACCAGGTTTCATAAAGATTGGGCCAAAAAGTGTGGCCTCTAGAGTGTTAACAAGGTTTTTCTAAGATTTGAACTCATGACCTACTTTTTGACCCCACATGACCCAAATTCGAACTTGTCCAAGATTTTATGGAAACAAACATTCTGACCAAGTTTCATAAAGATTGGGCCAAAAATGTGCCCTCTAGAGTGTTACAAGCCAAATTGTTGATGACGAACGACGCACGCCGGACGAAGGGCAATTACAAAAGTTCACCTTGAGCACGTTGTGCTCAGGTGAGCTAAAAAATGAATGAAATCTCCCACCTGAGCTTTGCTTGGGTGAGGCGCCCCCTGGAACTCCAGACAGCCATAAGTATCTGTTGGTTTGGCCTCTGTGTGCCTATAGGGATGCCATCTCTCCTCGCTGGGCACCCCCAGGGCCTGGGGAACATGGCCCTGCCAGCTCTCCGGGCGTCCACAACAACACCTGAAACATCAGGCAACATAGTGAGCTTGACCCAATATTTTACAGTCCATCAATATGTAAGTGAGATTATCCTAATATTTTACTGTTCATCATAGTCATTTGTCCCAATTTCATACAAAGAAATAATCCTGCTGCATTGTACATAACAGGGCCCTCTTTCCTTCTCTGTCCGTGGTCTTCAGATCTGGAAAATTACTTTACAAACAATTTACCCCAAAGTACTATTCACCTCAGGTTTTAACTTTGCCAAATTAAAAAACATCTTTTACTTCCCCAGAGTATCATATGCAGACCCCTCCTTAATCATCAGAACAGCCAGCATAAGAAACAGTAGCTTAAACACTTAAATCTTACAGACAGGGATCAAACCCAAAACCCTCCACTAACTACATGGTGGACCTCTAACCCCATGACAAGGGACCTACACAGAATCAAACAACCAAAATCTTACATGACAACTAAGACTGCAATTTTATTTTTGCCATCATTAAGACACACCCTTAGCTGTTTTCTTCTAAAATTGAAAACCTTACTGTTTTGTTTGTCACATACATGAATATTCATGAGGTAAAGTGTACAGCATTTTTTCTTTTCAATTAAGAGTCTTAGAGATAAAATTGAAAACCAATCAACAGGTGACACTTAAATTAATTTTTTTCTTATTCTTAATTATCAGGATTCATTTCATTATCCAAAGTCTTTTCAAACAAATCCGAAAGCAGTAATTCATTTAACAGTAACTGAAAGTTAGTCCATTTGGGACATACCAATATATATTACTGACTTAATAGAACAGTAATGTTTATTAAGTAATGAATGCCTTCCAGAAAAACACTCAGGAACTAAACTGTGACTTTATTTCTGTACAAGTATTTGATCTTCAAACGAGGCCACTTTGACAGCAACTCCCTCCAACGATTCATTATCACCAGCGATGTGAGACAAAATGCCACCTCTTCTTTAAACAATGAATATCTGTGACTTGCCTTTAGGCCACAAAACACAAGCTTGCCCCAATAATCAAACTAAGTGTTATTCAGGATAATGAGTTTTCCCTTAAGAGCTTATTTGAGCCAGTGCAAATTGGATGCATCTCCTTTCTTCTGCGATGTCCCCCGTGAGGGGAAAGTAATTAATTATAAGCTAAATAGTGTCCGACATCAGCACCAGTATGTAGATATCACTGCCAGACTGATGTACTGGGAACATCTGGACATTGGCTGGAGAGGCTGTCCAGAAACAGCCTGCACTGGACAGCGGTGTCTAGTGCTTCCAGCGATAGATAAATCTGTCTGGTGGGGCAACAGTTGTCAGAGGACTAGACTGGTGTTTACAAACATATTATGAATTGTGTTCAAAAACTTGTTAGACATGCTAAAATATAAAGAAAAAAAATCAATAAAAAAAAATATCCTTTTTTTTAAAATTTGTCAATTAGTACTAGCTTACACTATAACCCTTTCCCTCATAGAGGAAACCATGAAAAGACCTATGCGAACAACAAACAAGAGGGCCATGATGGCCCTGAATCGCTCACCTGAGTACCATTGCTTCAACTGATGTCAAGGTTTTTAAACAGACAAGGATTCTGATATAACTTAATCTAAAACATTTTACCCCTGACAATACTACACACCAAATATCTAAGCAATGGGCCATATGGTTTCAGAGAAGACTTGGGCGCAGGGTCATTTATCACCGTAGGGCCAAGACTTTGAAAATCTTTGTAATGAACCATTAGATGCTACTACATACCAAAAATCTTAGCTCTAGGCCTTATTGATTCATAGAAGAAGATTTTTTAAGATTTTCCTATTTAACTCTATGTAAAACAAGTGACCCCTGGTGTGGGGTCATTTATCACCATTGGGCTATGATTTGTACAATCTTGGTAGTGGCCTATAGGATGATGCTACATACCAAATATCTAAGCTCTAGGCCTTATGGATTCATAGAAGAAGATTTTTTAAGATTTTCCTATATAACTCTATGTAAAACAAGTGACCCCTGGTGCGGGGTCATTTATCACCATAGGGCTATGATTTGTACAATCTTGGTAGTGGCCCATAAGATGATGCTACATACCAAATATCTAAGCTCTAGGCCTTATGGATTCATAGAAGAAGATTTTTTAAGATTTTTCTATATAACTCTATGTAAAACAAGTGACCCCTGGTGCGGGGTCATTTATCACCATAGGGCAATGATTTATACAATCTTGGTAGTGGCCCATAAGATGATGCTACATACCAAATATCTAAGCTCTAGGCCTTGCAGTTTTGCAGAAGAAGATTTTCAAAGTTTGCATTTTTAAAATCTATTTTTAGCTCCTGTGACCTAATTATGCAATGGACCAGAACCATTTATACAACTTTAGTAGAGCTTCATCCAAGGAACATTCCTGCAAAATATTTTTCAAATTGGCCAAGCCGTTTAGGAGGAGATGTTGTTTGAAGCAATTGTTGACGCCGGACGCACGCACGGACGGACGCACGGACGCACGGACGACGGACGCCGGACAAAAGGCGATCAGAAAAGCTCACCTTGAGCACGTTGTGCTCATGTGAGCTAAAAACCAGATCAGCCTGCGAGTAACTCGCAGGCTGATCAGGTTTTATGCTGTTCGCTGCTCCTCAGTGGTCTGGAAATGAGGATTTTGTAATTAAATTTGGTAAGGTTTAACTGGTTTTTTCTGCAGATCAGGCTTTATGTGGTACCTTTATGTGAGTGCGTCAAAATGAGTCTATATGAGGGAAAGGGTTAATGGTTATTGCTCACAACTTATTTAGTTGGACCACACAAATGTCACAGACTTAATCTCTTGCAATTTGTGCACATTCAGGTTGATTTGATAATTGCATTGCTCATTATATGGCTTTTATCAATGGATCTATATATAGAAGTAGTAGAGAAATTTACTAGGAGTTCCTTTGATTGGGCCTGAAATCTAGTGATACATTCATGAGGAAAATCTGTCTAGCTGATCAATCTGTCTTGTGAAATATTCATTAAAGATGTATCTTATCATACATCATGAAATATAAACTGAAATCATTTTTGTGGCAATATTAACTTGTAGGCCTGCTTAGCTAGATCACACTGACTGAGCCTGGTTAATGAAATAGGATTTAACACATCCATTTTTGCAAATTTATTTTCTTATCCTTGCTCTTATAGAGTAAATTCTTTCAAATTTCAGCTTGTCCATACTGACTTTGGGACAACGAGGCAAACGTAGACATAGCTTCCAACCCCTGATGTAAAACATTTTTCATGATGTCAAATAAATAAAATTGTATAATTGAAATACCGCTTCAGGAATATCAAAGACATGAACAAGAGAAATATAAACCTATATCTTTCTATGATAATGTAAGATTATTATTTCATTTCACAAAATAACAGATCTTCATCAATACGTAACCAGCATAGAATACTCGATAGAAAACTTGTCTCCTATACTACAAGCCTCACACCCATGCAATATTAACCCTTTCCCTCATATAGACTCATTTTGACGCACTCAATAGGTACCACATAAAGCCTGATCTGCAGAAAACCACAGTTAAACTTTATCAAATTTAATTACCGTATTTACTCGACTATAAGACGGGGTTTTTGGTGTCTGATCAGGGTTTAAAAGTTGGGGGGTCGTCTTATAAGCGGAATTCACCTGTCCGGTAAAGTTTCACCAACTTTAGTTGCGGTATGAATGAAGCTTCGTAGCGGTATGCAATTATGCAGCCGTATATTCTTCCCATTTTCAATCGTTAGATAAATATCAGATATGAATTGCATGATATAAATGACTTAAATATTATAATATTGTAAGATTGTTTAATCAAAAGTTTTCTCCACCAATATGAATTTAATGGAACATTTTAGGCATTTATCTTTTCTGCAAGCGGTTTCGGGAAACACATGGTGCTCAATAGAACCGCTTGATCGTAAGATCAACTCATGACACCTCGACGTAAATAAAGCTTTGAAATACACAAGATGTTTTCGTAATAATTTGTTTAATTAATGCTTTTTTATAAGTTCATCAACATTTAGCATGAAAAAAAATGGTATTGATTAACAATCCAGAAAAACTGATATGAAAATCGGCGTAGTTTCACACTAAAGGTTCTCACGCGCACCATCAAAACCCGTACATACCAGACCGTACATAACTGTAACATTACAAGATCTGTAAATGAAAATGGGTTGTTTTTGAGATTTATAATGAAACATTTATAGTAAGATAATGCATTTAATCAAAAGTTTGTTTCATTTTTATGTAAAATTATTCCGAACTTAGCGAGATTTTTATGGTATACTTTAAAAATTTTCGGCAGTAAATTACCGTTCGTCTTTTTCTACCCCGTCTTATAAACGAGTCAAAGCAAAATTCTACAGATTTGGGGATTGGAAAGGGGGCCCCGTCTTATAAGCGAATAGTCTTATAGTCGAGTAAATACGGTATAAAGTCCTCATTTCCAGACCACTGAGGAGCAGCAAACAGCATAAAACTTGATCAGCCTGCGAGTTACTCAAGGGATCAACTTTATTTTAGCAATGATGGTAGATAGCCATGAGGTGGCCATTTGTGCCATAAAAAATTAAATTTTACCCATTGCATTTCATGAAAGAAGAATCTAGCCCCCCCCGGGCCTCAACGTTCAAGGGATCAACTTTATGTCAGCAATTATTCTTCATTACTAAAGTATGACTTAGAATATATAAGACGTATCAAGCTGTTCTTTTTCTTATTCAGTCTTATGAGCTTCTGTATGGAATTGTGTTACTTTGTATGAATTGTTGTTCTATGCTTATTGATATGCAAAATAAAGTAGAAGGGGAAAAAGGATTTAGATTCCATTGTTGGACTTTCAGATATTAAACAGAAAGAGTTTTAATGGATCACTGTGTTGTTCCACAGTAATGGACAGATGTACAGTATACTGTATTGTAACTGTATAATGAATAAACTCACTGGTTTTGAAAAGGTAAATTTAATGGAAAGGCATCTAAAAGCCAAATAATGTTACATTAATGTAACACATTTATGCCTTAAAAGCGAAGTTTTAAGTATTTTACAGTTGTTCAAACATGCACTTTATATCTGAAAATCTTTATTCTTTAATTAAATCCCACAGTAATATTTGCAGAGAAACATTCTTTAGAAGCTCTTGCAGCACAAGGCATAATGCTACCAAAACATTCATTGAAACAGAAAGCACATAAATTTCTCATAAACTTAGATAATTCTTATAATATCAAAGTGAACTAAAACTATCACTAAAGGTGATTTATACCCTTGCATTCTGCTTTGTCTTCACATAATGTGAGTGTAGAATGAAACTGGACAAGACACGACAGATCGTGGGCAATGACGAGCATTATTTCTATATTATAACCCCACTTCTGTTAACCCTTTCCCTCATAGAGGAAACCATGAAAAGACCTATGCGAACAGCATAAAACCAGATCAGCCTGCGAGTAACTCGCAGGCTGATCAGGTTTTATGCTGTTCGCTGCTCCTCAGTGGTCTGGAAATGAGGATTTTGTAATTAAATTTGGTAAGGTTTAGCTGTGGTTTTCTGCAGATCAGGCTTTATGTGGTACCTACTGAGTGAGTCAAAATGAGTCTATATGAGGGAAAGGGTTAAGCTTGGGTACAGAAATGAATCAAATATAACAGACAGGAAAATACAGATATTAATTTACTCCGATTTGTGATTCCCTCATCGTTGTTCGGACATGATGTATTGGGTAGATAGCCGAGATTATCCTTTTGTGTCCACGTCATATGCGGGTTTTCCAGTTTTAATGAATTGTGGGAAAGAACAACCAGTCAGAAACACAGGGGCTCTAAGTTTGATGTGATTTGCCCCAGGCAACTTCGAACCTCTGTGATCAGCTGCTTGTTCTGGTACTCTGCTTTGATTTTAAACAAAATACATACCCGGAAACCATTTATTATTATTAGCCCATTTATTATATTGGCCTTCACAGTTCGGTTTGTAAGTTAATAGCAGATGTAGCAATCAACATTCAACTCTTCGAAAAAAAATCTGTATAAAACCTTTTGATGCAATTGTTCATATAATTATACACATGGTAATAAACATCACTTGCAAGCATGTGCCAACAATTCTTGAAATCTATATTCAAACTTTACAGTAAGTTCACTCGACAGTACTTGGTTATCATACTGGGGCCAAGACTCCTACAAAAACAGCTGGTGGTTAAAAGCAACAACCAGCTATAATAAATTTAGCAAGCTTTCCTTTTAAAAGAAAATTTTATCTTGAAATCAATTTATTCATAACCTAGAGAATAAAATCCCTAATTGGATTGGTAACGTCTGCAGAATGAATTGCATTATATCACTGAAAAAAAAAAACCTTAAAATGTAGATCACCTTTAATATCATATATATTGCTTGCTTCCATATTTAGCTAAATGAAAACTACATATTATATTTCTTGCAATAAACGTTTAATGCTGTAAGGGACTAGAACTGACATTTCACCCTAAAGATTTTGTTTTGCAGTCTCATCACACAGAGAAGACCGAGATCAAACATCTCACTGAGGGAGCTTTATAATCAGTATTGTAGGTCAGATTCTCCAGTCTGGATAACAAAGAAAATCCATTGTTTCATATACCATTTAACCCTTTCCCTCATATAGACTCATTTTTACGCACTCAATAGGTATCGCATAAAGCCTGATCTGCAGAAAACCACAGTTAAACCTTAACAAATTGAATTACAAAATCCTCATTTCCAGACCACTGAGGAGCAGCGAACAGCATAAAACCAGATCAGCCTGCGAGTTACTCGCAGGCTGATCTGGTTTTATGCTGTTCGCATAGGTCTTTTCATGGTGTCCTCTATGAGGGAAAGGGTTAAAGTATTCATCAGCTCGAAAATTTGTACATGAATATTCAAGAGGTGAAGGGTTAAAAAAGACGGTTTGACTATACTGAACGTACAGGACAGGTGCATGAACAGACAGAATGAAATTTGAAACGGTCACTTCCATACAGTGGAAACTGTTTTAAAAAGAATATGAAAAAGTGACTGTTTATCCCAGGTATCTGTTAGATGGAGATTAAAGTACAATAAGAGCACCGCATGCAGATGCCAAAAGTTACCAGACTCTGTCAGAGATAGTATATCCCCCGCCGATCAGTGATTGTTTAAAGAAAGGGTTGAATCAGAATTTGCATAGAAAGAAAATGGGAAGAAATCAGATGGCTAGATGCTAGACGAAAGGTGATCCTAATAGCTCACCCTGAGCATTGGCTAAGGTGAAAAATTGTGTGATGGCAAAAAAATTATGATATGTGTTGTAGTACATGTGGGTTGGTCAGTTCAGTGGAAACAACATGATTCAGCATCATTTAAGGAATAAATCGCAGGCTACTGTGTTGAAGGGTCCAACCAGAACATGCCAATAATATGCGCATCTCTTATTGATATTAATGATTCCCATTAAGTTTTGTTGAAATCCAGTAAATCGTTGCTAAGAAATAGCACAGAAATGAATGTTACTCTGTATACATACTGCATAACTAATCAAGGGCCATAACTCTGTCTTAAATGGTCCGACCGAAACATGCCGAAGATATGCCCATCTCTTATGATGATTGCCATGAAGTTTATTTAAAATCCAATCAGTAGTTGCAAAAAAAAAGCACGGAAATGAATGCTTCTCTGTATACATACTGCATAACTAATCAAGGGCCATAACACCATGTTAAATGGTCTGATTGGAACATGCCGAGAATGTGTGCATCTCCTATTGGTAATGATGGTTACCACAAACTTTCGTTAAAATCTAGTCAGTAGTTGCAGAGAAATAGCACGGAAACAAATGTAACTGTAAACATACTGCATTACTAATTAAGGGCCATAACTCTGGGTTAAATGGTGCGATCAAAATATGCCGAGGATAAGCGCATCTCCTATTGGTAATAGAGTTTCGTTAAAATCCAGTCAGTAGTTGCAGAGAAATAGTGCGAAAACAGATATCGAATGCACAGACAGAAGGACGCCAAACCAATATCCCCCTCCTGATTTCATCAACGAGGGATAAAAAATGTTTGAGTAATGGGCTACATTGAAGTTTTTGCACAACAACAACAACCAAGCGATCATAATAGCTCCACTTTTTCTTTGAAACAGATGAGCTAATAAAAATGCAAGAGCAGTTTAAATGCTTACTGTCTATTGACTGCAAAACTGGACTTTGTGAGGCATTGAGAAAAACATTTCTAAAGAAATTCAATCTCCAGTATAAGAGAGACTTTGATTAATTAGTTTGTACTTTGAAGTAATCATGATTTCTTTTTTCAGCTTTCATCCTCAGCTATTAAGTCCCCAGCTAGATTGTTTTTTCTTGTCTTACACAGGAAGTAGGAGAAATCCAACTGTGTCGTCCACTGTTTTGACGCAATGGTCAAAGTTTATTGACTTGTGTAAATCGATAAATCTTCTCACTCCAATCAAATGACATGAGATTTACTATCTCTAACATAATGCAATAAGAATAAAAAATAACCTGTAAAAAATTACAACAGCTGGTAATGGACAGCAAGTTCCTTTACTTAACCTTCATGTTTTTGGAATTTTTTTATGTCTCGATCGAATGCCTTTTGATTTTTTAGTAATTTGCTTTTATCTTTTCATAAAATCTAGCTACATTTACTTATATATGCAGCATCTAGAGCACATTTAACGCTAATGTCAACATGCAGGTATTGCTATGTAGTGCTAGCATACAACGCTTGCAGTCCATCCTAACTTAAATATTTAACTTTTTCCCATATACATGCAATAGTGTTGCATTGTACACTTTCTTTGTAGCATCAGTATCATCTTATAGTCTCAACCCTTTACCTCATGAATATTCAAATAAAAAATCATGCCTTAATAAATATTGATTAACTGAACTTTAAATGGTACATGGAACCATGGATTTTTCTTTGCTGTACAGACTGTGTAAAATCTGAACTACAACACTGTATGAGCAAACAGAGGAGACCCTGATCAGACAACTCTTGGACAAGGGTCTGCTCTGATTGTCAATGTATCAATAAACAGTCTATATAAGGCAAAGAGTTTATAAAAAAAGTACATGCAGAATGAGAAAATAAAGAACATATTTACAGCTGTCATTTTTTTTTACATTAATAATTCCAAATTGTAGATTTCAGTACTTATCCTTATTGGCGAAATGCTAAATATATGAACATTACCAAGTATTTTTACGTTTGTAACTTAATATAAATATTGTCTTTCTTTAAATTATAGGAATAATAGTTACTGTAATGTGATTCTGAATTCTGTATTGGTCTATACAATTCTTGATAATTGCAAAATTAATGTTTTCTAAGTCAATAGCTGCCATCTGACGCCATCCGGTCAGAATCTATGAACTTGTTCAAGGACATTGGGAAATGTTTTTCATTCATTATACATTCATACACTCAAATTACAAAAAGCAATTTACAAGTTTTATTCAATATCATATATAAATTGATCTTTAATGGCTGAACACATTGTGAGTTTATTCGCAAACATCAAAATTGATGATACAGATTCTCAATTTCAGGACATATAATATTGATCTTTTTGGAACTGTCATCAGTTTTTGTCTCGATGACAGATTATTTTCCGACTGAATGGTGTTAATTACATGCGTATCTTGCAATCAGCTGGAACATTGGTACGCTGTAGGCAAGTAATCAGAGTGATCAAGATGCTTTATCAACAAGTGGAGAGAGGTAATGAGACACATTACTGACTGAAATAATTAGGACTTAAGTCGTATCAACTCTTTACTTACTGAGTGGCAGCCATTACTTGATTGATCAAATGTCTACATCTGATAATGGGCATTCTGATAGCCATTATTTGGAATTTGGTTTGGTTTGGAATGGGGTTGGTGTTTTACTTGGCTAGCTAGGGATTGAAAATTTGTATCTCAAGGTAGATCAGTACAGGTGGATAATACCCCGCATCACATCTAGGATGTGATAATGGAACAGGGTGTGATAATGGAACAGGACAGGATGTGATAATGGGACAGGACATGACAGGACCTGTTAATGGGACAGGACAGGATGTAATAACGGAACATAACAGGATGTGATAACGGGAAATGACAGGACGCGATAATTGGCTATGGCAGGACATGATAATGGGACATAATGTGATAATGGGAAGGACATGATAATGGGAAGGACATGATAATGGGAAGGACAGGACATGATAATGGGACATAATGTGATAATGGGAAGGAAGGACATGATAATGGGAAGGACATGATAATGGGAAGGACAGGACATGATAATGGGAAGGACATGATAATGGGAAGGACAGGACGTGAAAACCAGAAGTTTAGAATCAAAGCCCACCACATCTGTGAAGCTGGGGTATATCATTACATCATGAGAGTTACTAAAATAATGACCCATGTGACCAGTTCATCATGAGAGTTACTAAAATAATGACCCATGTGACCAGTACATCATGAGAGTTACTAAAATAATGACCCATGTGACCAGTACATCATGAGAGTTACTAAAATAATGACCCATGTGACCAGTACATCATGAGAGTTACTAAAATAATGACCCATGTGACCAGTACATCATGAGAGTTACTAAAATAATGACCCATGTGACCAGTACATCATGCTGCATGTGACAAACTACCAGAGTGTTCAGCTTTTATACTGGAGAGGCTTCAATTAATTTAAAAGGTTAGAAATGTGACATGATACCACACCCAGTCACATTACCCTGACACCAGGCCAACCAGTCCTGGTACAATTGTTACATATACTCAGTGCCAAGAAGTGCCATTTTGAACAATTTTGATACATCGTGGCTGGGGACTGAACCCATGTTCCCTTGAATACAGGGTAGACAATCTAACAGTGTCCCCTTGAATACAGGGTAGACAATCTAACAGTGTCCCCTTGAATACAGGGTAGACAATCTAACAGTGTCCCCTTGAATACAGGGTAGACAATCTAGCAGTGTCTCCTTAAATACAGGGTAGACAATCTAACAATATCCCCTTGAATACAGGGTAGACAATATAACCATGCAAAAACAGCCCAATTAAGTCAATTTATATTTTAGCCATGTCTTCTAAAACATGTTTGCTGTAAACTTACCTTTCTACTGAAAATACCCTTTTTTTATTTATTTTTTAATCTTTAAGACATTCCCAGTGTATCAGATGTCATAAAAGTTAACAGATAATATGAGAAGAATTAAACCAGCTTGGCTTTTCAAGTGAGATCAATATATTACAATCCAGGTTTCCTTAATATTTGTCTCTATTTCACAAATGAAACAGAATATGTTACAGCACTTAATCAACCTTCTTAACCCTTTCCCTCATATAGACTCATTTTGACGCACTCAGTAGGTACCACATAAAGCCTGATCTGCAGAAAACCACAGTTAAACCTTACCAAATTTAATTACAAAATCCTCATTTCCAGACCACTGAGGAGCAGCGAACAGCATAAAACCTGATCAGCTGATCTGGTTTTATGCTGTTTGCATAGGTCTTTTCATGGTGTCCTCTATGAGGGAAAGGGTTAATCTTAAAGCTAATATATTCTTATTTCCTATAAATCATTCTCTTACAAGACATATAACTGCCTGTCACGAGACAGTTCTCAGAAAATAGGGTTCTTTTTTTCCTCTTTTACTCAGCTTAAATTAACCTGCAATCCATATTTAACTGATTGTTTCAAATCAACATGCATGGACTCCACATTATCTTAAAGAAATAAAAACTGCCCATGTTTATGAATAAATGAAAACTACCTGCATTTCCGAGACAGCTTAATTGCTGAGAGTAACATTAAAGTGATTAATATAGATTGAAGATTAGGGTAAAACTTGGGGGTTAATTGCTTTAAGCACTTTAGAAACTATTTATTTAACTGGGCTACAGACCTAGATACCTCCATATAAACAAAGCAAGTAATGCGTTTTATTAAATGATAGTTTGAACCGTGTTATACCATCATGTGTTTGCCATTAGCACAAAATAATTGATCTATACCAAATAACACAGCCTGCAATTAACAAAACATCCTAACTTAATTTAAAGGTTATCCTCAACTAATAAATTTCAAATTCTATGACATAGCAACCTAAAAATACAAGAAA
The DNA here is from genome assembly GCA_021229015.1 of Solen grandis. Classification (NCBI taxonomy): domain Eukaryota; kingdom Metazoa; phylum Mollusca; class Bivalvia; order Adapedonta; family Solenidae; genus Solen; species Solen grandis. The sequence goes on from CM037789.1 coordinate 5,852,213, forward strand.
TGTTATCTCTAGTTCAATAAGCAAGGGATTTACAATTAATGTTCAAAATTCTGAGCTGATGAAAATCTTGAGTTGAATAACCTTTTGGAACAGCAACCAACAAGTTTAATTGAATTAGTTATGCATAGTACTAGACACCACATGGGTACCAGACACCACAGGGTACCAGACACCACAAGGGTACTGGATGTCAGGAACCAGACACCATATGGGTACCAGACACCACAACGGTATCAGACACCACATGGGTACCAGACACCACAAGGGTACCGGATGTCAGGTACCAGACACCACAAGGGTACCGGCTGTCAGGTACCAGACACCACATGGGTACCAGACACCACAAGGGTACCAGACACCACAAGGGTACTGGATGTTGGGTACCAGACACCACATGGGTACCAGATACCTAAAGGGTACTGGATGTTGGGTACCAGACACAAGATGGGTACCAGATACGAGATCGGTACCAGACACAAGATGGGTAACAGACACAAGATGGGTAACAGACACCAGATCGGTACCAGACACAAGTTGGTACCAGATACCTAAAGGGTACTGGATGTTGGGTACCAGACACAAGATGGGTACCAGACACCAGAGTACCAGACACAAGATGGGTACCAGACACCACAAGGGTACCAGATGTCATATACCAGGCACAAGATGGGTAACAGACACAAGATAGGTACCAGACACCAGATCAGTACCAGACACAAGATGGGTACCAGACACCAGATGGGTGTGATGTCTGACCTAAATAATTCTTGCCTACAGGAAGGGTGCTAACAGTGAGTTATACTCCAGCAGGTAGAACTTATCTCGTACCATCTAGAATATCTAAGCTACTATAGAGAGTATTGGCAACTTACAGAAATCAAAACCTGAATTAAGCACAGGCCATAAGCTGCCTGCGTTCAAAATAGGGAAATGCTAGGGACTGTTTGCAATTGTTATGGAGTTGGTTTGACCCTGCTGAATCGTAACCTATAGAATGCAAATAGGGATGCAAAAGGTAACGTCAGTGATAGTTCCGATAACTCAACACAGAGCAGGTAACATTAAAATGGATCTTGGAAGTGAGATTTGATTCTGTTATACTTACTTCCCGGGATCTCTCGGACTACGAATAAACTTGGAGCACTCCCTCTTGAGAAACGTCTTCTCTATCCACGACCTCTGACTCTGAAAATATAGAAAGATAAAATCAGTCTCCATAAGACCAAAGTGTCAGCGTCTCCACTGTACCATGACATATCAAAGTAAAATCATAATTCATCCAATAAAAGCCAGAAGGGGCTATCAGCCTTTTTTTTTTACATATGCTGATAGCTCCTTCTGGCTTTCAATGGATGATATACTCCACATTCAATCAGAGGATCAGCAACAGCGCTACAGATGTCGGAAGGATACTATGGTCCTCAGGTCCCGATATATACCTAGGCCAGACAAAATATAGCACCAACAAGGGCCAATGATCTGTACAATACATAAATAACAACATCAAGTGTTTCCTATATTTCTAATAACATGCTTCTGTGCCTTTGGTGATTCAAGAAAAAAACTGTTTGAAGCATTGAGGAAGATACAGGATTTCCTATTATCTTTTATCTGGTACAGACATGGACAAATAGGCAAATATTTTCAGTATTGACCATGTTAGCATATGACAAATCTCCAGGTCTGCCTGGTGACATTATCAAAACATTTGGGCCAAAAACTGTTTGCTTTAGTATTTTTATGCTCCCCACCATCTAGAGTATCACAGCTTCTGATTATAACAGGGAAAACAGTGATAGATATGGATTAAAATGATTCTTACAATAGTTAACAGTCAGTAGCTACATCATCATAATCATTTAACCCTTTCCCTCATATATACTCCTTTTGACGCCCTCTATAGGTATCATATAAAGCCTGATCTGCAGAAAACCACAGTTAAACCTTACCAAATTTAATTACAAAATCCTCATTTCCAGACCACTGAGGAGCAGCGAACAGCATAAAACCTGATCAGCCTGCGAGTTACTCGCAGGCTGATCTGGTTTTATGCTGTTCGCATAGGTCTTTTCATGGTGTCCTCTATGAGGGAAAGGGTTAAGGCACTATGGTCCAGTGGTCACACACATAACTGAAGAACCCAGAAACTACCAAAAAGGATTAGTATAGTTGTAAGAATTTTGTTCCCCATCTAATGTAATATGATATACAGCTAAGTATAAACTTGCTGCAGCCAGCCAAGTTTACAATGGTTTTCTCCCTATCATAAAACATGAAAAATCTTCATAAAATGTATTGAAGATACATAAGAAAGTGGAAGCAATTGTGAGGCAATACAAAACCAAGCCAGTGTCTATAATGCTATGATCTATATATAACCATTGTTTGGAGAGATCTCCTGTTGTACATTAGAAACTTGGCTGTCGAATAAAAACTTCCAGCTGAACTCATCACAACAAATCACTTTGTTTTGCTATAAATATTTAAACACTGTTAAAAATGTCAGCAGGAGCATAGGCCTATTGCCAATCAACTAGACAGGGGTAACAAAGTTGCTGAAAAGAATGTTACTGACTTGAAAACAAAGAAGATTGCCAACCTAAATAATATCTAAACACTACACAATCATTGGCCAATTTACACAAAAGAACATATCAAATTCTCTTGCTTCAAAACCTTTTTGTCTTGAAAAAAAAAAAAAATAATAATAAAAAAATATACATAATATCTTGAAAGAGAAATTTAAATATGAAGGAATAATTCAGGATACAGAAAGTTCTTTAAAGCTTAAATATAAATTTTATACATAGAGGGATATTTACAGCATTATATTTCATTATTTTAAGATAAAATGGTAATCAAATTTAAGGCAAACTGTTCAGATAGCAGCTAATGCTACAAAACAAAATGAAGAATATCAATAAAATAGTATCAATATGGCAAGTGTGTTTCTGTCAGTGATATAGCATGTTCACTATTTGTGTTAGTTGTATATGCATGGTTAGCATGCAATTTATGAAGATAATCCTGAAATAAAAAAACCGCTTAATTCTTCGATAAAACAGACACAGACATCCATGACCATTGTCACAAATGTGCTGACCATGATCAAACATGGTCAGCCATGATATGACAGATATCAAACATAGTCAGCCATGATATGGCAGTGATCAAACATGGTCAGCCATGATATGGCAGTGATCAAACATGGTCAGCCATGATATGGCAGTGATCAAACATGGTCAGCCATGATATGGCAGTGATCAAACATGGTCAGCCATGATATGGCAGTGATCAAACATAGTCAGCCATGATATGGCAGTGATCAAACATGGTCAGCCATGATATGGCAGTGATCAAACATGGTCAGCCATGATATATATGGCAGTGATCAAACATGGTCAGCCATGATATGACAGTGATCAAACATGGTCAGCCATGATATGGCAGTGATCAAACATAGTCAGCCATGATATGGCAGTGATCAAACATGGTCAGCCATGATATGGCAGTGATCAAACATGGTCAGCCATGATATGGCAGTGATCAAACATGGTCAGCCATGATATGGCAGTGATCAAACATGGTCAGCCATGATATGGCAGTGATCAAACATGGTCAGCCATGATATGGCAGTGATCAAACATGGTCAGCCATGATATGACAGTGATCAAACATGGTCAGCCATGATATGGCAGTGATCAAACATGGTCAGCCATGATATGGCAGTGATCAATCATAGTCAGCCATGATATGGCAGTGATCAAACATGGTCAGCCATGATATGGCAGTGATCAAACATGGTCAGCCATGATATGGCAGTGATCAAACATAGTCAGCCATGATATGGCAGTGATCAAACATGGTCAGCCATGATATGGCAGTGATCAAACATGGTCAGCCATGATATGGCAGTGATCAAACATGGTCAGCCATGATATGGCAGTGATCAAACATGGTCAGCCATGATATGGCAGTGATCAAACATAGTCAGCCATGATATGGCAGTGATCAAACATGGTCAGCCATGATATGACAGTGATCAAACATGGTCAGCTATGATATGACAGTGATCAAACATAGTCAGCCATGATATGGCAGTGATCAAACATGGTCAGCCATGATATGGCAGTGATCAAACATGGTCAGCCATGATATGGCAGTGATCAAACATGGTCAGCCATGATATGGCAGTGATCAATCATAGTCAGCCATGATATGGCAGTGATCATATCAATAAATGGATTAACCATGTTTAGTTCCAGCATTGCGTTCAGTTATGGATAACGTTTGCAACTGTTCAGGAGTTGCATTCTATACACTACAATATAAAAATGCCTGTTGACAGAAACTGAACGCAGGGCAGATCGTAATGTACTTTTCAGGACGATTCAGCTGGGAAGACTTCCAAGATCCATTTAGTGCAGGATTGTTATTGATTGAATATCAAGGCAAATATCGAGACCTGTGGCACGGAGAAATCTGATGCTGGGCCTAGCTGTATATTAATAGAGAAATTAGAGCAAACGTATTGTCCTTATCATGAAATGTTATCTATAAAATATAACAAGTTCCTTAAAAATAAAAATAAATCACTGAGATGATTGATCCATTCACCATAACTCTTGACATAATGATATTAAATAATAAATTGTCCTTTTTAAATTGGGACATGATGGGACGTAATTCAACTCGACGACAGTTACACATGGTGATTTCTATATATTGTGAAACATATATATAAAAGATGAAAACTGACTGTACACCTTTGATTTAAATGTCAAGGAGAAGGAACCTAAACATTGGAAAAAAAAATTCAATGAGAACACTAAAAACAAGAGGGCCATGAAGGCCCTGGAATTGCTCACCTGAGAACCAGGTATTAGTGGGTGGAAAAGAAACAACAAATACATCTTAAATATGATACAAGAGGGCCAAGATGGCCCTAGATCGCTCACCTGAGAAAAGTATCATTCATTGCCTGTACAAAACAGATTGCTTTAGAATAAAGATGATGAGGTGAAACAATGTTCAGGAATTTTCTGACCCCATCCACAAAAGATATCATCATGACAAACATTCTGCCAAAGTTTGAGGATGATTGGACCAAAAATGTTGCCCTCAGAGTATAAACAAGATTTTTCTAAGATTTTTTTTACGGATCGGAAAATTTTTAGCAACTTTGGTAGAGGTTGACCCAAGGAACATCTGTACCAACTTATTTTAAAATCTGGCCAGTAGTTTTAAAGAAGATGATTTTTAAAGTTTTCTTTTTTTTTCTTCTCTTTTTGTTGCCATGGCAACCACAGTTCTACATGGATCAAGTTTATTTTAGCAACTTTTGTGAAGGTTAACCCAAGGATCATACCTGCCAAGTTTAATCAAATTCTGTCCAGTGGTTTCAGAGGAGATGTTGTTTAAAGGTTTCTCTATATACATATAAGGCAAATAAGCCCCGCCCCTGGCGGCCATGTTTTTTTACGGATCGGAATAGTTTTAGCAACTTTGGTAGAGGTTGACCCAAGGAACATCTGTACCAATTTATTTTAAAATCTGGCCAGTAGTTTTAAAGAAGATGATTTTTAAAGTTTTCATTTTTTTTTTCTCTTTTTGTTGCCATGGCAACCACAGTTCTACATGGATCAAGTTTATTTTAGCAACTTTTGTGAAGGTTAACCCAAGGATCATACCTGCCAAGTTTAATCAAATTCTGTCCAGTGGTTTCAGAGGAGATGTTGTTTAAAGGTTTCTCTATATACATATAAGGCAAATAAGCCCCGCCCCCTGGCGGCCATGTTTTTTTACGGATCGGAATAATTTTAGCAACTCTGGTAGAGGTTGACCCAAGGAACATCTGTACCAAATTATTTTGAAATCTGGCCAGTAGTTTTGAAGGAGATGATTTTTAAAGTTTTCATTTTTTTTTTCTTTTTGTAGCCATTGCAACCACAGTTCTTCATGGATCAAATTTATTTTAGCAACTTGTGTAGAGCCTCACCCAAGGAACATTCCTGCCAAGTTTCATTAAATTCTGTCCAGCGGTTTCAGAGGAGATGTCGTTTAAAGCAAATTGTTGACGACGCACGACGCACGAAACCGGACGAAGGGCGATCACAAAAGATCACCTTTAGCACTTTGTGCTCAGGTGAGCTAATATTTGAAAAATGAGTTTTCAATTAGAACATAAAAAATATCATGTTATCAGAGAAAATAATGAGTGAATATGATATGCCCTCATGGACAATATGCAGCTCCCTCAGGGTTCCCTTAACAAGCTCTAAGCTTTGATCATCCGAATAAAAAAACTGGTCTTTTTCCACGATAATTATCTGATCTTTAATGATAGAAATCAAGCAGACTTTTCTGTGAATGCCAATTAATGATCTAGATTTAAATCGAACAAACACAGGAAAAATCTCCAATGCAATTCTGAAGGAGCATTACAAGCATATTTGTTGTTTCACAAACAGATGATCAAATAAATAATGTAAATGGTCAGGTTCTTTTCCTTACAAAATAAAGTGTCTTTTTCTGACTCTAAAGCATGAAGAATTCGGCTTGCCAAATTTAAGGCACAAATTGGATAAAGCATTGCACAGCTGTACAAATGTAATTCCATTTAAAGCCTGGAACATCGTCTGCTGGACAATAATTACGGCAGATTAACAAGTCCTACAGCTTTAGTTGATGCACAAAATTCAATTCTCAGTGGTTGAAATTTAAATTTGGAAAACTGGTCTCTTCAGCCTTATTCTTAAAATTGCAATGGGTCCTGGCAGAGAGGAAATTAAAACTGCATGTATAGCAAAACATTTACATTATCAACCAGGAGTAACAAGAATTTTTTTATCAGGTTTACAGCCTGAAAATTTGACTGGACAACCTGCTTGCATGTTGTGAAATAAATTACTTTTTTATATCTGTGAATTTACATGTACCAAAAAAAAATTGTACAAAGTTTAGAGAGGTCGCGTGCTTACACTTTAACCCTTTCCCTCATATAGACTCATTTTGACGCACTCAATAGGTACCACATAAAGCCTGATCTGCAGAAAACCACAGTTAAACCTTACCAAATTTAATTACAAAATCCTCATTACCAGACCACTGAGGAGCAGCGAACAGCATAAGACCTGATCAGCCTGCGAGTTACTCACAGGCTGATCTGGTTTTATGCTGTTTGCATAGATCTTTTCATGGTGTCCTCTATG
>CM037789.1:5859523-5909523 GCA_021229015.1 Solen grandis
ATTTGGTATGAAGCATCATCTTATGGGCCACTACCAAGATTGTACAAATCATAGCCCTATGGTGATAAATGACCCCGCACCAGGGGTCACTTGTTTTACATAGAGTTATATAGGAAAATCTTAAAAAATCTTCTTCTATGAATCCATAAGGGATAGAGCTTAGATATTTGGTATGAGCATCATCTTATGGGCCACTACCAAGATTGTACAAATCATAGCCCAATGGTGATAAATGACCCCACACCAGGGGTCACTTGTTTTACATAGAGTTAAATAGGAAAATCTTAAAAAATCTTCTTCTATGAATCAATAAGGCCTAGAGCTAAGATTTTTGGTATGTAGTAGCATCTAATGGTTCATTACAAAGATTTTCAAAGTCTTGGCCCTACGGTGATAAATGACCCTGCGCCCAAGTCTTCTCTGAAACCATATGGCCCATTGCTTAGATATTTGGTGTGTAGTATTGTCAGGGGTAAAATGTTTTAGATTAAGTTATATCAGAATCCTTGTCTGTTTAAAAACCTTGACATCAGTTGAAGCAATGGTACTCAGGTGAGCGATTCAGGGCCATCATGGCCCTCTTGTTTAAATTATCTCCCTTTTTAATTTTTATTTTTCAACTTTTGTTGGGAGCATAACTCATAAACTATATGAGGTATTGACTTGAATCTCAAAATATAAATAAATGGTGAGATTGGAAAGTGCAATAACCAAGAACCATAACTCTACATGGAAAAGTTTTTGAATTCTTTCTCTTTATTTAATTTCCATGTGCTTCATTGGATTGCTTCAATATTTGGACAAATGCTTAAATGGACTGACCTCTTTCTTATGCAGTTGACCTTGACTGTTGACCTATTTTTGATGAAAAAAAAAACATGATTATGTTGAATATAACTGGGTTTATTTAATGTCATGCAAGTTTTTGTATGCACATTATTTTTAATGTGGAATTTCATCATCAGCATTGTATTGCAGATTTTGACAATGACAAAATTAATTCAAGAATTCAACGTCCTGCACAGTAACTAGTTTAGTACCATCATTTGATTCAGGGTTTAATCTATGCTAGCATAGCTCATGTTCGCTACTGGCAGTCGGCAGCATTTTCAAGATACATTAGATAGATTGTCAGCATGCTTCATTTAAGTTTAACACTGTCATGTCCATCCTCAGTACTTCTTAATCACTTAATCAACTTCAAATGTTCAGGTAATGTTCCACAAATGTTTAACCTCCTGTGGCCAATCCAAAACCAGCTTGAGGGGTGGTCATAGCAAATTGAGCCTCCCAATGGGGCGTTATATGGATACACGATTACCTGCAATGAATATGTTTAGTAATTTCTTAAGAATAATAGATGCATTATGGGTAATTTAACGTAAAGCACCTTCATGTAATCAATCTCTTGAAAATCTGCTCTCCTGCAGTAAAACTGTGTTGTTAGGATGTAGAATAATCCTCATGCATGCATGAAGGAATGCATGTGATTCTGGTACAAAACAGTTGAGGAATGATGCTCTAGCTTTTTGTAGGTTTTTGTTATTTTCTTGATTTTTTAACATTCTCTCAAGATTTTTCAGTGACATTAATTGGACTGGTCCTGGAAACTAATTAGTTAGTTCATCCTTCACATAACCTTAATGATCATAGGGTGTAAGGGTAGTTCCAAAAATGGATGGCCCAGTGTCAGAGTGTAAATATATACTTATCTACAGTATATTGCATTGAGGCATCACTATGTATATCTCATGTAGAGAAAGTCCCCAAATAATTGAAATATTATTTGAGGGATGTTAATCCCCTGAAAACAAACAAAATCCATGATAAAATAGTGAGAAAAAAATATGTCCTTAGTTCTGACTTATTATACAACGAAGTTGTGCGGGGGGTATACTGGATTCAGCTTGTCTGTTCTGGTCCGTTCCGTACCGTCCGCTCTGTCCGGTCTGACCTTTTGCCCTGGGTCCCGTAAATCTCTAAAAAAGTATGAAAGGCATCAAGATGAAACTTCATATGTGGATAGATCTCATAGAGGGAGAGTGCAGTGACCAAGAACCATAACTCTCTGTCGTGTAATTTTTGAGTTATTGTCCTTTGTAAATTTTCATACTTAATTTTTGTCTGGGCTGTAACTCAAAAAGTATAATAGATATCAAGATGAAATTTCATATACATTTACATGTCTCTGACCTACATGTTATTTGTATTAAAATCCCTGTGACAAAGCGACATTACAATGGCAGTTCTAGTGTTGTAAGCTTCAAATTAGGAATAAATTGAACATTAGCCAAGTCAGGTCTTTGAATGTGCAGAATTTACTCAACAATAAGTTCATAATGTCAGGATTTCTGTAATAGGAGGTAGTATTTTCAACATACAAATTTGAATGAGTCAAGATTAAAATTGTTTTTGTCATCTTATCTTTCCTCTCCCTTATCATGTAGCATTGACATGATTTTACTTCTCTAGAATCTCTTTAACCCTTACCATGCTAAACTTTTGCAATGAGCTTGTCCTTTCTTCTTTTTGGACTTTAACATAACTAAGTTGTTGATGGGGGTGCTTGCTGAAAATTTATTGACTGAATAGCAGACCATTACCAGGCTTCAGGGATATTCTGGTTGCAAGCTTTTTATGCCCCTGGACCATAGGTTGGGGCATACTGTTTTTGGTCTGTCTGTTTGTTTATCACAAAACTTTAACTTTGACCATAACACAGAAGTCCTTCCACCTAAGGCCTTTAAACTTTAAAGGTGCATGCCCCATGATGAGCTCTACCCGCCAGGTGACCTTGACCTCCAAGGTCTAAGGCCCCTGGGGGGCATGGCGTTTATAAGAAAGTAGTGCTTGTTCATTCTACAATAGACGGATTTCAGTTTCACAACGCCTTACTGGGCACCCAACGAATCATTCAGTGGGGGCAGAAAGCCTGCTGATAAGCCACCTCTTGTAAATGAGTTACACACTGATAAATCTTGTAACCTAGGAATAAAAGTTCAGCATATTGTCCATTGGTTAACAGGGGACCATGGTTCCTTCATTCTCTGCTCCAGTGATAGGTTCCAATAATTTTGGTTCAAACCATCAAGAAGTTCTTCGTGGTCGTCTGCCAGTAACTCAGGAGAAATTGATTATAGATGAAGCAATTTTTTTATCAGTTTCAAAGAAATGTTGATCCAATGTTAATAGATATTGTTTGGTAAATTTGACAAAATTCCTGGCGCAGGGAATGAATGAAATATGTGTCAACATGTTTTCCCATTCAGAACACTGCTCCATGTCCAGTGATTGATTTTCAATAGATATTGTTTGATTTCATTAGGAAATGTTCACTGTGAGTAAAACCATTATTAATTGATGATTGTTGTAATGGTATTGATATTATTTAGCAAATAAGAATGTATTTGTATTTAATGAACATGAAATGAAGGTTTTTCCCCATTTCACATGGTTCAATTTGTGTCATTTCAAACAGTCTTTGGCTTATTCTTTATAAAATAATCAGATACATAGGGATTGATTTTTTCAGACTTTTTTGTCTTGATGATTTGTATTTATCTTACCTTCTTCAGGAAATATGAAACATGCTTTTTTGTGAAGAACTTGAGAGTTAACTGTCATATTAGACTGAAAAGATTTTTCTACGTTTTTAGTTGCAATTAATGATGTAAAGAGAAACATCAAATTTCCCATGCAGATTATTAACCATGAATGTTGTTTAGATTTGAAGAAGTATTCAATTAATGTTTAAATATGTTGAAGAAAATTAAATTGAATCCCTTGTAAATGTGTATTTCTATTTTCCAATGACTTTCTGTATGCATGTCCTGTGGTTCTTTTACTCTAAAATCTTCATGTTCACATTATCAGGATGGAAAGATAATGGAAAGATAATGAGTAGGATTTGTTAACACTGACAATTTTTATGCCCCCACCGAAATGGGTGGGGGTGGGGGGATATAGATCCATACATCCGTCAGTCCCAAAAATTTGTGACACGCATAACTCGGAAAGTGTTTGTACTACAGACTTGAAACTTCATGGATATAATATTCAGGACATGAACTTGCGCACCTTGGTATTTTCATCGAACCACAGTTCAAGTTGACAGAGTTAAGGGCCTTTGCTTTTGAAAAAATATGAAATCTTATGCTTGTGACATATGTAACTCTGAAAGTATTTGTACTTCTGACTTGAAACTTCGTGGACATATTATTCAGGACATGAATATGCACACCTGGGTATTTAGAGTAATCGGCCTTTGTTTTTGAAAAACATGGAATTTTATGTTTGTGAAGTATTTGTTCTACAGATTATATATATATCTACAGATTATATATATGTGTATCTATTTGTATATTCTATACTTTATGAATAAATTGTTCAGGACATGAACTTGTGCCCTTGGTTTTTTTTATTGGATCACCGTTGACATTGACAGAACTATGTAAGAAAAGATTTAGCTGTGCGCCCTTCTTAATTTGCCAGTGCATTTTTATGCCGTGCCCCCACCCCCACCCCCTCCCCCCACATACACACACAAAGGGGGGGGGGGCATATAGATTTGCCTTTGTCTGTCCGTTCATCCCAAAACTGTGACACAGGTAACTCTGAAGGTATTAATTTTGTGCTACAGGCTTTAAACTTCATGGATATATTACTCAGGACATGACTTGCGCACCTGGGTGTTTGACACATTTCTAGTTATCAGGAAAATATGGTGACACAGACAATATTTATCAACAAGATTTGGTGACACAGACAATATGTATCAATAAGATTTGGTGACACAGACAATATGTATCAACAAGATTTGGTGACACAGACAATATGTATCAATAAGATTTGGTGACACAGACAATATGTATCAATAAGATTTGGTGACACAGACAATATGTATCAACAAGATTTGGTGACACAGACAATATGTATCAATAAGATTTGGTGACACAGACAATATGTATCAACAAGATTTGGTGACACAGACAATATGTTTCAATAAGATTTGGTGACACAGACAATATGTATTAATAAGATTTGGTGACACAGACAATATGTATCAACAAGATTTGGTGACACAGACAATATGTATCAACAAGATTTAGTGACACAGACAATATGTATCAATAAGATTTGGTGACACAGAAAATATGTATCAACAAGATTTGGTGACACAGACAATATGTATCAACAAGATTTGGTGGCACAGACAATATGTATCAACAAGATTTGGTGACACAGACAATATGTATCAGTAAGATTTGGTGACACAGACAATATGTATCAATAAGATTTGGTGACACAGACAATATGTTTCAATAAGATTTGGTGACACAGACAATATGTATCAATAAGATTCGGTGACACAGACAATATGTATCAATAAGATTTGGTGACACAGACAATATGTATCAATAAGATTTGGTGACACAGACAATATGTATCAATAAGATTTGGTGACACAGACAGTATTTATCAAAAAGATTTTGTGACACAGACAATATGTATCAATAAGATTAGGTGACACAGACAGTATTTATCAAAAAGATTTGGTGACAGAGACAGTATTTATCAAAAAGATTTGGTGACACAGACAATATGTATCAATAAGATTTGGTGACACAGACAGATTTATCAAAAAGATTTGGTGACACAGACAATATGTATCAATAAGATTTGGTGACACAGACAGTATTTATCAAAAAGATTTGGTGACACAGACAATATGTATTAATAAGATTTGGTGACACAGACAATATGTATCAATAAGATTTGGTGACACAGACAATATGTATCAATAAGATTTGGTGACACAGTATTTATCAAAAAGATTTGGTGACACAGACAATATGTATCAATAAGATTTGGTGACACAGACAATATGTATCAATAAGATTTGGTGACACAGACAATATGTTTCAATAAGATTTAGTGACACAGACAATATGTATCAATAAGATTTGAAAACCAATAGAACAAGGTAAAAAGTTTTTACTTCACTAAGAATTTTTTCAAGGAAACTAATCAATTGATTCCAGACATTTTTGGTATTATTTCCTGATTGTAACAAATTCCATGTTTATTTTTTAGGGTGATATTGTTGATTTTCTAAAACAACACAATCCTATCCTATTTTTATCTCTCAAAAATATGTTAACATTTGGTTTAAATACCAGTGGAATTCAATTAAGATTTGGCAAAACATGTGTTCCTGGTGTTATGAATGTAACATTATCTTCCTTTCAGCATGTCTAAACTTGTCAAGAGGAGATCACTCCAGGATAAATATCAATGCACTTGACCCCATACAAACCAGGTTTTTTCAGTCGTCTAATTCAGCAATCAGAAGAAACATTTGATAATCCGTGGTTTTACTTGCTCAACTCTAGAGAATATTTTCCATCGCTATTTGTAGCTCACGGCCTTTAGATATTTCAGATATTTTGGTTTAAACTGACTTTTTTAATTACAATGTACAGAAATAAATGTGATATCAGTGGAAGTAAATGCCACAGAAAGCATAACACGCAAAGTTTTAAATTTCGTTATTTTGTTTTAACATAAACTTTAAATTTCTATTGAAATGATTAATTTAAGACTATTGGGAAATGTTAAAAGACTAAATAAAATTGAAAATAATCTTTTAATAGCGATATACTGTACAATACATATGACTAATATAAAAGAAAAACTTCACCATTACCTTTACCTTTATTATGCTATTTCTAACCACCGATGCTATAATGCTTCAGTAATTTAGTTCAGTTGTTAAAATGAATGATATTTTAAGATGCTATTATGGAAAAATGTGACTTCAACTCAAAAATAAATCCATTTGTCCTTCAAGATTCAGAATGTGTTTCAAAACAAAAACTTAGTGGTAAGTGGTAAGCACCACCAATCCTCAGAGGAGTGAAGAACAACAGTTAAGTAAGTCTAAATAGGGGTATAGATCTAATTGGAAACATGTTGTATCAGCTCATCATGGATGTAGTCCAGTCAGAAGATTTAGTATTGACAGACTGGTTGCAGAACTTTCATCCAAGGAATAACGATTTTGACATCAAGTTATTAAAACAGGCAGATTATGTTGGCCATTTTTGTTACTCCCTAACTGTCTTAGTGGAATTTTGTTTTGGATGTAAATTTGTCGTCCATTAATATGCATATCTCAGAAAATGGTTGTTCAGGCCTGATTTACATAACATCTCAAACTAAAATTTTCCATAGCTCAAACAAACCTTTAGGATTGCTTTTAAGGGTCAAATTATTATTTATTTTTTTTTAAGAAAAGAGTAATTATTTCCTAAACTAGATATGTATTAAATGATCATAAAAAGAAAAAATATCTTTATTCAAAGAAGTGAATATCAGTCCTTACATAAAAGCTATATCTTCTTTCAACAAGCTAATTTTAACCCTTTCCCTCATAGAGGATAACATGAAAAGACCTATGCGAACAGCATAAAACCAGATCAGCCTGCGAGTAACTAGCAGGCTGATCAGGTTTTATGCTGTTCGCTGCTCCTCAGTGGTCTGGAAATGAGGATTTTGTAATTAAATTTGGTAAGGTTTAACTGTGGTTTTCTGCAGATCAGGCTTTATGTGGTACCTATTGAGTGCGTCAAAATGAGTCTATATGAGGGAAAGGGTTTAAACTTGAATGGTGAGTCAAAATAGAAACAGCTGAATTCAGATGGTCAATGAGTACAACACTGACCGGATAATTAACAGAGGTTTTAATTTCATCTTTGATCAAGTTTTATTAATTAGTTTCTCAGCTTCTGGTCTTAAACGGTATAGGATGACAGTAACATCATTTGTTTGCAGAGACATAAAAAGCCAATGCTTCCAGGAATGGTACAAGGGATGATGCTAAAATATTTATTCCAATATTTCTATATTAGGATGGAAACTTCATGGTTTCAGTCCTTGAAAGATTTGTGTCCGTGTAGGTTTGAATAGTTGATATCAGTATTGGATATGCATTTTGAGCTATAATTAATAAAATATAACAATGCAAAATACCATGATTCTCAATATATAAATTGTTTTTTTATGGATAGAGCAGTGAGCAAACAATCCTCCTTGTGGCCGAGTGTTCCAAAATAGGAAGGTCTTGATTCCCAAAATCTCCCTTGCTTTGTGCTCTGCATGTTACAGTTCCAGGACTAATTGGCCTGATGTCAGGATGTGATATCATGCCACTTTGTCAACTGTGTGATATCAGTCACATGTAGGCAAAGTCAAGCCCAACAGACAGAAATGACAGAATTCTCTTGCAAACAAACACAATTCCATAGGCTTGGTTCAGGACTATGGCAACCACATGTAAATAAAGAGAAAATGAAATAGTTTTAACCCTTTCCCTCATAGAGGAAACCATGAAAAGACCTATGCAAACAACATAAAACCAGATCAGCCTGCGAGTAACTAGCAGGCTGTTAGGTTTTATGCTGTTCGCTGCTCCTCAGTGGTCTGGAAATGAGGATTTTATAATTAAATTTGGTAAGGTTTAACTGTGGTTTTCTACAGATCAGGCTTTATGTGGTACCTATTGAGTGAGTCAAAATGAGTCTATATGAGGGAAAGGGTTAAGCCATGCACTTGAAACAGTTTCTTACTGAAGTAAATTGAAATGAGTTTGCTATGTAGCCTTTCAGCTGTTGCTTTGCCACTTGTGGTTTTTAAGACCACTCTTAAAATAAATGACCATCACCATTGGCTAAGTGGTTAGAGTGTCCACCTCAGGAGTAGGAGGTTGTGGGTTTGATCCCCAACTGCAACATACCAAAGTCAATAAGTATGGTACTGGTAGCTCCATGACAGGTCGGCCTGGTGTCAGGATAATGTTACTGGGTATGGTATCAGGCCACATGTCTATGGCCTGTTGCATTATATCTGTCTCATGTAGACAAATTACTGAAATACTGTTGGTGGGAAGTTAAATCAAATGAAGTCAATACAACTCTTGCAGTGAAATATGAAAGAAAAAAAAAATGTGCTCTATTGTTAAAAGGCATGGTATGATTTGAGTCATCTGATCACACTACAAGTGGCATGTAATGCCTCATTCCATGCAAATATACAGCCTTAAGGTAGTCCATCCATCAGTGGATGATATTAATTAACTTCCACAGTCATAATTACTATAATGTTTCAACTGTCCATGTTGGTGTATTTAAATCATACACAACCATAACAAAAAACACCTGATGGTAAGTAAAGTTTTCCTGATGCAAATCTATTTACGGATGGATTACCTTAATCTACCGATACAGACAAGTTTGCATAACTTGCAAACATTTTTCTTTGTTTAATGTGGTTCCAGAATGAACACTTCATTGGAATATGACCAATATCAGTTAGTTCATAACTATAAACCTCCGCAGTCCAACCATGTTTTTTAGCAGATTTCCCAGAGGCCTTGTCTCCACCAGCAAATCAGACATCGTAATTTGATAGTTGCTTACCTGGTTCTTGTCAGGATTCAAAGTCTCTTGCATGTGGGAGCTATGGCATGCATGTCAGGCATGCCTATATTCAATTATCCATGATTTTCCAAGATGTATTTGGTATGCTATGTTATGAGAATGAGTTTAGGAAAACTCAATGAGTGATTAGAAATGGAGGGGCTGGGGTCGGTCTTTGTATTTTTGATGTTTTGGAACATGATCATATCTTAATTTCATCCTAACAAGTTGATTTTCTAAAAAATTCTGCACCCAAAGCCTATTTAACAAAACTGCTTAATTAAAAATATTCCACTACTTAAAATTTTAAAGAGCTAATTTTTCATCTTATCTATCAACTCACACTCTGTTTACATTTTCATGTTTTTTTAGAGTATGACTTTCAGTTTCTGTTTAATATATCCTATAGGTCTAGATAAGTGTTGATTATAATTGGGTAATGAGTAATGTAGGGAAAAAAATGTCAGATTTATTGCATCTTTGTAAAAAAACACAGCAAAAAAAACCGGCTTATATTGAGAGGGAAATTAAAGAAGAAAAGAGAGGAATTATTCTAATTTACAGGCTTTTCAGTGATCCTTTGTTTTTTTTATTAGCTCACCTGAGCACAACGTGCTCAAGGTGAGCTTTTGTGATCGCCCTTCGTCCGTCGTGCGACGTGCGTCGTACATCGTTCGTCATCAACAATTTGGCTTGTTAACACTCTAGAGGCCATATTTTTTAGCCAATCTTCATGAAACTTGGTCAGAATGTTTGTCTCCATAAAATCTTGGACAAGTTCTAAATTGGGTCATGTGGGGTCAACAAAAATTAAAACCTTGTTAACACTCTAGAGGCCACATTTTTGGCCCAATCTTTATGAACTTGGTCAGAATGTTTCTCTTTATAAAATCTTGGACAGTTTCGAATTTGGGTCATGTGGGGTCAAAAAGTAGGTCATGAGGTCAAATCTTAGAAAAACCTTGTTAACACTCTATAGGCCACATTTTTGGCCCATTCTTTATGAAACTTGGTCAGAATGTTTGTTTCCATAAAATCTTGGACAAGTTCTAAATTGGGTCATGTGGGGTCAAAAGTAGGTCACAAGGTCAAATCTTAGAAAAACCTTGTTAACACTCTATAGGCCACATTTTTGGCCAATCTTCATGAAAACTGGTTGGAATGTCTGTTTCCATAAATCTTGGTCAAGCTCAAAAGTGGGTCATGTGATGTCAAAAAGTAGGTCAGTATGAAAAATCCAACATATGTTGCTCATTTATAATCAGGTGAGCGATTCAGGGCCATCATGGCCCTTTTGTTTTTTTATTTATTTATTGTTTTTTTCAATTCTGGATATTAACCCTTTTCGTACATGAAGCTACTTTGTGCTAGCAAAAAAGACAAGCATTTCTTTAGATAAGAAATAAGGACTATCCCATCATGGTTTCTTGACACTCATAATTACGCTGGCTTGATGTTGTGTCATGTTTGACCCCCGGTTTTGATGCTCATCTTTCTCATGCTTCCATTATCTTCTGCAAAGGTACCTTATCAGTAGACTTGAATTAACCAATTTTGGAAAAGAACAAAAAATTATGATCTGAACTCTAAAAAACTGCAC
Source organism: Solen grandis (assembly GCA_021229015.1). Classification (NCBI taxonomy): domain Eukaryota; kingdom Metazoa; phylum Mollusca; class Bivalvia; order Adapedonta; family Solenidae; genus Solen; species Solen grandis. The sequence continues at coordinate 5,870,600 of CM037789.1, forward strand.
AGCATTGCCCTCTGCTTATCTACAACCAAGTTTTATCAGGGAAGAAAGCGACCTATTTCTGACATTGGCACAGATTGCTGAGTGAAGCCAGTGGAAACATTACCGACCATCTGTTACACTGCCAAAGATGGCACATTAGTTCTACAAGATTTCCGACAAACAACCGGTTGTGCACGGGTCATGGAACAGCAGAGATAGTGCAGTGTCTGACACAGGGCCACAGTTCATCACTTGGACTGGTTTCTGTCTCACAGACAGACTGATACCTAGTATAAAGAATTAGCAAAAAAAGCATGTCTGGTATACAAAAAGAGACAGGGATTTTATGATTAACATACCCCTGCAAACAAAATGTTAAAGGGCTATAACTGAATCTTCCTAATTGGTTGGTTGATCATCTGGTTGGTTGGTCTGTCCACAAAAATGGAATTTGGTCATTAACTTTGTCATATGTAACATATCTTAACCAAATTTGGGACATGTATGCCTTGGTTGAAGATAAAATGGCAGTAAATAATATTTTTTCTTATACTAGTATAGTGGTAAATAATCCTAATTGCCTTCATTTCCTTCTGAATCATATATGCCATCCCATAATTGACATTATATAATGAACACAATTATTACTGAGACATTTATCGAGTAGTCTAGATTATAATATAATAGTTGCTTAATCAATCATTTACTGTAGAAGACCAGTATAGACATATCACTCAAGTGGTGACAAGGAATTGCTCACCCATGAAACAACCAAAATGATAAACTATTAAAAACCAATTATTTGAACATTCAGAGGAGTCAGATATCTCTTTATAGCAATAGATAGATGGGATACAGCATGTAATAATTGGGCTTATCTTTAGTTATTGTCAAGGAGACGCAATTATGTACGATCAACTAGTCCAGTTTGACCCAGCTGATCATTGTGATTGTAGTTCTGGAATGTTCCTAAGATCTTGGTATTGATGTGGATCATCCTGTTATCAAAGAATCCTTGCTGTAAAAAACAATATTAATTTTTGAATGGCTTAACCTTGGGTTGCAACTATTGATACTTACATGTGGCTGTTTTTATGCTCCCCGAAGGGAGAGCATATAGTTGCTGCTTTGTCCTTCCGTCCGTCCATCATAATTATACCCCCCCGCAACGAAGTTAGGGGGGGGTATACTGGAATCAGGTTGTCCGTCCGTCCGTCCGTCCGTCTGTCCGTCCGTCTGTCCGTCCGTCCGTCTGTAGACACAAAATTCTGCGGACTACTCCTCCTAAACTTCTGGAAGGATTTTGATGAAACTTGCTGGCAATGATCCTTAGACATTGTATTAGCGCGTTATCTATATAGCATTGAGTTACCTCCCCTATTTACCAAGTTATGCCCCTTTGATGATTTTTGCATTACAAACTTCTGCGGACTACTCCGCCTAAACTACTGGAAGGATTTTAATGATACTTGCTGTCAATGATCCTTAGACATTGTAGCAGCGCGTTATCTATATAGCATTGAGTTACCTCCCCTATTTACCAAGTTATGCCCCTTTGATACCAAGTTATGCCCCTTTGATGATTTTTGCATTACAAACTTCTGCGGACTACTCCTTCTAAACTACTGGAAGGATTTTGATGAAACTTCTGGCATGATCCTTAGACATCTATATACATTTGGTTACCTCCCCTATTTTCCAAGTTATGCCCCTTTGATGATTTTTGCATTACAAACTTCTGCGGACTACTTCGCCTAAACTACTGGAAGGATTTTGATGAAACTTGCTGTCATTCATCCTTAGACATTGTAGAAGCATGTGTTAGTTATATAACATTGGATTACCTCCCTTTATTATAGTTATGTTTTTCATTGGATTACCTCCCTTTTTTATAGTTATGCCCCTTTGATGATTTTTGCTTTACAATTTTCTGCAGACTACTCCTCCTAAACTACTGGAGGGATTTCAATGAAACTTGCTGTCATTCAACCTTAGACATTGTAGTAGCGCTTTTTCTATATAACATTGGGTTACCCCCCCCCCCTCCTCCCTGTTTTAAAGATATGTCCCTTTGATGGTATTTGTTTTACAATTTTCTTCCATTGATAGATTTCAGTGAATCTTAATGATATTTATCCATAGACATAGGTATATCCATAGGTATGTGTTACAAAGGATCACTAGATTTCCATGTAGTTGGCACATATGTCCTCTGTATATTAAGATGGAGTGTTGCATACAAGAATTCTGATTTCATGCTCCAAAGCCATGTTTGACAAAAACACTTGCGGGGGGGTATTAGTAAGCCCTTAGGCGACAGTTCTAGTTTTGTCTGGAGCATAACACAAAAACTATAAGAGGTATCGACATGAAACTTCATAGGTAGATAGATCTCAATGAGGGTATTGCAGTGTACAAGAACCTTAACTCTGTTTTGCATAATTTTGAGTTATTGGCCTTTTTTTTTTTTCATACTTAAATTTTGTCCGGAGCATAGCACAAAAACTATAACTAACTATAAAAACTATAGGTATTGACATGAAACTTCATAGGTAGATAGATCTCAATGAAGAGAATTGCAGTGTACAAGAACCACAACTCTGTTTTGCATAATTTTGGAGTAATTGCCCTCTGTTAATTTTGTCCTGAGCATAGCACAATAATAAGTATAAGAGGTATCAACATAACCTTCACAGGTAGATAGATTTCAATGAGGAAAAGTGCATTGTACAAGAACCACAACTCTGTTTTGCTAATTTTGGAGTCATTGCCCTTTGTATTTTTCATACTTAATTTTTTTTCCAAAGCATAGCACAAAAAGTATAAGAGGTATCAACATGAAACTTCATAGGTAGATAGATCTCATTGAGGAGAAGTGCAGTGTACAAGAACCACAACTCTGTTTTGCATAATTTTGGAGTTATTGCCCTTTGTTATTTAGCATTTATTAGGGGAGCATCCATCGGTTCTACAGGTTCTCTTTTGGATCAAAATTTTGTTAATTTATTATTTTACTTAAAAGTTATGCTATCTTCTATAAATTGTAGGTCTAGCAATTTCTGTGCTTATTTTCAGATTGCAAAGACTTCCATGCTTAAGTTAACATTAAGAGATGTCTGTGCTTATGTTACCATTAAGAAATGTTCATGCTTATGTTAAAATTAAGAGATGCCCATGCTTAAGTTATCGTTAAGAGATATCCATGTTCATGTTAATATTAAGAGATGACCATGCTTTACTTATCATTAAGAGATGTCCATGCTTATATTAACATTAAGAGATGTCCATGCTTAAGTTAACATTAAGAGATGTCCATGCTTATGTCAACATTAAGAGATGTCCATGCTTATGTCAACATTAAGAGATGTCCATGCTTATGTCAACATTAAGAGATGTCCATGCTTAAGTAATCATTAAGAGATGTCCATGTTTAACTTACCATTAAGAGATGTCCATACTTGAGTTACCATTAAGAGATGTCCATACTTGAGTTACCATTAAGAGATGTCCATGCTTAAGTTACCATTAAGAGATGTCCATGCTTAAGTAATCATTAAGAGATGTCCATGCTTAAGTTATCATTAAGAGATGTCCATGCTTATGTCAACATTAAGAGATGTCCATGTTTAACTTACCATTAAGAGATGTCCATACTTGAGTTACCATTAAGAGATGTCCATGCTTAAGTAATCATTAAGAGATGTCCATGCTTTACTTATCATTAAGAGATGACCATGCTTATGTTAACATTAAGAGATGTCCATGCTTAAGTTAACATTAAGAGATGACCATGCTTAAGTTAACATTAAGAGATGCCCATGCTAAAGTTAAAATTAAGAGATGACCATGCTTAAGTTATCGTTAAGAGATGTCCATGCTTATGTCAACATTAAGAGATGTCCATGTTTAACTTACCATTAAGAGATGTCCATACTTGAGTTACCATTAAGAGATATCCATGCTTAAGTAATCACTAAGAGATGTCCATGCTTTACTTATCATTTAGAGATGTCCATGCTTATGTTAACATTAAGATATTTGCTTTAATCTAAAGACTTCCATGCTTATGTTCCCATTGAGTGACTGCATATGTTCTCACCTAGTGACTGGACTGTCAAGTTCTAATGTAGTGACTCATCTAGAGACTTCCATGCATATGCTCTCATGTAGTGATTGCTTATGTTCTCACCTAGTGACTGCTCACATTCTCATTCAGTGACTTACCTAGGGACTTCCTTCTCCAGAGACTTGCATAATTGTGTTCTTACCTTAGACCCATATATTTATATTCTTACCAGGAACTTGTCTAGACTCATTTTCTTGTATCCAAATGTTATGGTTTTATATGCACAGTAGCTGGAGACTCATGTTCTTCTGTTTTATACAGTCTTGTGCTCTGTTTACAAATATTCTTTGTGTATTCACAAATTTATCACCCATATCACTTAAACTTTTATCACTTCACCATATATCAATTTTTTAAGTTATTTTAACCAATATATACCATCATGGGAAGTTGATTTTTAGAGAAATATCTATTTATAAATAAAATGAGTTCAATATAAGTTTTTGCCACTTTTATACCTACTTTTGCTTTTCATTGCTTTACGCAGACCAGAATCCTTTGCAGCTGTTCACGGCAGTATGGCAGCAATTGTGTGGCATATCCCAGTGTTCCTTGTTAAAGACAGAATTGTTTATTCTGGCGGAGATTATATAATCAAACTGTCTTGTTCTTCCTTGTAGAGATTATGGAATAAACTTGTCATGATACTAGAGATGGGGTCTCAAGTAACTCATTTTTCCTGTTGTTTGGAGGAAGTTGATAGGGCATCTCTCCAAGATAAATAAAACTAAGGATAATTTTTCACAGAATTAAACAATATCCGTATGGATGATAAAATATCAGTACCATTAGACTCTGAAAATATATGTCCCTTGATATAAACTTCTTACGTAAGTATGTGAGGCTAGTGTATACAGGTTTGCTTAGATGTGACAGGTACTCATCAATTTTGTTAAGAAACAGATGGGTTTATTTTCATGTTGGACACTTTCTGTTGATGTTATGTAAGTCAGTAGTTTGCTCCACTTCCAGGTAAATTGATATCACTTATTATAGACTTTGTTTTCTAAGAGGAAAATGAATTTTGGAGAATAAAAAAGGAATGTAAATACAGTCAGAATCAATGTGAGCATTAGTGTAGATAATTAAGATCAAAGATTCTACTCACTTTACTCAGGTGGGGGGATTGAAATTGTTAAGATGATATACTATTTTGGATGATACATTGCCAATATTTTTGAAACATAATCTACTAATGATGAAAATATAGGTGTGTAGTACCATGCTAATGTTTGCATATCTCCTTGAAAAAAAGGAATTATTTAATTGCTTTATTTTGTCCTTATAAAATTATGTTACATGCTGTGCTGAAATTTCCTTTTGTTAGACAAAAAGAATTTTGGATATACCTTATTTCAATTTCATTTTAAGGTTACAATATATCCATTTTTTTAAGAGAAAAAAAAAGCAATATGATATTGTTGGACCCATCACTGCACTGCTGTGTTAAGGTCTGCTATAAGAATTGTTCAGTCACCATTGTTGATTTATCATCCAGCAACAGCATCTTCATTTCTTGAAAATTCAAATTGATCAAACCTGAATACACACTTATTGCCATAATATCTACAAAAAGTTCAATAAAGGTATAACTTCAAAAATCAATTTTTTCAATAATGACACATTATAATAATTTCTGCCAGAATACCAGTTTAAGCAATTTTTCAATGGCTTGGTTTCAGTGAGTATGAAATCAGCATCTTGAGTCTATACTCAAATTTACATGGCACTTCTAATCAGGTGATCGACCATAACCTTTAGTGTTGAAGACTTAAAAGTAACTTCAAGAATGGGAATGCCCACGTAACCTGTATCAAATAAGCACCTGTTGAGTGGGGGCCTCTTCCATATTGAACCTTGTAAATATATACAGCAATCGTCTTGAAAATGTTCAATTTCCTGCACGATTATATTACATAAGTGGCAGCACTGTTTGCTCAGCACTTAAGATGTGCGTTCTGTAGCGGCAAAAGAAGTTGTTAACTTGTCTGAGGAAATGTTCTACCATGTCTCAGCACTTGAACTGTATGCCCAGCAACTGTGGTATTTGGACTTGACTTAGGCGGGAATGTACTTGACTGGAAATAAACCTATCCCTTATTAGGGAAATAGGTCATCTCCTATCTTCCTAACATGTTTGTTGTATATTTTTTGAAATTTTAATAATTTGTATTTGTTTTGAAAAGAAAATAATGTTTTAAGCCTTCTTTTAGCTTTCAGTCTAGTTTTTGCTTTAGATATGGCTCAAATGTTACCAGATGTGCAAAAATAACAATGTTGACTCTATTTTATCCACTGATGGATTTCTTCAATGTTTAAACTAGCTTTCACTACCATTAACCCTTTCCCTCATATAGACTCATGTTGACGCACTCAATAGATACCACATAAAACCTGATCTGCAGAAAACCACAGTTAAACCTTACCAAATTTAATTTTAAAGTCCTCATTTCCAGACCACTGAGGAGCAGCGAACAGCATAAAACCTGATCAGCCTGCAAGTTACTCGCAGGCTGATCTGGTTTTATGCTGTTTGCATAGGTCTTTTCATGGTGTTCTCTATGGGGGAAAGGGTTAAATTAGCTTTCACTACTCTTGCTATGCTTGTTTATGAGACAGGTGAGGTGTTAATAGACATCATTGTTTGATCATGAGAGGAATGATACCACCAGCACTAACTTCGTTCATACACAGTTACACAACCTGACACCACGTGTTGAATGTAGGCAAGTAGCATACTTCACGTATTACACATACTGACATGACAGTTTCACAGTTGTGTTCAAGTGTAGAATAATGGTGTGATACCACACTCAGTCACACCTGCCTTGTATTCAGTTAAAGATAACTCTCATGTTGGTTCCCAGTGCTTACATTCTATACCCTACAGTTCAACAGGGATGCAAATGCTAATGTTGATGACCGTTTCCAATAACTGAGTGCATGGCTTATGTATTTGAATAGCGTGGTAATATTTTCTTGTCCTCTCTGGCATCATACCACACACATTAAGCTTTTTCTGGAAGTATTTAAATCAGTTAAAAATTCCTCAACTATTTAGTGATAGGGAAAACCCTTTCAATACATAGTAATTTAACTTTCAGTGAACTGAATAGAAATGTTTAATGCAGCTCTTCTTTCATTGGTGATGATATCAAACAGAAATCAAGAAAAGTGGATTTTTTGCTCTCTCTGTAATTTGAAAAATATTGTTTCACCTGTCAGAAAATCCTCAATTACGTCTTCCAGATGTTCTTTAAAATTCTTTCCTGGTGTTATACTACCATTTAATGTTCTAAAAGCTGCCAGGTTTTATGTAACATAAGACCGCTAATGAGACTGCACTGTCTCATATTGCTGTTAAGAAAAAATGCATTTTCATGAAATTGATAGGCAGGTTTATCTTATTTATAAAGATTCTTTTAATAAGAGTCATAAATATAATTTTTTAATCCTGATTTTTATTGAGGTAAAAAATGCCACTTTCTTTATCTTCAACAAGTTGTTATAAAGGTGTTGGAACATTTTTGGCTTTGTGGATAATAAAATGATTTATCAGAATTTTTTTTTGTAAAAATTAGAAATATACACTTGCATATTTTACCGAGATATTTACAGACTTCCCAATATAGCTGGTAAAAAAAAGAGGGATAAATAAATAAGTTGATAAAGCATGCAGTAACACTCACTTAATTGCCTATATTTTATTAAACCCCCAGATACAAAGTATACAGGGGCTGTATTGGAGTCTCATTTGTCAGTCCGTTTGCAGATAAGATTTGTCCAGGCTGTATCTTGGCTACATTAGGTTGGATTTGAATAAAACTTTACAAGACTTGTAAGTACCAAGCCTAGTTGCACATATTGTTGGCATGTCATGATCAGCTGGATTTTAAATGATTGATGGCCCTTTGTCAATTTCTTAAATATATTTTATCCACACTATTTCTTGGCTACCTTTGGTTGGATTTTGATTTAAATTCACAGCATTAACCCTTTCCCTCATAGAGGACACCATGAAAAGACCTATGCAAACAGCATAAAACCAGATCAGCATACGAGTAACTCGCAGACTTATCAGGTTTTATGCTGTTCGCTGCTCCTCAGTGGTCTGGAAATGAGGATTTTGTAACTAAATTTGGTAAGGTTTAACTGTGGTTTTCTGCAGATCATGTTTTATGTGGTACCTAATGAGTGCGTCAAAATGAGTCTATATGAGGGAAAGGGTTAATAAGTACCAAACCCAGTGTAACATATCGGTGGCATGTCTTGATCAGGTGGATTTTAAATGAGTTATGGCTCTTTGTTATATCTATTGAGTGTATTTTGTCCACCCTTTCCCCGTCTACCAATGGTCTGATTTTTTATTAAATTCATAGCATTAATTAGTACCAAGTCTAGTTGTGCATATTGCTGGCTTGTTATGACTTACATTGTACTTAATTTCAAATGAGTTATGGCCCTTTATGATATAAATTGAATATGTTTTGTCCACACTTTTTTCAGCTACCATTGGTCAGATTTTCTTTTACTTCGCAAAATTGATAAATACCAAGTCTTAAGTTGCACATATTGTTGGCATGTTATGACTGGCTTGATTTTATACAAGTTACAACACTTTGTTATATTTATTGAAGATGTTTTGTCCACTCTACTTCTCAGCTGCCGATGGTCAAATTTTCATTTAACCTCACAACAGCTATAAAATACCAAACCTTGTTGGCATGTCATGCTTGCGTCATGTTTCATTGAGTTATACCCCCTTTCAACCTTTCTTGTTTATATTTTATCTGCTCTATTTCTCAGCTACAATTGGTCAGATTTTGACGTAACTTTACAGCATTTGTAAGTACCAACACTAGCTGCACATATCCTTGGCATATCATGTTCAGCTTAATAATGATCGAGTCATTGGCCATTTTGAGTCACTGCTGTAAGCAGAGGTGACACATAGGGATCACTTTTCTGTCATCTTTCTGTCGTCTGTCTGTCCATCACACTTTTTCCGTCACACTTCAGTGGTGAATATTTTTTGTCTGAGATACATATATAAGTGTATCAGAGTTCTACCTGGTTTTGGTGTGTTTTTATTTTTATCCTTCAACTTCATCTCTGACATGGTAAAAGTTCCTGTAATAAAGCGGGGGGGGGGGGGGGGGTATTCATCATTTTCATCATCTTCAATAATAGTTCTTGCTAAAAACACCTTGATTTTACTTGTTGCAAGATAAGAAGTAATATGTCATTCTCATGTGGATTTGTCACAATGTGATAAAAAGTATTTAGAGGGTATCAGTAGTTTAATAATTGTCATACTTCCACTTGTGAAGTGGGACTATATCCGAGACTCCTGCTTGTTGGTTTGTCCTGTCCCAAGACACCCTGTCCTGTTCAGTCCTATTTTACATAAAATTCATTATCTATACATGCTTTGGAGTCACATAGATGAAGCAAGGGTGTTCATCACCTTCATTGATAACTTTGGTTATACATAAAGTCTCAAATAGAGGTGTTAGATGTGAAAAAAATTTGATGCAATAATATTGAAAAAGATATCATGAAATCATGTGATTTTGGAAATGCACCTGCAACGGCTGACTGCCAAACCATGTAATTGCTAAGCCAAATTTTTAAGTAGATTTTTTTCTTGCAGGTGTTTGAATGCCTCTTCCACTGATCTTGTTTCTGATTATTGTTTCTTATTTACTTTAACTTTGCAATAGATGATGTATTTTTCAAACTAAAGTACATTGTCTTAATTGAGTCTTTAATTTCTTTGTATTTGACATTGGACCATTTGATTATAACTGTGCAATTTGTTTAGACAAAGGGGATTTTAAGAAAAAGTTATTTTTATCAAGTAAGACCAAATGCTATGCATTTGTAAACTTTCTTTTTTTGTGCATATGTATCAAAGGTCATAAAATCGGGTATTTTTCAGTTTCAGGACATTAACTCTGTCCTGGATGGAGCGATATTTATATATTATAAACTTGGTATCAATGATCTCTTTAAGAAGATCCAGTTTATAACTCAAAGGTCAAGGTCATACTAAACAATCAAAGGTCATAAAATGGGGTATTTTTTGGTTACCAGATACTAACTCTGTCCTGGATAGATGGATATTTGCACCCACTTGCATGTAACTTCTTATACAGTCAGAACATATGAAAGAAAGTGCAGATTACAAGACCCATAACTCTTAACTTCCATATATTTTGAATTACTCCCCTTTGTTGATAGAAATACTGGATAGGGGACTCACGTTTTCCCATGAACACCAAAGTCTAGTGTACATCAAGTATGTTATTGTTGTATTGGAGTTTACCGTCGCTGTGATAGTATTTCAATCATATAGCGAGGTCCAGCTAATTACAGGTGGAGGAAGATCCCGAGTACACAGAGGTACCTGGGTAGAACCACCGACCTACCGCAAACCAGCTTGAAGGCTTCCTCAACATCAAGTATGTGCTAAAATGACAAAACAGTTCTGCGTCAAAGCAACTCTTTGGGGGCATATGTCACTGATTGTAACAGTTCTTGTTTAAATACTTATTAATATCTTATATATCTTTGTCAAGATAGTATTATTATATATTACTCAAAATTGACTAAGGATCACTTACGGTCCATTGCATGCCAGAACACTTGAATGATTCGATATAATAACTGAAAAAGCAACTTATGAAATTTATTGCACCTTTCATCTGCTTTAATCAGAGGTGACACATAGGGATCACTCACAACTATAGTACCTACATTCTGAGTGTCCGTTTCTCTACATTTAAAACCGAATAACCTCTCAATTTTGTATGAATGACCGAACGATTGAACAGAATTCTACAATACAGATATGCTTAGCTTCAGCCAAATAGTGAAAACCGTTTTGAGTAAAAAATAAATATTTACAGGACACAATAATTGTATGTAGTATAAAAGCACAGAAGAACTATTTTCCCTAGGATGTTGTGTAACTCACTTTACCACGCGGAGGAGTATAGTTTCTTTCGAATGCAAAGGTGGCTCATGCCTGAATTTGGATGGTGAATGTGCAGGTTTCGGTTATTTAGTGGTGTTTCAATGGTCCATATAGAAAGCTTGAACTACAATAAAAAATTTGTATAACCTCCTTATAATCACATCTATCAATCTCAGATACATCAGAGATATCTCCAGTAGTTATTTGTTGCTCTATAGAATGGCTGATACAGGTGTATATCTGCTTTCCGAAGTTACTAAAGACACAGTGGAGACCCACTGTGTTGCATCTATAAATAGAAACTGTGCCATTGTGCGGTAAGACAAATCAAAGAGCTGATAGTGCTAAGAGAACAGTATTGTCTCATTTCTTTTGTTTATCACAGTAAATTTAATAAACGGAGGTCAAATTTTCGCACAATGCCAATAACCCCGCTTTAACGTTGCATTAACATGGTCATTAGATGAAAGCACCATTTGTTTCAACAGACTGATAACAATTAGAACATTGCCACTCTTACTCCCCCTGTATTTCTATAGCCTTAATGAACAATCGTTTATTATTTTAATGTGAGTTTAATACTTGGAAACACTAAGTTACCCTGCATATTTGCAGCTTGTCAAACCCTCTTCCACTTGAGACACACACAACTTCAGTGCCTTCAGGGCTTTGATTATTATTACCTACAGTATTTCATTTCATAACAAATAATGTTACTAGGGTAACTATTAATGTCAACCGCCATTTCATTTAACCCTTTCCCTCATAGAGGACACCATGAAAAGACCTATGCAAACAGCATAAAACCAGATCAGCCTGCGAGTAACTCGCAGGATGATCAGGTTTTATGCTGTTCGCTGCTCCTCAGTGGTCTGGAAATGAGGATTTTGTAATTAAATTTGGTAAGGTTTAACTGTGGTTTTCTGCAGATCAGGCTTTATGTGATACCTATTGAGTGCGTCAAAATAAGTCTATATGAGGGAAAGGGTTAAGGACTTGTAATTAAAAAAAGGTGTAGAATGTATCCATACCATGTTCAGGTGTATTACAGCTAAATAGGGGTTAGTGGAATATGGGGGTTTGGGCAGGTGGCATTACCTATATTGTATAATTATTACCTATTCACCTCAAAGATACTATGGAATAATAAACCTGATCAGCCCACAAATAACTCTCCAGCTGATCAGGTTTTAAAATTGTCATATTATCTCTCCCCAAGCCTATATATCTTTCAAATCATTGACTGGTCTAAAATAAGGTTGTTTATCATTCTTCCATACCACCATACATGCAGGAAGACAGGTGTGGAAACAGTTGTGATTATAAACAAAGAAATACCTTGATATCTCTTTATTAATTAAATGTCAGTAGGTTATCATGCGTACTTGACTGAATTATTGAGTAACAATTTGATAATGTCCATCAAATCTAATTATGGTAAATCCATAGACATTTTATCCATTCAGTAGTTGAGCATTGATTTCATGGCTGACAAAAAATCTTGGTCACATAAAAAAGCAGACCACAGAAATAGCAGAAGTAGAGACTTTTTTAAAGATGGCTATCATGATAGATGACAGGACATTTTGCAATCCGATCACAATTGGATTGCATTGTTTTGAGAGTATAATTATGACCTAATATCTTTTAACCATGTCTTGCATATACCAAAATAGATTTGTGTCATGACATGATTTTTTTTTCTCAACCATTTTGTTCTATTAATAATATTAGTGTGAAGGTGTCAGATTTTTTTTACTAAATATTTTCCTATTCAAATACCATCCTTTCAACATTTATAGTCTAACCTGTTATAAGAGGCCAGACAAGTAAGCAAGAAAAATCGGCCCATTTTTAGCAGGTGGTTGTTAAATGGAGGTTACATATGTGGTTAAATGTTTCTGGAATTATATAACTAGCTGCTTAGAACAGATCGTAAAAGCACCTCATTACAAGAGGGAAGTGACCTTGTTACTTGTTGGAATCTTTTTCAAGGGCAGATAACCCAATATTATGGGCTAGCAACACTTCATTAAATTTCAACTTCATGTTTGGTACTGTCACTGTGTAAAAGTTTTTGAAATTCTATGCAATAGATTTTATACTATAGTCGCACACAAGAATATATAGAATTTTTTTTATTTTTTTTTTTTCAAGAAAAAGCAGTTGTTTATTTGCTGAAGCAAAGTGAAAAATCTATTGAACAGAATTGTTTTAAACTTTGCATAATGACTGGAAATGCAACCACAAACAATAATGTGAAATAAAATAAGGTATCGTTTGGCTTGATTTTGAGTTATCTGCCCTTGAAAATGACATAAAAGAGCAGAAATCTCACTTTCAGGGGCAGATTACTCAAAAAGTATAGTGTTGACACCCAATTTTCCCCCCAAAATAGTTTCTAATGTAATTTTCTATAATCATGCACAGTTTTAGGAAATTATCATGGCTAGTTTTAATTTTCCTTCTTTGTCTATTATTTTAATTCCAAAAAAAAAAAAAAGAAAAGTTATGACCTTTTATTTCAGTGGGAACAGTACTGGTGGATGGAGGGGCTAGAGAGAGATACTAGCATTACTGGTATATATCCCTTGCTCTACACCCAGTATATAGGAAGGATTCAGGATTGGTGTGATGTCAGGATAAATGTGACTAGATGTGATACCATGCTCACTTGAGATATCACAGTGAGGAAGCGCTATGTCTCTTTCATGCAGACTGAGTCCCCAAATGATCGAAATTCTGTTAATCTAAAATCATTTATAAATTTATTGTATGAAATCATTATATTTCACCATTAGGCATAAAGTACAGCCTTAATTGATACTTAATTAACCATGCCATGGGTTTAATTAACTTAAAAACAGCTCTAATTTCATCTGGTTATTGTCGAGTGTTCACGCAAACGACAGCAGAATTCTCCTCATCATTTGTTGTGTAATGTATTATCACAGAATGATTTGCTTTCTATGAATATATGAACATCCAATACTTTCATTAGGATTATTGTCATGGTATATCCCTTCCTTTATTTGAGGTCAAGGTCATTAATATTTAGAAAGAAAAGAAAAGGTTTCAACACCTTAATTCAGTTAAGTCATGACATATTGGAAAGAAGTATTTTGTGATAATCAGTTAATCACAGACATGTCATTATTGCCAAATGGCTATCCAGTCAAGTCCCCCACAACTGCATTATCTCAAATAAAGCAAATGGAACACATGTGGACCTTGAACAGTGCTTCCATGGCCGAGTGGTTATGATTAAAGACTTTATCACCTTGATACCTTAGTGGTAATGCATTTTGATTCTCACCCATGTGTCCCAGGTTCCATTCCTGGTTACTTACATGAGAGGGATGGTCACCATGACACTCTCACCATAGTGGGTTCAAGTACCAGAGTGGTTAACTTTGACCTTTCATCCTGCTGGATTTAATAAGTCAGTAGTAGTTCCTCTTCCATTGGGGTCTTCCTCCACCTATTATGGGCTTTTTCAGGGTTTACAGATGCACAGTCTATCCAAAAGGCACACTGGAATAATAGGTAGTCAATGGTTGGCCTAGTTTACACAAAAGAACACATAGCTTTGTTTGTGGTACTGTTTGTGAGCAGTAAACCTTAGCCATGAATGGGAAAGGCTGGGCAATTTATTACTGCTAAAAACAGGAAAGGTGCATTAGCTGATAGTCACTGTATGACAGAAATACTCGTACATTCTCAGCAAAATAATAATAAGATATGGTTTTCAATAACTTCTTAATGCTTGACAGAGCTGCTGCATCGCTCACCTCAGTCTTTAATTTTGGAACAGCATTTACAAAATATCTTTCCCCAAAGGTTTCAGAACTATCCGTATTGTACTGCACACTTCCTTCCAAAGCAGAAAAACAAAATGTGTGTTGCATGTTAGAGATGCAATCTGTACATACCTCTTGATGACAACATTACTATGATGCATAAATAAGAAAGAATCTTTTCAGTTTTTAAAAAAATATCCAATTTGCATTAATTCGTTATATCTTTGTCAATTTTCTGACGTTTTTCATAGACCTTCCAAATGTTTCAGTAATTGAATTAAAGTATGTATATACATTGATGGCAAAGCAGATAAATTTTTTTCTTATTTTTAGCTCGCCTGAGAACAATGTGCTCAAGGTGAGCTTTTGTGATCGCCCGTCTTCCATCGTGTGTCGTCAACAATTTGGCTTGTTAACACTCTAGAGGCCATATTTTTAGGCCAATCTTCATGAAACTTGGTCAGAATGTTTGTCTCTTTAAAATCTTGGACAAGTCCGAAATTGGGTCATGTGGAGTCAAAAAGTAGGTCACGAGGTCAAGTCTTATGAAAAACTTGTTTACACTCTAGAGGCCACATTTTTGGCCCAATCTTCATGAAACTTGTCAGTATGTTTGTTTTCATAAAATCTTGGACAAGTTCAAATTTGGGACATGTGGGGCAGAAAGTAGGTCATGAGGTCAAATCTTAGAAAAACCTTGTTAACACTCTAGAGGCAACATTTTTGGCCCAATCTTCATGAAACTTGGTCAGAATGTTTGTTTAGATAAAATCTTGGACAAGTTCGATTTGGGACATGTGGGGTCAAAAATAGGTCATGAGGTATAATTTAAAAAAAACCTTGTAACACTCTAGAGGAAAATTTTTGGCCATATCTTCAAGAAACTTGTTCAAAATGTCTGTTTTCATAATATCTTAGACAATTTCGAAGTTGGGTCATGTGGGGTCAAAAAGTAGGTCCATATGAAAAATCCAACATATGTTGCTCATTTATAATCAGGTGAGCGATTCAGGGCCATCATGGCCCTCTTGTTTTGTTTTTTTTATTCAAATTATTTCTGATAACGGACTATCCACAGGAACACTCCAAAATGCAAACTGTTAACAAAGTGAGTATTTTGACATTCATGTAAAATTCTATTTGGTGTAATTTGATCAACCATTTTCAATGCTTTGAACTGTTATTTTACACCAGATATTTGCACAACATGTACTATTTGCATTAGTCTACAATATGTCAACTTTATTTTATCTTTTATTTTTCATGAAAATTGTATCATTATGAAATACAATGGACCTTTATATCCAGAGCAATATTTTTATATGACTCTTCTTTGCCTTGTATAACTGAAGAAAAAAATAGCTTTGAACTGATCTTGAAAATATCGCAGAAACTTCCAGCACTACATAACTAAGACTTATTTTAAGAGATAATTGCCACCTTATAGTGGGGCCACTGTGGCTGAGTGGTTACAGTCGTGGACTACAAATCTCTTAGCCCCTTACTGCTGTGGGTTCGAATCCTGGTAGGGACTTCGGATTTTTCATATGAGGAAGCCTTCCAGCTGGCTTGCGGTAGGTCGGTGGTTCTACCCGGGTACTCGGGGGTTTTCTTCCACCTGTAATAAGCTGGACGTCGCTATATGATTGAAATACTATCGCAGCGACGGTAAACCCCAATATAACAACAACAACACCTTATAGTTTATAATTATGGTTTTTGATCTGTATCTCAAATATATGATGTGGTAATGCTGTTCAATACATAATGCAAGCACTATAATAGATATTTTAGATTGTGGGATTAACTATAGCAGTGTACAAATTACTTTCATTCATTCATTTCATTCTAGTTTCATACAAAATCATTCATAATACATATTTTGTAATAGCCATAAATTGGCTGGAAAACTCAGGGGATATAGACTGACATAGAGTACTTGGTTTTCAGTGGATATTAATGTAGTTCTGGGAAAAAATGAATGTAACATATGGTGTTTAAACATTTAATAGCTTTAGACATATTGCCTGCAAAATGATATTTTTGTTATGACCATATACATTAAATGCATCAAAAAGGACCTGCAGAGGCCTGTTTCACTATGCAAAAAAAAAATCTTCCTAAGCATAAATTCAGTGATGTAAAGTAGTATTTTTCCTGTCATTTTTTCTTAAAATAATGTGTTGTGTTTGTATAATGCAATGAAATGGGTCAACTTTCTTCATGTTTATTGTGCAAATGAAACATTTGTAGCTATGTAGAACAATATACTTATGACTAAAGTTAGATATGTTAGATATGTTCATGCAACGTTTAATAAAACGGGGGCCCTTGGTCTCAGTGTCTGCTCTTATTCTAGTGACCAAATATATATTTTCATTATAAACTAAAACCAGCATTGACATTGATCAACAGAGGGTACACTTGGTATGATGTTTGATATGAAATCAAGAAAGTGTTACTGCACCATTGAATCAGTTGAATTTGGAACAGACCATGTTCTATTCTTATGAAATTAAAAAGTTTTTGATCTTAAGTATAAAGTTTTAAAAATAAAACACAGAACAAAAGTTGAAAATATAAAACAATAGAAAAACAGTTGAAAATGTAAAGCAAAGAAAAAAGTTATAAATTTAACCCTTTCCCTCATAGAGGAAACCATGAAAAGACCTATGCGAACAGCATAAAACCAGATCAGCCTGTGAGTAACTT
This sequence comes from Solen grandis, assembly GCA_021229015.1. Taxonomy (NCBI): domain Eukaryota; kingdom Metazoa; phylum Mollusca; class Bivalvia; order Adapedonta; family Solenidae; genus Solen; species Solen grandis. The sequence continues at coordinate 5,888,196 of CM037789.1, forward strand.
GCAGGCTGATCAGGTTTTATGCTGTTCGCTGCTCCTCAGTGGTCTGGAAAGGAGGATTTTGTAATTAAATTTGGTAAGGTTTAACTGTGGTTTTCTGCAGATCAGGCTTTATGTGATACCTATTGAGTGCGTCAAAATGAGTCTATATGAGGGAAAGGGTTACTATGAAACACTTGGATGTATTTTGACATGTTGACAAGATTGGCTCTTGTGTGAGAATTAGGATCTATAGAGTCATGTTACAATAACTTTAGTCCAGCTGTGACATAACACAGTTGTGAATAATGGTACTTGTAAAGCCATTGCCTCAGGTGCTCTGCATATAACGGTAGTTCCAGGACTGATTGGCTCAGTGTTAGGACAATGTGGGCCACGTATCATGCCACTTGTCTACAGCATGATACTTCAAATGACTGAAATTCTGTAGTCAGGACAATGACATTAGTTTTTGTGGACATTTCAATCTTCCCACTTGTAACACAAGTGAATCTATGGGGTATACAATTCATGAGGTAGAAATGTTACACTTCAGTATTGAAACCCTATAGGGTGCAAGGCAGTGTAACAAAAACTCCTTGAAAATGATACAGTTGATCAATCTTCCCTGTTCCTACTTAGGTCAATATCTTAAAACTTCAAGTCTTTGATAATTTAAAATACTTGTAATCTTGCTTTCCTGTTTAAAATTAAGAAACGCACTGGAAGGAATTTTTGATAGGCTAAAACATGTTTAAATGTACTTTTGATTAGCTGATTTGCTTAAGCTAAAGGGCAAGAAGTATTTAATAAAACACTCTTTAATGCATGATGCATGTTCAAATAGGTTTTAAGCTCTACTTAGGAATATTCATGCTGCATTATGAAGGAGATCAATCATTTGATTTCCGAGAAGAAGGCAGCTGTTGTGTTAATCTTTGTCTCTCCCATCTTAAACAAGGACAAAAATGCCACAGTCCAAAATATTTTGAGTTATAAGTTGAAAACTAAAAATGTCTATTCAGTTGCCTATTGTATGTCTTGAAATTAATATGTCTATTATTATTGGCTTTTAAAATTGTCATCTCGCGTAGATGATTATCAACTAACAGAAGAATCCTGATCAATAGATTATTAAATATGTGTATGAAAAAAAGATAAAATTATGAAAAATAAAATTATTAGATATGAAAAATAAAATAAGATCCTGTTCATTTTTATCACGACAAAAATGTGTCAAACTTAATTACAGAAATAAAAAATCCCCAAGAACTGTGAGGGTTTTATAACTTTTACAAAATGGAAATAGATCCATTTTTTTTTCTTTAAACACTATGTGGTGCACATTTTTTTATCATTTCTGATGTAAAACTACTTGACATATTATAAAATCCTTCAAGGTACCTATATGGTCCAAACACAACTTCTGAATTTGATAAGGATGTTTAATCTGAAACGAACATGTATCTGATTTGTTTAGTTTGATATAGGTGGGTAATTTCACACCTATTGGAAGTCCTCCAAAGGGTCTACAAAAATTTATCGCAATTTCACCGCTCTTGAAATTCAATTACATATCGGAGATTAGAATGGTGATTTACTCACAATTTAAATTAATCACTCGGTATTAGTGGGCCATTAAGCCAGATAAATAGATAACTGACTGGTATGGATCGAATAATGTTGATATTAACGCTACAAGAACTACAGTTGACTACCTCTTCATAAAAAAAAAGTACCAAATTACTCGGTCAAGTAGGGTTAGCACCTCAAAGTATTTCTTAACTTGATTTTGTAATTTTGTCAAATTAGAGATCAGATGGTCTCCTTTGATAGTTTTAAGGGTTAATGCTGGAGTTGTCTTGTCAGTGTATCTATCAGAGAAGCAATTCATTCTTCCTCGAGTCATTGTTAAAATAGGTCAACCAGGTGGCGCAGTCGTGTGTTGATTAGCCAAGAATTTTAAGTATTTAAAATATGTCCAGCTGTACATCTGGCATTGGACTATTTCAATCAAGGGTAGGTTAATGTTTGTTGGTAATGTTAATCAAGTATTTGTAGAGTTAATAATTGACAATGTCATTCTTACATGGTGTTGAGTCATTGTTATAGTGTATAGTATAAACATGTGTTGGTTAAGAGAATCTTTCCCTTGAATAGTAGGATAAGCGTGTTTTATTGTGCTAGATTATCATACCACACAACAGTATAAAGTATAAAGCACGATACCATACTTTTAACAACTTGTATACATCAAATTAAGGTGACTGATAATCATGCTACTACATTGCAAGTGACATGATACCATACTCAAACAAATACAGTATAGATGCAATACAGCTTTGGTTTCATGAAAGAAGACATGCTACCACATTGCAGATAACTCTCTAGACAAGTGGCATGATACCACACTCATACAAATATAGTATTGATTCAACAACATGCTACCACATTGCAGATAACTCTCTAGACAAGTGGCATGATACCACATTCACAATATTACACATGCATAACCCTAGACATACAAATAGTACAACAAATACATAAACTATTGATAAACCAGTATGACACCTTAGAAAAGTGGCATGATTCCATTCTCATACAATATAAATCAGTTACTATGCACTCTATTATAAAACAACTACCAAATTTGAGGATTTGATGCAAAACTATTTTAACTACATATACATATAGAAGCAGTTACAACAGTTTTGCACCAAGCACTTTCAATGTATTAACACGGTTCATACTATTATTACAAGGTAGTCCGGTATAATACAGTAACAGGGTTTGTCCCAAAATTGCATTACATCGAATCTGTACGGTAATATCAAAAAAGCCATTTGTAGCTCTAATTACTTTATATAAGTTAACAGTATGTGTTACACTTGCATAAAAACCAATGTCAGTTTGGCATTTAAAACAAATAAGGTATATAGGTTTTCAGTAGTTTGTTTCCTGCTAGGAAATTAACTTGGGCTGCAATGTGTTCCTCACTTGATTGATAGAGATGAATAGGAAAATGTCTGCCGTCATCATTTCCTGCTCAACTAACTACCTCCACTAGTGAAGAGTCTGTAGGCAGGCATAGAAAACTTCTGAGAATTAAGCCAATTTTATAGATGTAATCTGACAAAAGCGTGTTTTAAAGGTTTAACTTTGCTGCCATTATACATTGAAGCTATGTTTGTCTTAAATGGGCATTGTTTTATACAGACATTAGCATCTGAATATGAAAATTATTGTCATGATCTGTTTTTCTTACTCAAATATTTTAGGAAAATCTTGAGGTATAAGTTGTATGAGCTCAGGTATCTTTGTCAAGCAGACCTTTTGGTGGAGTTTTGTCGCAGGCATCTTGATGAGAATGTCCAATGGCTTTTTGTCAAATTTCTACATCGCAACAGTTGCTGCTGTGATTATTTATTATGATGAACTATTTGATGGGCTCATTAATGCTAGAATTGATTATAATCATATTGCACTGCAATAATTTGTTTTGCATTTCCTAGGATATCTATATGATGTATTTGTAATGTGTGTATGGCATGGAGACAAGATTGTTTCCATAGAAACCAACAGAATTGACAAATTCACAAGTCAGTCTCCTTATTTGTAATTTCAACTCTGATTACATTGAATATCTTAGTTGATATATGAACACGGTTAATTGAAAAAGAAAGAAAGATAGGAAAAAAAGCAGCATTTCTTTCAAGGTAATTATGAATCTCAATGGATATATGAAGGAGGGCTGGAAAGAAATTTGGAGAATTAAGAAAAGAAATATGACTTTTTTTGAGAAATTATTGTAATTTTTTATGGAGGGTTCATTCAAGTGCTGTAACTATAGAACTGATAAAAACAATGTTTGATTGAAGTTGGATTCTGGCGCAGACAATATCTCCAGTCTGGTGTACTGTTAACAGTTTCAGGTTAATCTGAAAAACATACGGCGCATGTCAGTTGCCGCATCTCTCGTAATCCAAGTGGGTAATCCCAGTATATATGTTTATCAATATCTGCAGAAAACGTTAATCACGTGTTGTGAGGGAATATTTTGCTACCCACTGAAATCTTTGTTCAGACAAATTGCTGAGATGTGATTGAGATTACCAGGGAAGGTTTGTAGACATCTTATGAGAGACGGATTGTCTGTTGAATGCTTGGTTAAGATGGATCAGATATGTTGAGTCTTAAAGAAACAGCAAAAGCATTTTATCTGCTTAAGAGGTTTCATATAGAAAAGAGCCTTTTAACATAGTTGTGATCCAGGTAGATTATTAATTCTGTATAATATTGCAAATTGACTATTATGATGCATTGCAGTAGGATTGGTAAATAGAAAGAGTCTATAAATAACTGAATATCTATGATTATGCTGACATACACACTATTTAAAAAATTGACCAATTAATGTTCTTAAAGATGTATTACTACTGTTGTCAAAGCATCTTTGCCATGATTTTACATTATGGTGGTCTCATTCTGTACTCTGTGGAATATCACACACAACATTTACCTTAATCACACACCCATGGAAAATACTAGACACACATTAAAATACTACACATAATATTTATTTTAATCACACTCCTATGTAAATACTACACATAATATTTATCTTAATCACACACCCATGGAAAATACTATACACAACATTAGACTTAAACACACATTAAAATACTACACATAATATTTATCTTAATCACACACCCATGGAAAATACTATACACAACATTAGACTTAAACACACATATTAAAATATACTACACATGATATTAATCTTAATCACACACCTATGTAAATAGTATACATAAATAATACTTATCTTAATCACACACCCATGTAAATAGTATACATAAATAATACTTATCTTAATCACACACCTATGTAAATAGTATACATAAATAATACTTATCTTAATCACACACCCATGTAAATAGTATAACATAAATTATACTTAATCTTAATCACACACCTATGTAAATAGTATACACAAACACCTATGTAAAATACATGCATTTTTGCTACAATCATATACTCATGGAAAATACTTTACACATTTTACATAATCACACACATGGAAAATACTGCATGCATTTGCCATAATCACATACCCATTGAAAATACTATACACATTTGACATAATCACACACCCATGGAAAATACGAAAGACATTTGACATGATCACACATACATTGAAAGTACTATATGCATTTGCCATAATCACATTTGATAATCACACCATGAAAATACTCACATTTGTATCACCACATGGAAAATAATATACACATTTGAATAATCACAACCATGGAAAATACTATACACATTTGACATAATCACATACCATGGAAAATAATATACACATTTGACATAATCACATACCATGGAAAATAATATACACATTTGAATAATCACACACCCATGGAAAATAATATACACATTTGAATAATCACACACCCATGGAAAAAATACTATTCACATTTGTCTTAAATACTTTCTTATAGAAAATACTATGCACATGATTGGCCTTAATCAAAATAGACTCATCTCCAAAGCTCAGTTTGCCTATGTTGTTCAAAATAAAGAGTAAAATATGAGTAAATTAATTACATGTTGTTTCTTTTTACATATTCATTTGTATTGCAAAAGACACACAAGTCATTTTGTTATTCACTTTGTGTTGTGGTCCAGGATTAGTGTTTAGTGACTACAGAGCCAGCAGTTGCAAGTTTGATCTCCACTGTGGGCGAGGATTTTTTCAGACTCAGAGTACTGGTATAACCCAGGTGCTGTTGTGAAGGATTAGATTAGAATTGTAAAAATATTGTTCCCTTATTGCTGTAAGCAAAATAAGTTCCAATTTAATCTTTTATGATTAAACCAGTTAATTTTTACCACCCCTGCAATTTTCAGAAAATTTTCAGTCAACCTGATAAAAGATTTTTATACACCATTAAGTTTCAGAAAAGTGGAAAACTGCAAAATTGTTAACAGAGAACAGGAGCGTGTTAAAGTGTTGAAGTCTGACTTAGCTGGCAGAGAAACTGCATAAAAAGTTTGGAAAACGCAGTTTAAGTTATTAAGATTTTCATTAATAGTGTTGACGGATGGCCATTTTTGCTCTTAAAAGTCATCTGGTCTACCTCAGACATGCAGCTACCTGAAGTATGTTTGCTTGCAGACAAAATATGTACCCTGGCAAGAACGTTCGGATCGCTTGTCTACTGATTATGGAGAGCTTGGAATTTGAATGTTATGCCTCATGTCATTTATTGTTTATGTTTTTAGATGAAAATATTGCAGTTTTGCTATTAAAAAGGTTTAAAGATCTGATAATCTGACAAAAAAGATGGATTGCTCAATTAAGTTAGTCTTTTTTTATCATCCTGGACTTTCTAGAAAGTTTATACAAGTTGAATATGATAAATATGTGAATGCGTTGAATGAATATTGTACTGTACATGAGGAAGTAATAAAAGAGAGAACATCTTATGAGGTGAAGATGTTTGGAGAGACTGCACCCAAGTTTTATATTAAATAGAGTAGATGTCAGATCACTTTTTGTTTAAACTTCAATTTTGTTTTTCCATCACGTAAAGTGAAGGATTCAAGATTGAGTGTATGACTCTCATTAGTGTTAACTGTTTGGTTATATCTTCTATCCTTCTTCACTTTGTGGAGTGGATCACACAGTTTGTGTCCCATTTTGTTATACACCCAGCTCCATGAAGTGAAATGAGAATACTTAAACACTCGTGTATTGTGCACACTCGTGTATAGTGCGCATCCCTAGTTTGAGGCTTGAAACCCGAAAAAATCTTTTCCGTGTATAATGGGCACCCCTTTCCGTCGTTTGAGAAGTCCGCCATTTTGGATATTGCGTAAACAGTGAGGGCTCTATATGTTGTGATGTTCTAGCTGTTCTGCTAATCGACTTAATGTTGATTGCCAAGTAAATTGTATTTCAATTAATGGGTGTTAGTGAAAGGTAAGTATTTGCTGATTATTGGTTATATGATAATGAGTTTCAATAACGGGGGTTATCATCATCTAATATTAAGAAAAATGCCAATGCGGTATCGTTTGTTTGTGGCAGGTCCCATAACAATTGGTATTGTATTTTCAAACCGGAATGAAAATTAATAAAAAAAAATAATAAGAAGAACATTTTTTTGCAATAAATAAACAAAATATTCATGAGATAAAAACTTATGATGTACAAAAAATACTTGATGCTATATTATATTGGAAGACGATGCAAAAATCGCATAGTCATTAATGATTTATCACGTTTATTTTCAAAAATAATTTTCACTTCCTGTTCAAATAAAACAAAATCCAAAAAGAGAAACCTTTTATAAGCATGTATTTCAAATAATATGATTGCACTAACCAATAAAATCATGATTTTATTGTGTCGCCTGCATAGCATGGCAGACACATAGGGATCACTTTGTCCGTCGTCGTCGTCGGCGTCGGCAACGGCGTCGTCGTCGGTGTCGTCGGCGTCGTCGCGTCACACTTCTTGTCCGGAGCAAACTCGAAAAGTATTTGAGTATACCTTGAAACTTAAAACATGGATAGATCACATTTAGGTGGATGCATGTGCACAAGAATGATAACTCTGACTTTCGGTATTTTGATTATTACCCTTGTGATTCTGAATTTTATTTGTCCGACCATAACTCAAAATATTTGAGGTATCACTTTGAACTTAAACATGGATAGATCACATTGAGGTGGAGTGCTGTGACAAAGAATGATAACTCTGACTTTATATTTGAGTTATTGCCTTTGTTGATTTTCAGATTAATTTTTGTCTGGGGCATAACTCGAAAGTATTTGAGTGTTGACTTGAACATTCATAGATTCAATGTCTGAGTGCAGTGCACATGAATGATAACACTGTTTCTCTTTTCCTTGAGTTTTGCCTCTTGTTGTACTCAGACTTCATTTTGTCTGGAGCATACACGAAAAGTATTGAGGTATTACTTTGAAACCTCAGGGGAAGATCTCATGGAGTGCATTGTGCAAGAATGATAACTGTGTATTTTTGAGTTATTTCCTTTGTTTATTTTTGGGATTTAATCTTGTGTGGTGCATAATTGTAAAGTATTGAAGTGTTGCTTAAACATTTACTAGATAGATCTCATTGGTCTGAGTGCAGTACACAAAATGATAACTCAAAATGATAAGTGACTAAAACTGCAACATATATATAATTACGTCATAAGTGCTTAATGACGTCATAATTTTTCTTACAGTTAATGTTTTGAATTCATAGTCATTCTGACACTCCTCTGATGAAGACTGTATAGTCGAAAGTGCTCGGAAAATTATTACATATTGCCAGTTTGATATTTTATTCCCCCCCCCTCAAAAAAAAAATATATTAATAATGTGTTGTGTGTGTGTGTTGTATTGTTGGTTATTTGTACTCACAAAAGATATGCTTTATCAATAATTTAGTCAAAGATCGATTTTCTAGTCAATCTTTCATCAAACATGCTTAAATGTACAGGCACACAAGTGGTTTCGAGTGAACCCACATCTAGTTGTAAGTTTAACAATAAGTTTATATGAACTAGATATAATACCGATGTACAGTATGAAAAAAGTAGTCGTAAAATTGGCAATATATATTGGCTTCGTATGTGGGTGGGGTAACGTCGAGAAATGTCGAGACAAAGTTCGTAAATGGAATTCTTGTATATAATGCGCACCCAAACTTCACAAACTGATTTTGAGCTCTGAAAATGTGCACAATACACAAGTGATTACGGTATATAGAAATCACACCCATTGCGACGTCCAGTCCTATCCCATCCCATCTAAAATTGGCCAGTTTAACAAACAATAAAATTCAATACCTTTTGTTGAGTCAAAGCTGTGTAGCATGAATAAACAACACACCCAGTGATAATTCTAGTTGCATCATTATCAGATATTCACAACATAACTTATGTTAGGGATTTTGCGTAAACCATAATATCAGTATATTGCAATACTGAGTAAATGAAAAGTGACCAAAACAATTTTTGTCGCTGCCGTCTTTGTTTCACGCAAGGATTGAAAGTGGTCGCCTACAGATGATTAAGAATTGAGTTTTAGGTTAAATCCATGTCAGGGAAGATAATTCATAAACATTCAAGAAATGCTGCATATTCGATTTCAGAGCATTTGTGATATTCCTTACAAGAATATTTGTTGTTTATTCAGCTTATTACTTCATTAACCCTTTCCCTCATACAGACTCATTTTGACGCCCCCAAAAGGTACCACATAAAGCCTGATCTGTAGAAAACCACAGTTATACCTTACCAAATTTAATTACAAAATCCTCATTTCCTGACCACTGAGGAGCAGTGAACAGCATAAAACCTGATCAGCCTGCGAGTAACTCGCAGGCTGATCTGGTTTATGCTGTTCGCATAGGTCTTTTCATGGTGTCCTCTATGAGGGAAAGGGTTAAAACAAGATATTGTTTAAACAGTCTCTAATTATAGTTTGATCAAATATGGCCATATGGTACATATTGTGATACTCTCATGACATATGGCAATACATTATTGTACGCTTCAAGCATGTTGTGACAGCCCTAACTGTTACTCATTAATGATATAACATGTAAAGTGGCAAAATAGTTGTGTGTGTGTTGTGACAATGTAGTTTCATCTGTCAAGCACAGTCATCTTCAGTATCTGACAGTGTAGCAGCTTGTCAGTACCCCAGTAAACTTTAGTTATTCAATGTTGAAATGGGATTTATGTTGTGAACTGCAATAAAGTCGTACATTGTAAATTTGTAATTATTTCAGTGTTAAATTTAGTTCTTGTTAAAAACGTAGGCTACATACTGTATTGTTTGGGTATAAATTCTTTATAGTGATAGCTATTTTATTATGTTTACCAGCATTTGTATGTTCCACATGGCCTGTATTTCAGATAGATGCTATTTCATCATTGTGTAACTGTGACTCTGACATGAATGTAGTTAAATCTTGGTGATTAGAGAGGCATTTCCTGCATGAAATTTAAAAAGCAGAATACTAAGGGTTATGAAAACATTATCTATTTTGCAAGTTGAAAGTCTTTTAAAAACAGTGAGATTTCCACTTAGGGATGTGGGTCTCCACTCGAAACAATGAAATTTGCACTCAAAACAGTGAGTTGTCCACTTAGGGCTGTGGGTTGTCTTCTCAAAACAGTGAAATGTCGACTTAAAATAGTGACATGTCTGCTTAGGGTTTCTTTTCAAAAAAAAAATTAAAAATTCCTTGGGTTGGGTTGTCCACTCAAGACAGTGAGATGTCCACTCAAGGCGGTGAGATGTCCACTTTGGTCTGTGGGTTATCCACTTAAGACTATGAAATGTTTACTCAAAATAGTAATATTCCCAATCAAAACAGTGAGTTGCCCACTCAGGACAGCAAGTTGCCCCCTCATGAAGTGAGTTCATGCTTTGTCTCTGAAAGATCTTAATTTACCATCGAAAAAAAAAAAAAGAGAGGAAATTATGTACATTTGGAAATTATTATTATTTCCTTTTGACCAATATATCAACAGCTGTTTCCTATCAAATATGTTATCTATCTTTTTCTAGATTTTATGACTTTTTGTAGTCTCTGACCCAGTAAGTATTATAGATTCCCTTGGGCTGGAATTTCAAGAAAAGTGTATTTAGTAGTTGTTAACCCATGGAATCAAGCAGCCTTTTACAATTCCTTTAAGTTATCTCAGCAAATAAGCCACCTGCATTTCCTTTCCCACCTCTCCTATGAAGATTCTGATCAAACTATCATTTGCAGGTGGGCTGGAGAAGTAAGTTTCACAGTTTCTTGTAACATCTGAAACCGCACACTGAATTTAGACCACTCAAAGACAATATTGTACACTTTATGTTGCCATAGACAACCTCAATTAAACTGAAGCAGTTGTCAATGTGAAAAAAAGTTTTGATTTATCATTGCCATAGTTCTATCAACACCACACAATTAGTTCATTGCTGAATAATTTTACGAGACACTATTATACACTTTAGTATGTCAAAGCAACCCAGATCAAACTGAAAGCAGTCTGAAAGGTTTTAAAGTGTTACCAATTGATCTTTAAGGTACTGATAAGGATCAAGCCTTGACCATTCTGTTTGCTTCCTACCTACAAATAATATGTTCATGTAGAATGTTATATATATAAAAAAAAACATTGCTTATGAGAGTTACAGCCGTAAATGTATCCAGCTTTCTTGTAGAAGCAAAGATTGGCAACTAGTCTAAATCTCACAAAGGCACATAACAAATTGTCCAATTCTTGCAAATTCACCTTTTCAAATATCTCCTATTCTATCCAAGATGTATGAAAGTAAATTATATTTTATGTTAGATTATAACGTTACCATCAAAGTGATACTTTATGTATTAAAATAAGTTGAGAAATAAAAATGCAAAATAGAAAAGTACCTGCATGATGATACAGTATAAAATTTTTTAATTTAAATCATAATTTAAAAGAACTTTTAAAATAAACTGAAAATAATTTTTAACATAGAGAAATTATTATTTTATAATAAGTAACATTTTCCTCTGTGTTTTTTCCATACTTTTTTGAAAGTTTGCAATATTCAATAATCTACAGCTTACCTAAACAATAATTTCCACTGGCTTTTACAGGAGGTCCGTATCTCTGTTGAATATGTGTTTGGTAGATTAAGTAGGGGCTCTATTGGAATCATGCTTGTCATGTCCCTCCTACATTCACATGACATGAAGACAAGAAAGGAGGCAGGGGTATCAGTCACCTGTAGTGATAGTTATAGCTGATGTTTTGATATAACTTTTACAGAAGGAAAGAGGATTAAATGCAGGCATTTGCTCTATGAAGTTTTGAAAATGGCATCGCAGGTGGCCATATATGTGTGTTTTCAACTAATTCTGATGAAGATCAACAGATATTGTTAACCATCAGCAGAACTACGATTGGATAATCTATTATAGCTTACAGCTACATGACAAATATTCCGTCTAGTTAAACTCTCTTATCTATGATGGAACAGTTGTATTTCTTTTATAAAAAGATAAACAAAACCTCATCTTGCTGATTTGCTTAAAAGCATCAATAATGCAACCACAGGAATTTTCATCATCCCCCAGCAGGTCAGCCCTTTCAGTTGGGCCTCCTGTTGATCGACAGTTTTCAGTTTACAGTTTCCACGCACACATTTTTTGCCCTCTGGGATGATGTAAAGGAACATAGTCCACATGTTCTAATTAAACATTCTTTCGCTACCATAAATACTGTTTCCTTGAATCCTGCTATTTTTCACAGGGAATGTTTAAAAACAGTGGTCTCTAGGTAATGCGCGATTAACCCTTTACCTTATGAGTATTCATGTACAACTTAATGACTTGATGAAAACATGAATTTGCTCAATCTTTAATGATATATATGGAACAATAGATTTTTCTTTGTTGCGCAGACTGTGTAAAGTCTGAACTACAATATTGTATTAGCAAACAGAGGAGACCCTGATCAGATGGCTCCTTTAGCTATCTAATCTGGATCTCCTGTGTTTGCCAGTGTGTCAAAATAAGTTTATATGGGATAAAGGGTTAAACATTGACCAGGCTTATAATGATTGGGAAGCCATAATGATCCAATACACTTCTTCAGCAATATTGCTCCCTAGATATATTGTCTCCTTAAAGATGTCATAAGTATATTATAATATACCTCAGTGATCATAATTCTGTCATAATTTTGTAATGATAGGTAATTAGTTGGAATGAGCATGCAGACGTCTGTGTTTTTACAGTTATTGACTATAAAGAAAGAAGACCTACTTGGCTGTTGGCAGAATTCTATCAGTTTGTTACAATGAAAACTTGGAAATATATTTTTTTTTCTATTTTCTTTTCTGTTGGCACTGTAATGAGGAAGTTGCAGCAAAGTATTAACAGGACTGATGGAATGTTAGAATAGTGCTGCTTGTAAGTGCTATGTAAATTGCTCATTATTCCAGTGAACAAAGCGCAATCTGTCTACTTAAGCCTCTTTTGCACCACAATACCCATGGATTAATGGTTATTTCCTTGTGGTTCTTTTATAAAGTTAGTCATTTCTTTCAAGTAGGATTTCACTTTGGCGTTGTCAGTGATCCGCTCTGAGAATCATCTACATTTAATTAGGTGACATATTGGAACCCTTTTCATCATCTGCAGTATTGAAATCAGTCTACATACTTTCTTTTTAATATTTTAAATCATGTTCAAAGTCAATCACCAACTTTATAAACAATTTTGTTATTTCTTGCACTCAAGCAAACTGTCTTTTTACACTGTCAGATCACAGCAGGTGTATTCTTTAGAGCTGTAACGAACACTCGACTCTCGAGAGATTGCAGTATCATGTTGAAATTTGGACACAAATATTTTCTGGCCAGATTCGTGAACTATTGACTTTTTAGTCTTCCAACATTTCTTTCTTTTAATTTGCCTTATTCAACTTCATTTTATCAAAAATTCACCTAACAAAGCATACCTCATCATCAGTGCATCTATTAAGCGTAACCGAAATGTGTCATATCTGAAACCATGTACAATAGATAAAGCTAGCATTAAATAATTTCGCATAATATGTTTCTGAAACATACATTTAGTATGTTGGACCTGTTTACTATGATTTATTTCTTTTTAAATTATACAATTATTTAAAAAGTAAATTATGAAATAAACAGTTGTCAAATAAGTGAAAATACGAGCCGACTGAAAGCTTTATGATGAATCAAAAGACATGCCTTAAGTTCTGGCCAATATGAGTATATATGAATGAGTAAATTATTATTATTTGAACTTCATTGCTGAACCAGTAGTATAGACAAGTGGGCATTGAAGAGTTTCTAGTTCTGTATTGTTAAGATTCACGATTGTTTAAGTTTGAACTGAATTAAAATAAAATAACTAGCTTCTATACGCTTATTGTAATGTATCAACACAGTTCATTGAAACTAGGGCATCACTAGTCCATCTGAAACTAGGGCATAACTTTACCATTAACAAGAAGATTGATATGATGTATGTAAGTTATGTAATCAATGGTGAGACTGATGTTCATGCATAATTACAGGTGTCTCGCAAACCATTTGTGTAACGTTTGTCCAGTATCACAATATGTGTTGTCTCGCCACTGGCCTCATGGCAGAACACGGCTCTAGTATTCTTGCAAGCTGTATCATGTGGAGAATTTCAAGGATAGCAGAAGAAAGAAGATGGCAACATAGCCATACAATGCAACACAGAGTCCAGTTTGGATCCAAAGTATTACATTATAATAGATCTTCATAGTCATTCCGGACTTGTAACTTACATTATGATTCAATATTACAGAACATCCAGACATGGGCCCCAAAAATAGTATTGATGGAAATAATCTTCAGTGTATCTAAACATGATATGATCTGCACTGTATCTAAACACCATATGATCTGCACTGTATCTAAACACCATATGATCTGCACTGTATCTAAACATGATATGATCTGCACTGTATCTAAACACCATATGATCTGCACTGTATCTAAACACCATATGATCTACACTGTATCTAAACACCATATGATCTGCATTGTATCTAAACACCATATGATCTACACTGTATCTAAACACCATATGATCTGCATTGTATCTAAACACCATATGATCTGCACTGTATCTAAACACCATATGATCTGCACTGTATCTAGATTTAGACCCTAAAAACAGCCTTATAATAGAAATGATCTGCACTGTATCTAAACACCATATGATCTACATTGTATCTTAACACCATACGATCTGCACTGTATCTAAGCACCACACAATCTGCACTGTATCTAAACACCATATGATCTGCACTGTATCTTAACACCATATGATCTGCACTGTATCTAAACACCATATGATCTGCACTGTATCTAAACATGATATGACCTGCACTGTATCTTAACACCATATGATCTGAACTGTATCTAAACACCATATGATCTTGTTACAATATGATCTACACTGTATCTAAGCTTGGACCCTAAATACAGCCACAGTGAATTGAGACAGTTAACAGTTCAATGGTGTTCCTATTGTGTTAAGGTGGTTCTGAAGCAGATATAATCTGCCATTATCTCACAATCACAAGTCATTATCCGGGTTATTTGTCTCAGAGGAGAACATAGAGATAAAGCATGCCAGAAATCTGTTGTATCTACGATATGAAAAGTTTGAAGTCAGTAGAAAACTGCGGCATATTTTGAAATTAGCTACATTTCATACTTTTTGCTCTGATGCTAGACTGATACGCTGGATTTAAGAGTATGAAGACAAACATTTTATTTTCAGTTATCTCCCTTTAAAATAAAATGGGTCATATCAGATCAAAATGGAACATTTATGTTTTTCTTCATATTTCTTATGCACAGGACGTAAGATTAAAAATAATCCATTATGGCAGTGGGTTTGTGTATGTCTTAATGCAAGATGTTAGAATTATAAAGATTACAAAACATTACGAATTGAGATTTTCCTCAGTTCAAAATTTTAAAATCTAAATCTCCCTTATTTATTGACACAGAGAAAAAAATGATTGCATTAATGCTAAAATTATACTGCTTAAAAAAACTGGTCACTAGTTTTTTAAAAGAAAGTAATAAAAAATATTTTTGGGTTCATACAGAATTTGAGATTTTTTGAGTAGAGGACAATTTCAGTTTGAGATTTTCCATTAATTGCAGGCCAGGTTCATACTTTGTAATAGTTTAGTACATATTTTCTACCGGACTTATTTAAAAAAAAATAATTAAAAAATAAATATATACAAAATGATAAAAAATAATTCTAAATATTGCAGAACAGCATAATGGACGTCACAAAAAATTTATTATGATGATATTTGATAAAAAAAAATACTAGGGGTGAGGTTTATAAATGCATTGGTAATACCCTACCAAGAATGTGCTGAAATATACCACATAGCGTTTGCATTGTCAATATTTTTATCAAGAGGAAATTGTTATAGAGAAGTGACAACAATTTATTTTATCAATGAAATGTTGAGGATTACTGAAAGATAAATTTTTCATGTGAGTGCTTCTTCTTCTATTTATTTCTGAAAGCTAAATACAATGGTAATACAACCCACTAGTGGTGAGCTGATTAATCATAAAGTCAACGAATCAGTGACGAGCTACTGGTTGACGTGACGATGACGACGAAAATAATTCGTTGACGAATTATTGACCAAAAAAGGGGGTGTTGTTAATATTTCAACGCGCATCTGATTGGGTAATTTCATTAATTTGATAAATTGATACTTGCAAAGTTGCACTTTGAACATCGTTGGCCTCTAGTTGTAACCTCTTATACTTTATCTCGGTTCAATGTTTATACATGTATTTGAATATTTGAGAAATTAACATCTATACCTAATACATATCTATATAATCTATATAGTACAGAATACTTTATTTTCATGTTGTACAGTAAGAGAGTTTTAATAGGCATTTACTCCAAACATGGTATATTTGGTATTTAATCATGATTAATCAATTAATCAGTGACTTTTGTCTCTGATTAATCGACGAATATTTTTTCGACTGATTCCAATCACTACAACCCACCATCATATACTATATGTGTCCCACCTTCTAAGCCACAAAAAATGAATGAATGTATTCTCTAGACTAATTATATAACATTTAAATTCCATCAGAGAAATATTTCAATAAAGTTTAGCATTATACTCCTAGATGAAGTGGTGCATGCACTTCTATTTTCAGATGACTTGTATGTATATTTATGTAAATTAGACAATTTTCGGAACTTGTTAGAAACAGCTGAATTGATAGCCATGAAATTCCGTACTTTTTGATAAGATTACGGTATTGTAGATAGTCTGTAGGTAATATAAAGGATCATGGAAATTTTTATGAACATTTTCTTTACCAAAGGTCCATCATTGATGATAAATGTCCATGATTTGTTACAAACTTAGAGTTTCAATATTCAAGCAAGTTGACATATCTATAGATAGAATTGCATCTTTAAAGAGAGGGTGAAATCACTCAACTTGTTGCGTGTCTACTTTTCTTGTCAATCTAGAGGGGTCTCAGTGACCAGGTGATGATAGTCACTGGCTAAACTATCACTCAGCTCCCCACAGCTGTGGGTTTGAGTCCCTGCAGGGTCACTCAGTTTCACATGTGAGGAAGTCTTCCAGCAGGCTTGTAGTATGGCAGTGGTTCTACTTTGGGGTGTCTTTCTACATTTGGGTCATCTCAGGTCATCCACCTGTAGTTATTCACCTTGCGGCTGAAATACTGCCACAGTAATTAAACTCCAGCAATTATACAGACTGGCAAAAGTTCTGATAATTTCTGTTACAGATGCTTCAATATCTTTCGTTATTTCTTTATTTTTAAGAATTTAAATGATTTAGCTTGTTTTCATAAATATTCTGAATCTTTCAATACCTTGCATGCATTTTGAACAGAGACTGGTAAAATTGCTTTGGACAGGTGGACTTTAAAGTAGCTGTTTACTTAAATTTTTGAAGGAAAAAAAGTAAAGAAAAATTGTTTTACCTTTAGTGTTTTGGCATTTGCGTCAGCATCTGAGTCTTTGTGTGCACCTTTAAAGCTGGCAATAATCCCATTATCTCTTGCTTTAATTCTTTTAAATTTATACATACTGTATTTTCTCTAATCAAGACCCCTTTGATGGGGAGTGCCCCCAACCCATCTTCCAGAAACGTTTTTCAAACCACTGAACAAGTTGCATTGTAAAATTGACTTATTCTTGTACCCCAAGGTATATTTTCCATTAGCCTCCCCCCCCCCCTCTAAAAAAGCAACAAAAACATTGACAAGTAGCTCAATGTTTGACTATGAAGACAAATGACAAGAAAGATGTTTTATTAAGATCAGTTTAATATATTTAAGGTTATTTAACCCTTTACCTCATGAATATTCATACACAATTTTAAGATTTGATGAATATAAAAACTTTGAATAGTTATGGAACATTGGAGTTTTTCTTTGACATGCAGACTGTGTGGAATCTGAGCTAATATGAGCAAACAGAAGAGACGCTGATCTGGGTCTGTTCTGTATCACAATACATTAAAATGAGTCTATATGTAGAAGGGGGTTAAAGGAAATCATAAAGCCCCAAAGGTGTTAAGGTGGGCTTTTTGCCTTGCCATAAATGACTTTGACATTGACCTTCAAAATGTTAAGTTCAAGGTCTTTTTTTTAACATTAAATGAGTTTTAACATAAATGTTGCCATTTATCCTGTATTGTTATCAGCTCATCTGACCATCTAAGGGAGCTGCCACAAAAACACGGTTGCCTGGAACCTTTGCTAGTTCTGACTTTGTTAGCTTGAATTCTATTAATAGTTTTTTAAGCTTACCTGAGCACGAAGTGCTCAAGGTGAGCTTTTGTGATCACCCTGCGTCCGTCGTCTGTCGTCATGAAATCTTTAAATGACATCTCCATTGAAACCGCCAGACAGAATTTGATTAAATTTGGCAGGGATGATCCTTGAATGAACCTTCACAAAAATTGCTAAAATTATTCCGATCCATAAAAAACATGGCTGCCAGGGGCGGGGCTAATTTGCCTTATATGTATATAGTGAAATTTAAAAAAAAACACCTCCTGTGAAACCGCTGGACAGAATTTGATTGAATTTGGCAGGGATGATTCTTGGGTGAAGCTTCACAAAAGTTGCTAAAGTTATTCCGATCTGTAAAAATACATGGCTGCCAGGGGTGGGGCTAATTTGCCTTAAGTGTGTATAGTGAAATCTTTAAACTACATATACTCTGAAAAAGCTAAACAGAATTTAAATATATTTGGCAGGGATGATCCTTTGGTGAAGCTTCACGAAAGTTGCTGAAATTATTCTGATCCATTAAAAAAACATGGCCACCAGGGGTGGGGCTAATTTGCCTTATATGCATATATAGTGAAATCTTAAAACAACATCTCCTCTGAAACTGCTTGACAGAATTTGATTAAATTTGGCAGAGAGGATCATTTGGTGAAGCTTCACAAAAGTTGCTGAAATTATTCCAATCCGTAAAAAAACATGGCCACCATGGGTAGGGCAAATTTGCCTTTTATGTGTATAGTGAAATCTCTAAATGACATCTCTGAAACTGCTGGACAGATTTTGATTTAATTTGGCTGGGATGATTTTTGAGTGAAGCTTCACAAAAGTTGCTAAAATTATTCTGATCCATAAAAGAATATGGCTGCAAGGGGCAGGACTTATTTGCCTTATATGTATATATTGAAAACTTAAAATGTCCTCTCTTCTGAAACTGCTAGACAGAATTTGATGAAACTTTACAGGAATCATCTCCTTCAAAACTACTGGCCAGATTTCAAAATGTTTTAATACGGACTGATGTTCCTTGGGTAAACCTATACTCAGGTGAGCGATTTTGGGCCGCATGGCCCTCTTGTTTTTCTATAGAAATGTTTAATTGAATGTAAAATGAAGAAAGGATTTTAACAAGGTTTCCCACCAAGTTTGTAAAAAACATGATGATCTGTTCACTTTTATTTTATTTCAGATAAGATGAAATCTCAACCAATTTTTTTAGGCATTTCTAGCATTATAGGTTCCTTAGAAAGTTTGTAAAATTTGATCCAAATAGTCCTTTAGACAGTACTTTTACATTATTGATAGACCCCTCACCCTTATGTAATCTTGACATTTACCAATAACCAATAAGAAGTATTAATTACTGATTATCTGTTTGTTTGTTGTTTTTTTCTCCATACATTGTTTTAGTTTCATTTAAAAAAAATATATGTATTATCCAGTGACTGACCCAGTAACCTATATAAACAGATGGGTCCTGGCGCCCATTTATTGTACCCTAGATTGCTTTCTTTGTCCACTACTGTAATTAGATGGCCTACAATAATGGAGATCCAACTACCTGCAGATATTGATGAAACCTGCATTTTTTTTCCAGACTGAATAATTGATGGGTTTTTAGTCCAGATTTCAGATTTTTTTTCCTGCCCCCAATTAGAAGGACAGCTTTGAGTTAATGATGGTAATTAGACATGGCAGGTAGTCTTGTGGCACACATTTTTCCAGCCTGGTATCATGTCAGAGCGTGTGTTGGATACTGGCACCAATTTTCAGCTCCATTACCTGAGGGTTGAGGAGGGTGCAGTCAGGCCAGGCTACACCTGTAACCTGGTGATAAAATTACTAGGGGTACTGTTGCTGTTGTTCTTCTTCAGCTAGTTTCTGATGTTACTGATTATCATATTCACTGAAGGATCAATATGAGTGGGGAACATTATATGAGAATATCTTTGGCCTTTCCTTGTCAAGTTAAAATTTGTATTGAGTCAAGGCCCATAGGTGGATGTAGTTACACATTTAAAAAAAACATGGCCGCCAGAGGCGGGGCTAATTTGCCTTATATGTATATAGTGAAATCTTTAAATGAAATCTCCTCTGAAACTGCTAGACAGAATTTGATAAAACTTTACAGGGATCATCTTCTTCAAAACTACTGGCCAGATTTCAAAATGTTTTAATACAGACTGATGTTCCTTGGGTAACTGTATACTCAGGTAAGCGATCCAGGCCATCATGGTCCTCTTTTTTTTTTACTTTTTTTTTTCAAGCAGTATGTGGCACCTTGGAATTTGTATGTAAGTGAGTGGACTACAGTTCCAAGCTATATTGTCCCAAGGTTTCATGTAGTGCTTGAAAAAATGGCTCAGCTCCTGGAGATCCTGTATTCTGTGGAAAGCTTATATTTTTATCCATAGACTGACACATGTCCCTTTTTATCTTTATCAGAAATTGATAAATGAAAAACTGACGGGTAATTTTTTATTTCAAGCGCTACATGTTGACAGTTTTTGTCTTGGTTTTGATGCCTTCTGTGATGTCACAGTCACATGGTATTGCTACACTGTATATGATTACCATCTGAGGCTACACTGGAATCACACAGGCCGCTTTGGGTCCCATTGCATCACTATCTCCTACCTGTAATACAATCAAACCTTGGTTAATCAACAACCAGTTATTCAAATACCTGGCTTTATTTGATATATACTTCTGTGGTCCCGATCCTGTCCCTGAAAACATCCTGTGTTATTCAAATTTGAGTTATTGGAAAACCTGGCCTCATCAAAAATGATTTATTGGCCCATAATGATAGGTACCCAAGATTTTCACACCTACTTTTCAAGGTTGCTACAAAAACATTAATTATTGATGTCATTTTGCAATGATGGAAACAGCATGAATTCCTATTACTTACCAGAATGTTTTATAATGG
>CM037789.1:5909623-5947179 GCA_021229015.1 Solen grandis
ATTCATGTCTTTATGATAATATTTTGAACATTTGTTTTCTAACACTTTATATCATGTAGCTATGGCAAAATATATATTCAAATTCAAATCGCTGATACAGGATGGGGATTTATATGTAATAACAGACTAAATCTGAAACATTACATCCAATAGCATGTAGGGAGACAAAATGTTAAACAGAAGCTTCTGCAGCACAATGATTCAGTTAACTGGTCAAACCCCGCCGCAGTAGTTACCTCCCCTTACAGTTATCGATAAACATTGCCGATTCGGCTGATATAGGCCGGATTTACTTCTTTCACTTTAGACTAAGTTTTGAAATCCAGTCAGTTTCTTTATACTCCACGAAAATAACATTCATGATTATGAGAAAGGTAAAAAATAAATTCAAATAACATCAATTTATAAAGTTATGAGTGTTGGTCGCATGGTTTCAACCATTACCACGTGACTTGTGTGGTGGCAGGGGTTAAACGGTGCGCGGAGTTTGTTAGCTGGTAAGTACGTTCAATACTTTGCATGGATTTTTAAAACGCGCCATCTTAAAAAATCAAATATTTTAGTTCATTTTAGATTATGCAATCAACAGAATAGATGGGTGCATATTTTGATCAGGTTTGTCTTCATTATTATCATAGCTTTTTAATGAGTCACATATTAGCTTAATTTGATTGAATATTTTAAAGTATTTTGTTACGAGTTTCAAGGAGTTGGGTTAAAGCTGTGAACACTACTTTTAAGACATGCAAATCATAATTATGTGTAGTGATGGAATATAAGTAAAAATGTTTCAATTACTCATACATGTTTGAATGAAATGCATCGATGTAATAAATCCTAACCTGAATGCATGTACTTGGGTGTTATATATAACACAGTCATGATTAACATTGGATATCATATAAAGCCTAGACAACTAGCATATAGGAATGGAGAATGTATTTTTTTTTCAGTCAAAAAAATTCAGTACAAAACTGGCTGATCTAAGAATTTTGTTTTACAATTGCAGTGTACTAAATATGGCTTTAATCATTTTGGTTGAATGAATGCTTACAATGTTGGCCTTTTTTTTTTTTGCTAGAATATATCCATAAAAAATTTTCCTGATGAGAAATTGTTGAGATTTATCTGAACTTCGATATTTTATGTCGATTAACAATGGATTACTTCTTTGCGCAAACGCTTAGCGTAATCAGTCGCGCATGTAGAAAAAGTCAGAACCGGCTTGGTGATGCGTCATTGTGTAGAGGTTAGACAAGGAGCGTGACGTCACCTTTAGACAAGGAGAGTGACGTCACCTTTAGACAAGGAGCGTGACGTCACCTTTAGACAAGGAGAGTGACGTCACCTTTAGACAAGGAGCGTGACGTCACCTCTGCATGGTAGATTGCATAAGTTCAATTAAATGAAATGTTTTATGATGTTTGATTATGCAGACATGGACCGATCTTGTTAGTACCCGGAACATTTGTTAGACCAGTACAAAACGTCTGTATATTGTATACATCTAGTTAGTTTTTTTTAGTTACAACTGGATAATACTACAAGAAATAATGATTAAAACATTATGACCTACCCTACCCAGCAATTTCTACAATGGTACCCGAACCATATTTTTAGGACTAGTATATCAAGTACTAGCAGGTACATGTGTGTATGATAAAAAGTTCACCGATATGTCTGGAATTAAAAAGGAACCATATATAATCATATAGGTGTATGTTTTGTTGTATATACATGGTTTTAAGATCAGAGATTGTGTATTGATTTTTTATGCATACTTTTCCTTGCATTTTCACTCGCATGGTTATGCATGATAATAGTATTGTCTACTTGTATTGTCAGAACTTTGTCTTTGTAAACTGTGCCATATCTACATACCATGTATACTTACTCGTATGACTAAGTGTAGATTATGCTTCACGTGTTCTTTTCATCCCCGGCCTTGTGTGTGTGTCCATCATTATGTATACTGTTATGCATGTCAGGCTATTATTATAATAATGCCATGTCATGCTATTATTTGCACATAAACAATAATGACCATTTATAAACTATTTCGTGTCGTTGTGGGAAGGGTTTCCAGAGAAAAGAATAGTTTGCTTCTTTCCACCTTCTTTTCGCACACCGTCTTATTATTTTAAACACTTTTGTCTTGTTCTTGTTTATATGTTTATGTATGTCAATGTAAAATTATATTTGTCTGTGTTATTTTAAATTACTGTAGTAGAATAAAATAATGTCTAAAGTCTATGAAAACTGCACTTTTACATTGATAATATACATTTTTTTTGACAGATATATATTTTTTTAATATTATGGAGAAACTATTTCATCAATAAATTCTTCTGCTGACTGCAGTACCCCCTTTTAGCTATTCTCTTTTAAAGGAGAAGAAAGAAAAATAATAATAGATTATTGCGAATAACACAATCTGACTAAAGTACACTATTTCAGGTTATGCTTAATGCAACATTAGGACTCTTGACCTTTGATCAATGTTTTTCTCCAAATTTGTTAACATGTAACAGATATGAATTTCAAAATTTCGCTTTGATATGTTTTAGGAAATGGATTGAAAAACGTAGTTTTTATAAGCTCACTCGAGCACGAAGTGCTCAAGGTGAGCTATTGTGATTACCCTTGTCGTCCAGCGTCAACAATTTGCTTTAAACGACATCTTCTCTAAAACTGCTGGACAGAATTCGATTAAACTTGGCAGGGATGATCCTTGAGTAAACCTTCACAAAAGTTGCTAAAATATACTTGATCCATGTAGAGCTCTGGTCGCCATGGCAACGGAAAGAAAAAAATATGAACACTTTAAAAATCATCTCCTTTAAAGCAACTGGCTAGATTTCATTTTTTTAGTATTGATTTTCCTTTGGCAACCCTTTACCAAGATTATAAAAATTATTCCGATCTGTTAAAAAACATGACTGCCAGGGACGGGGCTAATTTGATATGTATACAGTGAATATTTTAGATGACATCTCCTCTGAAACCACTGGACAGAATTTGATTAAATTTGGCAGGGATTATCCTTGGGTGAACCTTCACAAAGGTTGCTAAAATAAACTTGATCCATGTAGAACTCTGAATGCCATGGCAACGGAAAGAAAAACATTATGAAATTTTAAAAATCATCTTCAAAACTACTGGCCAAATTTCAAAATGTTTAGTACAGATGTTCCTTGGGTAATCCTCTACCAAGATTGCTAAAATTATTCCGATCCGTGAAAAAAACATGGCCGCCAGAGGACGGGGCTAATTTGCCTTAAATGTATATTGTGAAAACTTTAAACGACATCTTCTCTGAAACCGCTTGACAGTATTTTATTAAACTTGGCAGGGATGATCCTTTGGTGAACATTCGCAAAAGTTGCTAAGCTAAAATAAACTTCATCAATGTAGAACCCAGGTTGCCATGGCAACAGAAAGAAAAAAATATAAGAAACCTTAAATTAAAAAAAAATCATCTCCTTCAAAACTACTGGTTAGAATTTAAAAAAATGTTTTAGTACAGATTAATGACATTTATCTTGCCAACTGTAGGCTGACTTGGCATTGGTCCACAATCTCTAATTATGGCCCTTGAAGTATAAAATATGTCATATTTAACTTTGTTTACATTCTAGCATCCACAGATGTATGCATAATGATAATAAACCAGGGATTTTTATGACTTGTATGGAAGTTATGGTCCATAATACCATATAAGGTTGCCTTTAGAGCAGTGGTACTCAGGTGAGCGATATAGGACAATCATGACTTTCTTGTTTCAGTATCAAAATTACATAGAAGTATATGTGTATCTGGATTATGATTTATCACTACTGAATTGATTATGAATGTGAGTCACGTGACTTCATCTTCTCTCCATGTTATGCAAACAACTTATTTTTGCTTATAACTATGTCACAGATTATGAAAAAAAAAAAATAAGCTAAGGATCTTTGTGGCCAAGTAGGTAATGTCGCTGAATTAACATCATTCATCTTGAGGAAGCCTTTCTGTTTGCTTTTTTTTACCCAGGTACCTCTGTGAACTTGGTTTCTTCATCCTAGCAAAAGTAACGCGAACCACCTTAAAATGAATATGCATATCGATGTAACCAATGAAAAGATGAAAAGCTGTACTAAGCTCCGACAAATACACGTGATTCTTGCTTTCAGCAACCTTCGACAAGCTGTTGTGATGGGGATATGCGTGTTTTGGCACCACGGTACTGTAAAATCATGAATTTTCGTTAAAATTAAAATTCGTTGATTATGTACCCAAGGGAATTTCGTGAATACATTAATATCTCAGTCATATTTGTTTTACGGAGAGGATACGCCAACCGTACGACCTCTACATCGAGAAATGCCTGTGGCGAGCGCAGAAATTCTGCGGTGACCGTACGGCCTCCCTGGGACGTGTCCCTATATTTTATTGGGCCGTAGGGGTCGCCGCAGAATTTTAACGTGGAGTTATAACATTTTTTTTCATTTTTGCGGTCGCCGCAGCAATTCAACACGTAGCCATGCCGTAGAGCGATTCACGGTGACCATACGTCGTGTGTACGGTGGCAGTGCTTTTGCCGTGCGGATGCCCTAAATTCTTATGGATTCCATTTGAGCTATGCGGACAGTACAATTTCCATGGGCGCCGTGTTACAATAGTACGGTCACCCTACGTCTGTCGTAGGTTCGTGTGTTTTGGTTTTAGCGACCGTGCGTCATCACTTTAAATGCCGTAGGGAAGCCGCAGGATGTTTGGCGGTTCTAATTTAGAATACGCCGTAAGGCTACCCTAACATATGTGAATGCAATAGGATGTGACCGTAGAAAATCTGAAATTTTAGACCCTATGGCCGCCGTGGCAAAAGTGACTGTGGTAATATTCGTTGATCTATGTTCTAGAAAAACGTGAGGTCTATATAAGAGACAAGTTTTCGTGGGGATAAATATTCGTGGATGAAACCCTCCACGAAAACGACAAAAATTAGTGTCTCGCGAAAATTAATAATTTCACAGTAATTGGTTGGACGTCGCTATGTTACTGAAATACTGTCAACTACTATAGGTCAGAGACTACTAAATAGGTCGCGGCTTCCCATTGGTCAAGCAAAAAAGTACAGGGAATCTGTGGCTAATGTTTACATAATGGAATTTTCTGATTGGTTATTAATAAAATAAAAATGTGAGTATTGTTTAATTTTCAAAATTAGAATATTCTTAACACAAAAACACATAAATAATCTGCTTATCTGACATTGTGTGATTTTTGTGAGTACAAATTGAGAATGTGCTATTTTTTGACATACGGCGGGAAATTTAGTCCCAATATGGGGGTCACCATGTTTGGCAGTCTGTAGGTCAAGATTTCGGTGGTCAACCTATACTTTGTTGGTGATTTTTAGAAAGCACTTGGATGGAACTTTCAAATCAGGGGTAGCTTAATGCTCAATGAGATTTAGGGAAGTAGCTATAAGCATAGACCTTATAATGTAGGTCTATGGAAAACTATTTGGTAGTCTCTGACCTTAACAGACAAGTAGAAATGGGGAGTCACGAGGATTTTGGTACAAATTCAAGCAGCTCTTCAAGGCTTTGGTAGTTTGTTTTGCATTTTGTCGTCTGCCTTTCAAAAATGGCTTATAACAACAGAACTCTTTGGGAAAAGGTGAAAAAATCAATTGATAAACACTCTAAAAGGGTTAATTATGGCCCAGATTACTGTCTGGAATGGACAGGTAGCCGGGATAGGTATGGGTATGGCTTAAAGAAAGTTACGTGGCCATCTGGAGACACCAGCCGGGAAGGTGCACATAGAATTGCATGGATGTTGGCCCATAGGGTGCTAAAATGGGAGGTTCCAAGGCTGTCGGCTGATGGCGAGGCATTGGAAGTTAGCCATTTGTGCCACAATATGGCCTGTGTGCGGAACTCCCATTTAGTGCTCGAGGGCCACTCCACTAATATGGCCAGGATTCATTGCACATCTTCTGGTTGTTGCAGTGAAGAGCATGCCCCAGCCTGTCTCTTCCTTGATCTGCTTCGGGTACGTGCATAAATATGATCCTCCGCTGAGGCCACAGCAAGTAATCTGTCGGACGGCCTTCTGTCATTGCTGCATTTAGGTTTCTGAAGTTTTAACAGCTGACCCCTAATATATCTATTTTTTTCTCTGTGCTTTTCATGTATTCTGAATAATTTGGCTTTCATTACCTTTCGCTTTATCTTGCTTTCCAGGGATTGTTCACGCTTCTTCTTATTTTCAGAGTACAGCTGTGCAGCCTTAAGAGACTTGTCCACCCGCCCACCCTCAGATATTGGACACCCGGCAGCAGCACAGAGTTTGCGCAGTGAGACACCCATTCCATTATTCACACAGTGGATAGCGCTGTGAGCCCGGCCTTGGAAATTGCGGGAGAAAGTGACATTTTTGGGTAAGGACATTCTTAAGGCTCTATTTGTTGCTTCAACTTTTTGCGAATTAAGGTTAAGTCTGGTCTTCTGCAGCATGTCGTCGCCAAGTCTGTACCCAATGCAGTCAGCTAGAGTTTCTTCGTTGTCCTTAATGTTGAGATTTATTTTGAAATTCGTGGTAAGGAAAGCACTTTTCACTATCCAGTTGTCATTGTTTTCCCCTTTACAAACACTGGAATGGGCCTTACACCTAGTGTGGTCACCAGCATAACACCATTTAATAGCTGCAACACAGTGAGTTATCCATGGGACAATTTTTTTAAAGTCTCCCTTTTCAGACGCATGAATAGCTGTGTGATCAGCATGACAGCGGGCACTCAGGTCAACAGCAAATCTGTTTCTTTGGGCTAACCGGTAAGCTTGAGTGTGGCCAGGCATCATTGACAAAACGCGATCACTGTTTTTCATAAATTTATGGTGGCTTTGCGATAAGTGGCGAGTGTCAATCTGGTGCTGTGGTTTTGTATTACTGTGACCAGAATTTAACAGCTTTACTGCAGCTCTGTTGGCCGCAGTATCTGCATCTGTCACAATGTAGCGGACCTCCAGGCCATCTTCTTTTAGGTCTTTAAGACATGCTGCTGCCCATGTTTCTTCATCCCCTATGCAGGTTTCCATGCTAGCTGTTGCAGAGCAGGTGCCAGACTTAATATCACATGGTTCATCTTCCAGACTATGAAATCCATGTTTAGAGCACAGCTTGTTCACTGTTTCAAGTGCTATAATTTGCCTTTTGCTGGTTATATTCTCAGCTAATGTGTATGTACACTGAGTTCCAGGCTGAAATGGGGTTTTACCTACACCTGAATACAGATTATTATTGTATTGTCTATCTGCTTGGACCAATATCTCATGTTCTGGCCTGTTGCGTAAACTATTAATTTTCTTCAGCTGCTCTCGCCGAGCCTGCATATCACATTTGTTAGCATTTTTTTCAATGATTTTACTAACTTTTGTAGCACTCTTTTGAAGACCCTGCCTTGTTGGTGGGGGAATATAGCAGCTTGCATATAGTTTGACTATACTGCTGGGCCCCGCGGAGGTTTGGGTCAGGCCAACTTAATCCGACATTTGCTGTGGCAGTTTTTCGACCACGATTTTCAGAGTTGACTTCCACATACAGCTTAAACATAGGAGATACATAAGAACATTTATCACAGATCACTCTCTCCCGTCAGCAAGAGCCCCATTTCTCCTCTTTGCTGTAATCAAAGCCCAAATTTCCATCACAGAGCCTGTTGCAGGTGTCTCTGTGTTGTTTAACCACAGTGTTGACCATGTCCCACAGTTTCCCTGTATGCAGAAGTCTGTACCCCTCATTTGAATGACTGAAAAAGATAAGAGAAAAAACACCATAACTGCATGTGTATATGCTATTTCCATCTTAAAGGTCCAAATTTTATTTCTATACAAAATCAAACTGAATACGCTGGTGTGATATGAGCACAATGCTGTATGACAGAATAAACAGGGCTGGAGCAGTTGTCTCCCTTGAACTGTAACACTAGGCAGTATCTCATGTTTTAAACAGACTGGGCTCTACCTTGAAAGCTTAAATGCAGTGAAATAAGAATTAAACTGCTAATATTCAAATATTTGGCTTAAACCTGCATAAAAAACTTGAAAAACAGTCAAAAATCCTTTTGACTGGGTTAATTAAGGCTAAAATCACTGAAAAAAATGGGATAAAATTGAATAAAATGCTTATTTTTCTAACAGATTATGTGATAAAATGGATTGCCATATTTATTTTTGACTTATTTCTGATGCAAGGCAAGTAATGAAAAGTAGTTTACCTAGTCTGCTTCTCATTAGGCCTTTTCTCAAAGTCTTCAGTCCCTGTCGGCTTTCGGCTTCTCAGAAGTTTGTTGACGGAGCCTGTGTTACCCGATTCGGCATCATGCTGCAGTGCCAGTGGTTGAACCGGATCTTGGTCTACCAGGTCTGCCTCCTCTGGTGTTGGTCTGCAGTACTGCACACAAACATTGGCCCGCTTCTCAGATTGGGGTTTATTACACACCTTAATTGGGATAAATTTGTGTCCCTTTTGGAAATATCCATCACGACGCTTTCTAGATCCTTTCATTTTTTTTTTATATAAAAACACCTCTTAACAGTACAAAATTCCCTTGTGCTATGGGTACACAATGCTCTGGGGAGACAGGGTCTGTATCTCTTTGAATTACTGCCTTTTCCATCATCACCACCCTCCTATCTGACCTGGAGGTCATTTTCTGTCTCTGAGCCATACCCATTGTTTTAATAGTAATTAAGCTCTGAGTGTTGGTGAACAAAATCCTGCAAGACTATAATTGCTGTGTATATGTTACACATAGGTAGTATTTACAGTTAAAATCAAAAATAATAAATAATGGTGGAAAAATGCCATGAAAACTTATAGTTTTACATGCATTTTTAAAAAAAATTGTTGGGGTGGAGCTGGGGGATCTGTGTTTTCTGGCTACATTTTCTAGCTGGCTGCATTTTTTTTTTTATTTTCAGGTTTGAGTTAACAGTTTGCATATTATCTATGTGTATTTTAATAAAGGTAGGGGAAAAATCAAGGAGTTATGAACATTTATCTGACTTAACATATGTCTGCTTTTTTATGTATAAAATGACTATGAAAAGGGCACACTGTCTGTGTTAGGAATCAAACTTTAAAATTCTGTAAAAAAAATCAAAGCAAAAAATTTAAAAAATCTCTTCATGGCGTTGTTTGAAAACATGTTTTGTTTGAAATATATTTGGGTTAAAGGGAAAAAAAGTCTTTAAGTCTGTCTAAGTTATCCCTGCCATGAAGAACATTATATTTTTAATGGATCGGCCATGACCATATTCGAGAACCGCATTAATAAATCGGATTAGCGCTTTACAACATATCTGTAATTTATTTCTTGAAGTTTATCGTGTTCTTCCCGGGATTGGGACCATGCCGTAGATTAAGAATAGTAATTTTATAATGGCTCCTATGCGTGTGATCGCACTTTCAACATTGCATCTGTTTCTGACCTCAAAAAACTCGCGTGTAAATCGTTGACATATTTCTCTCACGAGGCTGAATAATACGGATTTGGTAAGGAAGACATATTTCTCTATAGTTCATCTTAAAACATAAGCACTTAGCAGTTTAGATGATCGGATTCACATCGTCCACCGCTAGCATTTTTTAACATAATTTTTTAATGGGTTTCAGCAGACAGATTTTTTTAAAATTTTGCACATGTGTTCTTTAGACTAAAATAAAAGATATATGACTTTAAAATAGGGATCACCACGCTCGTTTAAGAGATTTAGCTTATGGTATATCATCACTGTTTACTACAATTTGTTGAAAAAAAAATCAAAGCATTAAAAATGAAACGGTTGCATTCTAAATGATTTAATATCATAACAAAATGATACGTTCAGAATATTAACAATGTGTAACTTTTTGGGAAAAATACTGCTTGTTTTCAGATTTAATCTTCTGATATTAAGGCTTTCTGAACATGTATAATATGTATACCCCACCATATATATATATATTTTAAACTAATGCTGACTTTTTATTTAAACCATTGCCAAATTTGCATAAAAGCATTAAAATGTGATTTCTTGGACAATCAACATTCGGCAAATATACATTGAATCATGATTTTAATACAGATGCGGTAGGTCGGTGGTTCTACCCGGATGCCTCTGTGCATTCGGGGTCTTCCTCCACCTGTAATTAGCTGGAAGTCGCTATATGACTGAAATATTGTCGAAGCGACGGTAAACTCAAAAAGTCAAGTCAAGTCAAGTCATATTTACATATCGATTCAACATTAAGATGTTGCAAATTTTGAAGTAAGTCCCATATTGTACTTAAACCATGTTACAGACGTCGCGCATAGAAAATCAATATGTTTATAACATTTTAAAATAAATACATATTAATTAAAAGTAAGTAAAAAAAAAAAACAAATTTTTAAATATAGATTTTACAAATTTTTGTTAATAATTAACACATTTCATAATAAAAAAAATGAACGCCAAGTTTGACAAGCGGATCAACATAAAAGAACATCATAACTAAAGAAAAATATTGTTCTTCGTCATATATTAGAGTCCCAGAACCTTAAGTTAACTCAGTAGAACTTCCATCTGAACAAAATAAAAACCTATAGTCTACACGCATTATTAAGTATCTGATATTTTTTTTTTTTTTCAATATCACATTTTTTATACTGTCCTAATTATAGATGCATCCGGAACTCACAAAACACAAGTATATGCAATGTGTTCATTGAATGCTACTAAAAAACCTGCATCACATTGGTAAGTATATCAATCTTTTTTATTGACCTTTACTCATTTCTAAGTGTAATATGTGTTCGTATTACAACCCAGATTGGAAAAAAAAAGAAAAAAAGAAAACACTGTTACCTCTGTTATGGGCGGATCAATCTCGGAAGGCGGGACTTGATTTGATCCAATAGGACATTGACTTGTATGGCCGGCATAAGCAAATATAGGACAATGTAACTATATCTTTACTCTAAGTATAAATTCGTTAGCCACACCTTTACCCCTGGATGCCTTAAATAAGACGATACAACCGACCTGGAAACCAAACTGAAGGTAAAATATTGAAGATGACGAAAGCCACCATTGCGGTAAGTTTTGTTTAATGTTATTGTCTTTCGTGAAATAAATAAGACACTATGTTAGATTCGTTCTAATTCAAATATTTTACCATGATACATATAGACATTAACCATGACATGGTAAATTGATAAATTTAATTAATATTCATTTTATCTTCAAAGTAAAATCGACACGTCATTTCTCCTTGATTATATCGCCAAACTCATGCATACATGTATTTTTAAATTGGAAAAGTTGGCTACTAGAAGCCGGCTTCTAGTAACTGGTTACTTCTCCGAAAAAAAGTAGTACTAGTAGCTGGTAACCTCTCAGAGGAAAAGTTTGGCTACAAGAAGCCAGCTAGCAGCGAATTGTATTTCTAATTTTGGCAAATGAAGGTCGTATCATAAACTATGAACATATTCACAACTCTAATTAATAGACTTAAAGATTAGAATATACTGAATTTAACGTAAATTTGTAAGCCAATTGGACATTTAAATATAACATATTATGATTTTGCCTAAACTCAAGTAGCTAGGTATTTATTTTTAATGAAAACTATGTATGGACATTTTCATAAATAACATAGTATCCCCCCCGAATATGTCAATTATTTACTTAATATCAAGAGCTCGCCTTCAACCGGTACCTTTTGAATTGACTCAATTTTCAGTTCAAAACTTTCGTTGAAAAAGCAAGTAGCTTGGTGTTTATATCTCATGGAATTAAAAACTATTTCTAACAAAACTTTCACTGAAAAAAAAAAACAGTAGCTAGGTTGTTTTTTTTTGTACAGCGAAATTTATGAAAAAAAAATAAGTAAAGATTGGTATTTGTAGTGGAGAATTCAATAAGAATAAAAATTTATATTTTATCAAAGGGTACCAGTACCTGATCAGTTTTTTAAAATATTAAGTGCAGTTTGGGAATACCAGGATAATTATGTTCATTCTTTATGATTTCGTGAAAACTGGATACCAATCTACTCGTTTAATGAATATTTTGAAAAAAAAGAAAAAAAAAAAGAAAAAAAAAAAGATAGATTACTCTAAGTTAAAAAGGGGCATAACTCCGAAAATATACCTTTCAGAATAATGCCCCTTGTCATGATCATCAGGTCTTTCAAGTTTCGTGTTGATGATTCCTTTCATAGTTTTCAAGACATTCTACTTAGTAAGCAATTTTGACCAAATTTCCAGCGATCCAGCGATCATAATAGCTCGACTTTTTCTTTGTAACAGATGAGCCAAAATGTACCGGTAATTGGCGAGCTCGTTGAAGGCTCACCTTTCTCGGTAGAAGTAACCAAGTTCTTGATACTTGCTTCTAGTAGCCAACATTTCCCCTGAGATGTAATCATCTACTTGTATCTAACTTTTACTCCAAGAAGTAACCAGTAACTAGTAGCTAGCTACTAGGGGCTAACTTTTACTTTTAGAAGTAATCAGTAACTAGTAACCAGCTACTAGGGGCTAACTTTTACTTATAGAAGTAATCAGTAACTAGTAACCAGCTACTAGGGGCTAACTTTTACTTTTAGAAGTAATCAGTAACTAGTAGCCAGCTACTAGGGGCTAACTTTTACTTATAGAAGTAACCAGTAACTAGTAACCAGCTACTCGGGGCTAACTTTAACTTTAGAAGTAACCAGTAACTAGTAGCTAGCTACTCGTGGCTAACTTTTACTTTAGAAGTAACCAGTGACTAGTAGCTTGCTACCAGGGGCTAACTTTTAATCTAAGAAATAACCAGCTACTAGCTATATTTACCAGAAGCCAGCTTTGCGGATAATTTTTTTTTACCGTTTCATCGGTTTTTCTTTTAACTTAAACTGCATGTTTGAATCCTTCTTTTTGATTTTAAAGATCGGCGATTCTTGGCATTTCATAATCGTAAAACTATTCAATATTTTATTCTTAAGTTAATCCCATATATTGTTGTTATTGGTTGTTATTGATATATGATCAAAAACAGAATGAGAAAATTTTAGTGTTAACCAAGCTTTATGAGCATCAGATGTTTCGATGATTTTAGCAAAGACTATTACAATTCTTTAACAATGTTTGGACACCAGACGAAGGAGAAAACACTTCGGCTTTTCCTAATGATCATTCAGTGAAGTGCATTTTGTGACGTTAATATATCTTAAAATACTTATTAAACTCTATTTGTCTGTGCTTATTCAGGTGTAAAACTGGAATATTAAGATATTAAGATTACTGGGTTCTGTATGGATTATATGAATTGTATTCAAAGAGATGACAAGTAAGTAAATAAGTATGGGTCTTCCTCCACCTGTAATTAGCTGGACGTCACTATATGACTGAAATACTGACGAAGCGACGGTAAACTCAAATAGTCAAGTCACGTGAAATAAGTTTGTGTCATTGAAGGAAGTTGCATAGTAAACATTGATTTAGGGTGCGCCATAAATGTGTTTTCTTTGACGTATTAACCTTTAAACCCCAATTACTGCAATATTCATATAAAAGATCAAGGTAACTTTGTATTTCCTCGGGTGATTTACAACGAATGGCCATATCATCTGCAAAAAGAAATGACAGTAAAACAATATCATTTATCCCAATACCACAATTTATGTCGTTTTATAGAAATAATTCTAAATCCTCAATAAAAATTTAAAAAAGTAATGGCGAAATTATCTCCCCTTGTCTCAAGCAAAAATTCTGAATAAGAGGAACAATTTCGTACACAAGATTTAACAGATTTAACTTTCTGGTACATGTTTTTAACAATCCTAAGTATTTTCCCCCAATGCCACACTTATACATCTTTAACCATAACGCATTTTATAAATAGTGTCAAAACACTTACACATATCGACGAAGATAACATATAATCTTTTATTTTCATTTAAAAAATTTTGAATAAAAATTGCATCCACAGTTGATCTCCCCTTTCGGAATCCAAACTGAGCATCCAATATAACAGTATTGTCTTCACAATATTTTTCTTTACGCTTTTTTATTATGGTAGTAAACAATTTTGAAAAACAGCTGAATAAAGTAATATCCCTGTTATTATTAGCATCATTAACTGATCCCTTTTTGTGTAACGGTACAATAATTCCTCCAGTCCATTGATCCGGAAAAACTCCTTTATCTAATATAAGATTGAAAATGTAGCATATATGTGACGACAGAATATCTACACACTCAATGAAATATTCATTAAGTATACAATAACGACCGGACGATTTTGTTTCAATAGTTTAATAGCATTTTCAACCTCAGTAACTGTAACATCTAATTCTGAAAATGAGTAATTTGAGGTGTTGAAATCATGACTACTACAAAATATTTCAGCTTCATCATTATTACAATTTAAGACATCGTTACTGATACCTTCAAAACAACTGCGAAATTCAAGCGATATATTATTTCCTTGTCAAGGAGTTTTTCCTTAAAATAATTCCAAAAATGTCTTGGATTTGTTTTATTAAACTGTTCAATTTCGTCCAATTTTAGCCGATAATACTTATTCTTTTTCACACGGATAATTGCTTTATATATTTTTTGTTAGAACAAGGGGTAGATCTATTATCAATGTTTTTATCTGCATTGAAACGCCGTAAACTTTCTAAATATTTATATCAAGCTTCAACACATTCATTATCAAACCATTCGGCATATTTGCAATTCATCATTATTATACTGTACTTTATCATCCACAGAAATATTTTTTGAAAACAAAAGGTCGGCAACTTCTCGTAATAAAGACGTAAACTTGTTCACGGCTGTGTTTACACATTGATTTGTAAAAACACGATTTAAGTCCGACAGTTTTGATATAAAATCCGATCGAAACTGTACTTTCAACTTGTCATCATATTTAAACGTTGTATTATTATAAGACTTTGATGTATTTTCAAAGCGCTTACTGTGCAAAGTAAACACTAACGGGGCGTGGTCACTTCACTCGTCGGATTCCGTTATCACTAATATTAAATATACCGTTGGGGTTTTCAACTTGCAAAACATAGTTTTCATTAAAATAAATCAGCTAATTAGCAACCAAAGAAACCAGGCGAAATTTGAATACTCTTCATTGAAGTTCCCGTAAAATAAACCGTTTCATCAATGATTCCGTTCTGTATGTGACGTCATTTCCACATGGTAGCAAAAACATGCTTTTCAAAATCCCACGCCGTTTCATTGGTCTAATTATCCCCACAGTTGCCGTGCTGTCTCAGGCACGAATATAATGAAATGCGTAATTGATAATTCATGAATATGAAATTTTACTAATCAAATATCCCACTATCGACGTAGAAGCAAACTGGGTTTCAGCGCCGAGTCGAACGAATATAACGAATTCTTATTCTGGTTGGAAGAATCACGTTTTTGACATTAATTAGTTCAGGGCTGTAAAAATCCACTCGTCCGCACATATTTACGAGTGAGTTTCACTGTCGGACGAGCAAAATTTCCATGAACACTCGTCCGACCGGACGAGTAACTTTTCGGTGCCAAGAAAGTAATGTTTCAGTAAAATATGAATTTCATATTGTTACGATGGTTAATCGAGATCATAAAACTCTTTACTTGATCAGGGGAGCTAATTTTGACAAAATATCACCATAGAGACGCTCTATTTAGAAAGATTCGTAAGGTGTTAGCGCAGACTGGTTCACAATATTCTACGGTTTTTTTTTTCAATACGTTTTTTGTTAGTTTGCGGTACAGTCCAAAACTGCAGCACAATCCGGGACTGCAAATATGTTTTGTTTCCGGCAGTCAAAATGTAGAAACAATTATCAATGAAGACGCTTCTCGGCGGCGGAGACGACGAAAATACAAAAAAGCGAGAGTTTAAACGTAGGAAGCAACAAAGCGCCTGCGATAAAATGAAACGCACAAGAAAAGCCCTGGATCATTGGTTTTCTGGCTTTCCGTGGTTGATGAAAGAAGAAGAAAAATTAATTTGCGGTTTTTCCGCAAAAAATCAAAAGCTTTATACAACTTTACGGGAAGCAAAAATGAAAATATTTTTAGGACGTGCTAACTTTATTTAAGGACGAGTAAAATTTTTAACCTACTCGTCCTACAGGACGAGTGACCTAAAAGAAAATTTTACACCCCTGTAGTCCATCAAAATTGTGAGTGTATCGAATATCAAGTTGTGTCTAGATGTTATATGTTTGACGTCTAGTGTCAAATAATCATTGAATTAGCGTCATGTTATATTGTCTTACGAGCGATATAGTTTTTGGAAACTGTGATTATATGTTGTTGTTGTTTTTCAGATATAAATGAATGTGAAACAACCCCAGGTATTTGTCCTTCCGAAAAGGGTTTGAAGTGCGTAAACAATCCAGGATCATACATGTGTGATTGTTGCCATGGTTACAGAATCTCATCCTATCCAGACCTGATGTGTGAAGGTTGCTGTGTTTCTCAGAATCTTTGTTTATTTAATGTCTGTCAATTTTCCAGTGAACAAACTCTTCCTGGGTTTATATTCACTTAAAATCAATTTTTGGCAGGATAATAAGATGTTATAATTGAAGGAAACACAACAACTGTCAAAGGTTTGTATCAATAAATATATATTTAATGCTTGTCTCATTGTGCCAGCACGTAATATATTATCATTACTACCGTTTATTCATTTAATTATCCATCTAGGAGGACAATTTAACATTTCCTTTATTCTTAACTTGAAATTAATCTCAATCACGACATAACATTTTCATTGTAATTAAATGGGCGTTGAGAGAAGCCCTCATGAACATCATGGAGGCAGACGTTTCCTTTGGTTGTCAAATATAGATACTAGTAATAGTACAATTATTGTTTAGGATTGTATTAGTGGCGGTAGATAGCATATATAGTCTGGAGGCAGTTGGAACAGGCTACGTCACACCAAGCTTCCGAAAAGACGAACTAACCCGACTTTTTGTCTCAATCTTTTTACCTAAACGATTTCATTTCAACAGTTAAGAATAATTACGAAATGTATGTATTTCCATGATAATAATAGTAATAATGGTGATACCAACAGTATTATTCACTTCAATTTAAGATATTAACGAATGTACCGAAGATAGTCACACTTGCGGTGAATTTGCCACATGTACAAATGTGGATCCAAAATGCGACGACACCTTACCGCCGTTCACGTGTACTTGTATTAAGGATACAGTGGCGTTGGATTCACATGCGAAGGTACATTTTCCTCTTATGTCAGTTCCTCTGTCATCATCAATTTCTTCAGAAAATTTAGCGTGTAGTAGATCCTCATAGGAGGTCAAAATAGGCATAAATAAAAACTCGGTATTACAAAGCGTCCCCTCCACCGCGATCGGCGGAGTAAACATAATAATTGGATAATATAACGCACCGTCTTTCAGCAAAACAGACTTTAATACAGTTCAGATAAGCCTCAATGTGTTTCAAAGAAAAGTGTTTTGATAAAATAACTTTATATATATCAAAGAAACTAATTCAGTCAGAGCACTTTGTAAAATTTCGTAAATACGAAGTATATTTTGAAGTTAGTCCATCTCAACAAAAATGGTGCGTATTTTTCCCTATAGTATTGGAATATCTACCTATGACAATCCTAATAATACTCATCCGGAAATGTTCTTCGTCATCGAAAGTAAAGTTAGACAGCTACACAAAGAAAAGTTGTGTTTTTAATGAAATGTTTATTGATACAGCAGTGTCGAAATTTTGCTATTAGTGTTGTTGAGTGATGAAATGGATTATCTTCTTTGTCAAGAGGTATTCTTAATAACTACGTTTGCTTTCAATGAACATACTTATAAAATAGCTGAAGGATATTGATAAGTGGCTGGCAGAAATATGCCACCATAGATTGATAGTAGTGGGCACTATGGCGGTATATATCTGCCAGCCACTTATCCACTTAGTATGGTGGCATATTTCTGCCAGCCACTTATCCACATAGCTATGTCGAAACTTTTCTGAAAAAATGTCACATAGTCAGTATCTGGCAAGTAGAAAACTTTTGTGTTATCCTCTTAGGTATCTTAACAGAACAAAACTGCCTGTTAGTGCCCACTACTGCCAGCCATATATTCACTTAAGATAACTGGTTATCTCGCCTTTTTTTCAAGTTAGTCAGTTAAATTATGTGGATAACAAGCATTTTTTCACATAATTATCTGGAAAAAGGCATGATATCCAGTTAAGATAAGTGAATATGTGATTGGCAGTAGTGGGCACTAACAGACAGTTAAGTCCTGTTAAGATACCTAAGTAGATAACTTGAAAATTTGCTACTTGCCAGATACTAATTGAATATGTGACAATTTTTCAGAAAGGTTTCAACGTAGCTAAGTGGATAAGTGGCTGGCAGAAATATGCCACCATAACTTAGCTATGTCGAAACTTTCTGAAAAAATGTCATATATTCAGTAAGTATCTTTCGTGTTATCCTCTTAGGTATCTTAACAGGACAAAATTGTCTGTTAGTGCCCACTACTGCCATTCACATATTCGCTTATGTTAACTTGATATCATGCTGTTTTCCAGATAATTATGTGGAAAAATGCTTGTTATTCGCATAATTTAACTGACTAACTTGAAAAAAGGCTAGATATCCAGTTATCTTAATTCCCCACGAATTAGCATTGTGTGAATGTGTGCTGTTG
The DNA here is from genome assembly GCA_021229015.1 of Solen grandis. NCBI lineage: Eukaryota > Metazoa > Mollusca > Bivalvia > Adapedonta > Solenidae > Solen > Solen grandis. Next base: position 5,928,353 of record CM037789.1, read on the forward strand.
TCGAATTTGAAATGCTTTTATGTTAGTAAATAACAGAGGTGCGTTTTAAAAGCGGTTGAGTGCATTCCTTCCTAAACTTGATTGAATGGATCGTTTCGGGACTAGGACTTACCTCGGATTAGGAATGATATTCGGATATCGCATCTAGGACATGCGTTATCTTATTGAAATTGTAATCAGATATTAAGAATTTCGATCCAAGTTATTAGTTAGCTTTAATATATTTAGCTTGAACATGTGTGTGGATAAAAGAAGTTGTCACAAATAAGGTAAACTTAGTTTAATGTATGAAAGAAAAAATGTCAATCATAAGTGTTTTTTTTATAAATATTATAGTTATTATTATCGCCTGGCATAAAACCCTTACAAGTCTAAACTACACATTTTTATGTTTCTTTTATGTAAAGTATGCGATGCGTTTCTGGTGCCAGACGTTCCCGATGAGCAGATGACCAGTTCCTCTGAATATGTTGATCTTTCCTTCGATACGCGGGCTCGTCACGCCCGACTGGACTCGGTGCCACATACGACAGACGAAGGAAGAAAGGTAGTTGGGGCATGGATGAAGAATTCAAATGATGTCAATCCCTGGATCCAGGTAGATTTTGTCAGAAAATCACGGTTAACTCTTAAATGTATTTTTTTTTTGCATACTGTCCCTTCGACAGTAAATCAGATACTTGGCGACTGCAGCTTATTATAGGAGAGAGAAAAATCAAGAGCCCAGTCCTACCCAGATACAATCACCGATTAATCACAAGGTCATGTTATAATCCGAGCGACCAAACTGGGACTCGAATACACAGCGCGGCGATTAGTCAACTGACAGTCAGCGATCATAACACCGAGTCAATAAGGTCATCATGGTCTCGTGGGTATAAATACACAAAATGAATAAATACTAAACACAAATCAATTTAGATGCTACCTAATTGTTACGTGTTTCCATAGTGAACTAGTATCATCAAAGAACCGTAAACAAATCAGCAAATCACATGATCCTAAATCTAAATAAATCTTGACTTAAGTCCACTCATACGTCAGATTTTGAAAGAAAGATTATTCTTATCGAAAGAGCAAATGAAAGCAAAAGATTGGGAATTGCAAATATCAAAAATATAGAAGAAGGAGAAGAAGAAGGCGACTTACAGAAGCTTAGGAAGAAGGAGTAGAAAATAAGTAAATGCATTCTAAACCTATGCTTCAACATGAGCTACCCTCTCAATAAGTCGTATTGTATCCGATGCATGGCACATACCACACAATAGAGTCAAATAGCTAAAGGGCTTCAACTGAACTAATACGAAATTTTTAACTTTTTATACAGGTTCGGTATATTTCCCCCAGAATAGACCATTGTTTTAATGTTCTAAAATAAACTTCAATTCTAACAACTATAAGAATTATTTAAGAACAAGGGCCTCCGTGGCCGAGAGGGTAAAGTCGTTTACTTTATCATTTGGGTTCAAGTCCCGGCAGGGTCATTCGGATTTTCATGTAAGGAAGCCTTCCAGTTGGCTTGCGGTAGGTCGGTGGTTCTACCCGGATGCCTCGGTGCATTCGGGATCTTCCTCCACTTGTAATAAGCTAAACGTAGCTGTATGACTGGAATATTGTCGCAGCGACGGTAAACACTATCAATTAATCAATCAATCGACCAATCAGTCTTTAAGAACACAATAGTGATAAGATGATGACTTTTTTTACATTGACATTAACACCGCCTTAGTAGCTTATGTCATGCATCTTGCAGACCCTAACTCTTCCAATAATTATGTAAGAAAATAATAACCTGTCGTCAAATATATCTTATTTCATCTATAGATTAGTTAATTCATGGCATCTCAAATCATCATCATAGACCATGTTTACTATAATTAAAGTATTTTTTGTTTTTAGTTTGATAATATGAGTTTTTCATCGGCCATATTCTCTTCTCGATAATTTAATGATTTTATTTTCAGATTTTAACGATAAAAATATTTGATGAAAAAACAAAACAAAAAAAAACAACAAAAAAAACATTAACTTTTTAGAACACATTTTAGAAATCTCTGAAACAAACGGCCTAAAGCTGAGGATATTTTTGAAAAAAAAGACATGTATAATTGCCTAGTGGAAATATTAGACCTGCTGTTTGTAAATGATGCATGCACATTTAAACGTTTTGAAATGGCTTTGCTTTATTTAAGAAGTGCTTCAAGAACATGCGCGGCGTCTTTGATGCATTGCATCAAAATTTAACTTGTATAAAATATGTATAATTATCTATTTTTTTCTAATGTATGTTGATGATTTAGCCAGTTTTGCTGTCTGCAACAATGACCGTCTGAACGTTCTGAAAAAAAAAATGCACAAAATGGAAATTAGAGAAGCTCGTTCAAAGATGGTCATTGACTAAAAATTTAATTTTAAACTATCTGTATGTATTACGTCTATCAATACCCTTCTTAAGACACATGATCACCCAGTGCAACATTCCGTAATAGTAAAATAAATGGGGCAGTGGGGGAGGTGGCTCTCCATTACAGGCAATAGCGTTACGAACGGTATTAAAATGATATTTAGAATTATAAAACCTATATATAGAATTTCTTTTTCCGTTACTGATCACATTTATTCTTCGTGCATGCGCTTTTTTCACATGCTGAAAAATCAAAACCACTTACGTATTCGCTATCCGGAACTGGTGAAAATGCTATGTTACAAGTATCACTTGTTACTGCAGGCACCTGCTTCAGGAATACCTTTTTCTTTATTTAACCAATTACCCCGAAGTGGACGTTTACGAAAATAGCGTTTTCCCGTGGAATGTGACCAACACTTGCTGCGCTTATACATGTCAATAAATAAAGACTTCACCAACAATAACGAGGGCGAAAATAAACAAAGCGCTGAAAGCGCTCAGAAAACATGAGGCATGAATTACATAACCTGTAACTTTATAAATGATATTTATAGACTGTTTCCTTGCCCTTGGTTAACTGTTCCCTTTATTTAAAGCACAAAATACAAGCATCACAGTTAAATATTTGGAACCCAATTTTAAGGGGTTAACTTTCATTTTAAGGTTAAATCATCAATCGATACATTGTGATTATGGTCTATCAAGTGATAGTGGAAATATTATAGTAAATGCATTAGCATTTATAGACTTTCTTGATGTTGCATCTGCACTAAAGTACTTTAAGCATTTGGTGGATCAAGACTATAATTCAATGATGGATGCATTACCTTAAAGGATATTCATTTTTTTTATAACATTTTTGAAAATAACCCTACAAATGCAATTATAATTTAATTGTTTCTGGGTAGGAAGATCAAAACAATGCTGCAATAACAAAGATATCTTTCTCGCAAGAAATGTTTGTTTGATAAGTTTAAAAGACCGATCAACAGTATTTCAGTAATTTTAGAGATTATATGGGTCAAACATTGTATTGCCTCTTGCAATATCACACCCAGCAGACAAGTGGCATTACATGTGTACCACAACTTACCACATTATCCTGAGTGTCAGGCAATGATGCTACAACCGTTCCATTTTAAAGGACTTTGGTATGCCATGGCCATGAATTGAACCCACAACCTCTAGGTTAGTGGGCCAACACACTAGGGATTTGGCCAAAAAGACCGACAGGAGATAATTGCAGGATTACAGTCAGCAAGAATCCATCATTTATTAATTCAGGCTCCATGAAAAATTATTACTGTTTAAAAGGTAATAATCTCAAGCCTTCCCGCAGATGCCTTCATTTATTTACTTAAAGTAGCCAATAACGGTAAGAGATGAGTAACCGGCATGGTAACTCAATTGGTTGAGCACCCACCTTCCAAACGCTGTGTCAAATAGAACAATTTCAAGTTATCCACTTAGATATTTTAGGACTAAACTGTCTGTTAGTGCCCACTACTGCCAATGACATTTTCACTTAGGTTATCTGGATATCATGATTTTTTCCAGATAATTATGTGAAAGAAATGCTTTTTATCCGCATAATTTAACTGAGTAACTTGAAAAAAGGCGAGATATCCAGTTATCTTAAGTGAATATATGGCTGGCGATAATGGGCACTAGCAAGCAGATTTGTCCTGTTAAGATAACTAAGAGGATAACAGGAAACTATTCTAACTGCCAGATACTAACTGAATATGTGATAATTTTTTACAAAAGTTTCTACATAACTAAGTGGATAAGTGGCTGGCAGAATAGTATAGCTATACTGTACCCAAGATAAAGAAGACCTTCTTGACAGATGTCACTTAACAGCAAAGATATTGTAATATAATCGAATATATATATATATTGTTTATTGCCTATGAAAGTTTAACAATATGTTTTCTCTCTTTAATATAAACACTTTTTGACCTCAGAACTTCTTGCGTAGTAATACCACGTAATGTTAAATATTTAGTGCCAGGCTGTCGACAATTGACTTGGATTTGCCTTTTTTATAGTCAAATTGCGCATGCGCACACAATCTAAAAACTTTGACCTTAGAACTTCTTCTGCGTAGTAATACTAGAACCACGTAATGTTAATAATGTCGTGCTAGCCTGTCGTCAATCGACTAGGAATTACGGTTTTCTAAAGACTGCTTACGCATGCGCACGCAGTCTAAAAACACTTTACTGTTTACCGATCATCTATGAACGAGTTCTTTTAAAGTAAATGAAGGAAAAAATCGTTTTTTCGTTTTTATTATAATCTGTTTTGACATTTGTTTATAAATAAAAGAATCAATGTTTTTATTAATATCTTTCTTCAGAAATCTCTGGTTGACCCCGTGTCAGGATAATGTGACTGTGTGTGGTATCTCTCTCATTTTGACAAAATCCCAAAATGACTCGAATAATGTCGTTGGGTCGTTAAACACAAGCAAACAAATATATCGATGCATTTGTATACGATTATTTTTTCTGCTTTTTATTATGAATTTAAAATATATTCTATCTGATTTATAGGTCCACTTTAACGGTGTTCGTGTAGTGACCTGGATAGTAACAAAAATGCGGTATTACGATGAAGACGGTACGGACAACTGTTGTAATAACCACTGTTGTTTTGACCAGAGAGTGACCCAATACAGCGTGAGTTATAACCTTGACTGTTCCAGTACCTGGGAGACTGTTGCTAACACAGATGGGAGCAATATGGTTCGTATTCCATGGTCTTCCACTCACTTACTCTTAACATACTCATCTATATTTTTCATCGTAGCTTTCTAACCTTTCTTTTGATGGTGACGTAAGACAATGCTAAATTTATATTTGAACGAGTTCTTGTGGTAAATACATGGATACATAGGTCCTCCATCCCTACTCTTAGCGGCCATTTTGAAGGGTGAAAGCAAGGGATTTTTATATGAATTTTAGAAACAGAACATTTTTTTTTCTTATTATTTCTGCTCCGATAATCAAATGCATTAACCATTTAAAAGCTATTGAAATTCATACTTTAAGGATACACTATTTCTAACATAGATATATGCACAATAAATAAATAAGAAATTAGAAAAAAGTAAAGGTTCATCCTAAAAGAAAATAAACCGTGTACCTTTTTTTTTAACATAAAGTTTAAAAAAAAACAAACAACATAATTTCAAATTTAAAACGATACATTGAAGCTGTTCAATAAGGTAAAGATTCAGAAAAAATACACTGAATAAAGAAAGCTTAATGACGCTCGGCTAATGTCGACACATTACGTGACATTCGGCGATAATCGGTAATGTTCGTATTCAATGTCGAAAACATTTCCATGACAAAAAATAGATATCATGATCAGTACAAAACGTAAAAATACAGACTTTTGATGATTTGAGGAGTGTTTTAATAAATAAGACTATAGTTTTTATACCTGCCGACTTATTCTAAATAAGAGAATCCTTAAATTTTTCATGGAGATTATTTAACTTGCCTAAATGGCGGCCCCCGTTCGTGACCAATCTTCTAGCAGAGTTGTCGTTCGTTCCTCATTTTTGTAAGCCGATGTGTAAGAGAGTAGCCCGTGACTACCGGGTCGTTTCAAAATAGAAAGTATGTTTAAAACGCATAAAGGAAGTAATTGAATCATGAAGGAGCATAACTATACTAAGCTGATTACGATTTTGAAATTCACAGTGAACTCGATTTTCTGAGTCGGTTTATGTATTTTATGCAAAGTTAGTTTACACATATTTTTATTCAAGAAATACATGTATACACAACTGCATATCCAATATATATAAAGTAAGAATTAGACGAAAGCATGAGATGCTTATAGAGATCTTTTTCCGAAGCAAAGTTGTAACGCATGGCCACAGATTTGGTTAAATTTCAATAATGTAACCAGCTTATAGAAGCAGATATGTCGTGATAATTGAAACTCATATAATCAATTTATATTGTAGAATTAATATAGCAGTTATTGAAATACTGCGATATACTGCCCATCCCGAACTTTTACTTCGCGGCTACGTGCGACATCGTAGAATTTTATACGTGACGTTTTGACAATATGATTTATTTATCGGCATCTAATAGGATTTTATATTTCTCCTTTAAGTAACTCTTCCCAATTTGAATAACATTTTTATATTTCAAATTTTGATAGGGCATGAGAATTCTCTGCTCATTTTCAAAACAGATCATTCTTCAAACGAAGTCATTTCCCCAGGTTTTCCAAATACATACATATATATTATTTCACATTTGCCTATTTTGTCTAATTTTAATATAGAGGATAATGTACAATTTGTAGTTTGTGTATAATTCTTCTTTCAAAGGGAAATCATGTGCTTCTGTAAAATGCACCTTGTACTTAAAATTTGGCTTGTTGCCAGTGTGATTGTTGTATAATATAGAGAGGCTTTACTGAAAATAACCGGACGGTAAACCTTTCCAACATTATTATATGGTGTTCATGATATGTCATGAAAATTATTATATCACTCTTTAAAATTGGTTTTACCATATAATATTTTTACGATTTTTTTTTAAAATTTGCAGCTGTTGTTGTAAATGTCAAAAGTTGAAGTCGAACAAATGCAATCATTACGGTTCATTGGCAAAAAAAATATGAATAAAAGATAACTTTCTATCTAATATTTATTTATTTATTTATTCTACATATAATTAAGGACCCATAAATTTCTTGATTTTTATTTTCTGACTAAATTTGTGAAGAACATTGGAGTTTTTATGACTAAGGTATCGGAACAATTTGCTGAAATTTTTAGAAATTTTGAAAGAAAAAGAAAATCATTAACAATTTAACAGACGGTAAAAGTCTAAATTAATTTACATTTAAGTCTGCCAGTACATGTTGTTCTTTTTAACACAAGTCTTTTCAATTCTCAAACACCGCCATTAGGCTTCTAACAAATGTTCTCAGATTTAAGCCTAACAATATGACTGCAAAAAAAAAAAAAAAATAATAATGAAAAAAAATTAACAATAAAAAAAAAAAAAAAAAAAAAAAAAAAACAGTGCCTAGCATCATATATGAACTATGTGTTCCAATGACATCTTGCTGAAATATATGCTTTGCAATTTTATGCAGTTTTCTTTGAAGAATATGTACGTTTTTATCAAAACAAGCACACTTTGCTCTATATCTAGTCGAAAGTTGGAAATATCTTCATAATAAAAAGGTATATTATAGTTATAATTATATCTTATAGTCTATTTCATTTTCACCGTATAACTAAAATACGGTCATAATTGCTATCATAACAATAAGTTTAACTCCACTGATTTGTATGGAGGGGTCGCTTCATAGACGGCACTTACTGTTCTGTTTTCTCAATTACTTTAATCCCACCAACGTCGTATATCTTTACTAAAGTATTTCTTGTTTAAAATTTTCTTTTATTAAACGCAAAATGTCAAGACGATAAAACTGTAGATTAATATCAAGTTTGTTTGTGACACAGTCACGTGGAAGTGAGATATGTTTGCAAGTCTGCTGAACGGTCAGAGTGCATAGCTCTCGCGGCACTGTCATGGGATCAACATACCAAAATATGTACCTGAATGTCTCCCTTGCTGGACTAAGACCACAATTAATTTTACTATATGTTCTATATAAGCATATATGCAAATGACAATTTCTGTAAGGGAAATTGACATCCAAACTTACCCTCATTAGATAGATCTATTAAAGAGAAATAATTCTGAACATTTTAAACATGGGGTCACCTGACTACTTTTGACCTATTTAAGGTTAAATAACATACGTATGAATTTAGTGCACCGGTCGGCCATTTCACACCAATTTTCTCAAAAATTCACCTCTCAGTAATGCTCAACTTTTAAGGTTGTTGTGCAATAAGGCCTCCAAATTGGGCATTTTATGACTATTTTAACTGTGTTCTATAGAATTTAATCCTTTATTGCATGTCTTTCAGACAAAAACTCACCTTAATTCAGCATTAAATAGTGTCACTATTTTCTGTGTAGGCACATCCGGATACAGGGTAACCAAGGGCAGGTAATTGTGGTCTTAGTCCTATTTAGTACAAAAATTTTTTAAAAGTGTCTAAAAGTGATGCACAATGTATACTGAGCAATTGCATGAATTTGTAGCAAAATATTCTTTCATTTTATCAAAATACAGCATTTTATATAAGATAGGTGTATACCCAAAATAACTGCAGTTACAAATGAAGTCTAGCTTACTTGGTCAACACTGAAATTTTAATAACTTCTTTATTATTTTTATTCAATATAATTTTTTAAATTGTTGAAAAAACAACAACAACAACAACAATATAAATTTTTTTAAAAGTCTCACATTGTCAAATTTTAGTTCATCTGAAAGAGTTCACTTTTGTCTTTAAAATGAGACATAGTTGACCATTCTAATAAAAAAGACTGTGGAGATATCTTGTTATGAAACAGGCCATTGCAGGCACTTCAGGGTCTGGATGGCCAAATGCAAGATGGCCCCATCTCACCGGGGTAATACAAAACTTCAAAGGGTGACACGCAGTTGTCATTGTATCTTTCATGTGCCATTGTCAGCATCCCTGGAAGATGTCTGCATTCTCTGGAGACCATTCTCAGTATATATAGGGCTGATTTTCACCAAAATCCTAATAAAAATATCAACATTTAAGCAAATAAACTTTCATCAACACAATGTGAGGTGACATGGCTGCACACTTAAAAACTGGCCATATTCCACAGAGCAAAGGCTTGAAACTGACTGACTCTTCATCTATGGACACCTACATGATACATACTGACTGCAGCAGAGAGGCCTTTGAGACTGAGGGTCAATCCGTAAGGCCAAGAAAGTCCACTCCTAAAACAGCACAGGCGCCTTTGGCTAACATAGGCCCACATCTAGGCCTCTCATCAGAAACAGCAGAATGCAGCATTAACTTTGGGCATAAGACTTGTGGAAGGTGAGATGACTTCCATGGGCTATGATGATGTATGTTAAGGTCATAATCAAGAATCAATCAGCTGTGATCAGCCTTATTTATGGGTGGTAGGAGAAAAATCATCTCCTGCCTTGAAATGCACTAACTGCAACTACATCTCACATTAAATCACACCCAAAACAAGCTGTATCATAAGGTTCAAACATATTAGCTAAAATGGACATATTTGACCTCAAACTAAGAGCAGCAAGCAGAAAGCAGCTGATAGAATAGGCATGGCTATCCAGGACCTGAATGAGAAATGGCTGCCAATCCAGTGCACAGAGTATAATAAAATATAAATCATTAAATGAGACAACAGAAAAAAAAAGAAAGCTAAATCTAAAAACATCATTAAGGATTAAGGGGAGATAACCATTCCTATGTACTAGAAATAATTTCATGAGTTATGTCCCTTCTGCTAAGTGATATATAAAAGAGCAAATTTAAGTTCTTAACAACACAGTAAAGTGATGAATTCTGTTGAACTGCATTCCTAGAGTAAAAATAAATGCTTTTTAATAAATGGAAGCTCTTGCTTGTCCTTTATTTGAATATTATTGTTTTCGTAGTGCCTGTAAATAAGATGCTGGAATGTGTCACTGAGTTTTACTTTATAGCAGTGAATGGGCCTTTTAATTGCAGTTACCAGTTCACATGATGAAGAAAAAAATGTACACATTTGTCTACACCATGAAAACTAACCACTTTTATTAAACCGACACTGTCCTGTCTTAAAATTATAGTGTATTTGAGTTTTTTGTTTTGATTCTTTTTCAGAGAAAGAAAGAGAGAGAGGGGTGGGAGAGAGAGAGAGAGAGATAAAGATATATATATATATATATATATATATATATATATATAAAGAGAGAGAGAGAGGAGTTTATACATATAAGCATGAAAACACTACAAACACATTGTCCCCCAAAGACAACACAATCTCTTAAACAAAGAATCACATAACCAAAAAATAAATAAAATAAATAAGAAGAAAGAAAATTTGCCAAGTACTTACACTAGCTGTCACGGCATTCATGATAGCCATCATGAGCTAAGCATCTCCCCTTATTAATACAAATCTGCTGTCTCATGTTCATATCATAGGGCTCAAGTCTAAAGTGTTCCACATTTATGCAGAGTAACTCATGGCACAGATGCGGAACATCACAATCATGTTTTTCAAGCAGAAATCTATGATTCATACGGTGTCGCAATATGTCAACTTTGATAGTATGCTAAACTGCATCTGAAAAATGGTCCTTGAGGAGTCTCTGGTTTGTGGAACCTGACTTACCATGGCAGTTTTTCTCATTTTGGACATTTTTTTCTGCTAGTAAAATGGAATATTTAACTCCCATTTGTCCCATTCTGCTGTTTAACACCAAACTGAGGCATGATTTTTTTTTATTATTTTGAACCCTGCTGTTGTCATGGCTATTATAAACATGTATCTTTCAAACCGAAAGTAGATTCTGATAAAAAATTTGTAAGATGGGAAAAATTATATATTTTTTTATATATATTATATAATATAAAAAATATTATATATTTTCTTAAACAAACATAGTAACACATTTATATCTTTATAAGCAGTAACTGTGCCAAATTTCAAGTAAAAAACATGCATAATAAAAAAGTTAAATAATGAAAGTAGGTCACCCCCCTCTCAAAAACCAACCTATATCAGGACTAAGACCACAATTAATTTTACTATATGTTCTATATAAGCATATATGCAAATGACAATTTCTGTAAGGGAAATTGACATACAAACTTACCCTCATTAGATAGATCTATTCAAGAGAAATAATTCTGTACATTTTAAACATGGGGTCACCCGACTACTTTTTGACCTATTTAAGGTTAAATAACATACGTATGAATTTAGTGCACCGGTCGGCCATTTCACACCAATTTTCTCAAAAATTCCCCTCTAAGTAATGCTCAACTTTTAAGGTTGTTGTGCAATAAGGCCTCCAAATTGGGCATTTTATGACTATTTTAACTGTGTTCTATAGAATTTAATCCTTTATTGCATGTCTTTCAGTCAAAAACTCACCTTAATTCAGCATTAAATAGTGTCACTATTTTCTGTGTAGGCACATCCGGATACAGGGTAACCAAGGGCAGGTAATTGTTGTCTTAGTCCATGTAAAGGGCAATAACTGGGTAGGGTGAATGTAAAAGGGCAAAGGGTGGGGGGGGGGGGGCGATAACTTGCTAGAGGGCATGTGGGGAGGGAGGGGGGCATAAGGGTGCATAATTTAGTAGAGGGATGGTAAAGGGCAATAACTGGGTAAGGGGTATGACTATGTCGGCAAAAACTTAGTAGAGGGCAGGTAACTAGGGGGCATGTGGTGGGAAATAACGGGTAAAGGGCAAGTAAAGGACGATAACTCGACAGAGGGCAGGTAAAGGGCGATAACTAGGTAGGGGCATGTACAGGGTGATAACTGGGTAGGGCGCATGTGATGCGATTACTAGGTAGTTGCCTGTTAAGAGAGATAACTCTGACAGGAGCTTGTAATAGGTTTAATATCATTTTACAGCGTTGTCATAAAGTCCTATTGTCTTAAGGTACTCCATTAATCTTTAAACTATAATCATGGTTAAAATGTTTTCTGTACAGATGCAAGCACCTATTACTTAGAGTTATAGGCTCGATAAAGGCTTACATAAACTTTAAAATTCCAGCGATCCTTTAATGGACAATGGTCACAATTACATGCCTTAAAGCATTACACATAGTACAAATAAATATATTAAGTTACTCACTTCTGATGCAGATCTATTTTTCCCGTGAGTACAACATGGACTCCGGTCTGTCCAGGACTGCAACATGCAATGTCACGGTCTTCGACTCTGGTAGATTGTCAGACTCAGGTAGGTAACCATGGCAGCTAAAAAAAGCTTGTGATCCAAGTGAAATTTCTGTTTTATTTGCATCAAAATAAATACAGTAAAACCTCCCTGTAGAGGTGTATGTTTGGACCAGGTCAAATTAGATGTTGTAGAGGGATGGCTAGTGTGTGTATGTGTAGAACAGTGGTGATAGAGAGAGAGAGAGAGAGAGAGATACCAAGAGTACATGGTTGTGTATTAAGTTTCATAGAAACTGATTCAGACATGGAATATATCATGTATCACGGAGTAAGCATGATATTAGTCTAATTGTTATTCGGAGGACGTTATTTTTGTGTCGCCTGACTAGTCAGACAACATATAGGGGTTACTTTTGTCGGCGGCGGCGTCCCCATCTGCTTGTCCGGAGCATAACTTTGTCACCCTCAGTTTGAATGACTTGACACTTGATATGTATGTTTCTTGCAATGACCCGGAGTGCAGTGCACAAGAACCATAACTCTACCTTGTGCAAGACCTGTGAACCCACAGTTATTTGACACAATCTACAATAATTGTCCAAATATGCTATATAACGTATACAAGAGAAAAGGTATATAACGTAAACAAAACAGGCATGCTGATCAATCAACTCAAACCGCCGTAAAAGTTGACCAGATCGATTTTTCCTTCTTGCTATCATAAAGTAAAATGATTTGTCTACCAAATATAAGTTTTCACTTGAAAGAAATCCGCCAAAAACTTTGAATATGGCTCTATATATTGTCAAAATAACTCCAATTTAGACCGATGTCGTTTTCGACGGCCACCAGCCAGGTTAGCTAAGAGGCCTATCCTGGTCAATTTTCACATTAACATCAAATTACCAACCTAAAAGTCAATTGCTATCGATAGACACGGTTGATTTCTTTTCCTCCGAGAGGCCTTACGCGCAAAATAAATCCACTAAAGCATGAAATCAGTTGGAGATCACAGCAACGCGTCCGTGACGAAAGTACGAACCGCCATATTCAAGGAAAATGACGATACGGAATGCAGCTACCTCATTGGTCAGAATTAAACCGGGTCAACACCAAGGTAAATTAAGTTTAAATACTGATTTTGTCCTAAAACTTAAATATTTAATGATTTTTCGAATAATAAAACATCATTTATATTTCACATATTTTTTTTTAATCAAGTAATGGATTTAAAGAAGTGTGTGTGTGTGTGTGTTTTCGGAATGCATCTAAGGTTATCGTTATAACTTGTAAAAATATTTTGGAAGCGGGAAATTCGAAACCGTTTTTAGACGTTATAGTCAAGAAAAACTACATTTCTTAATACCAACTGATTTGAGACGCATAAAGTCATGGCTTTGGTTACATGGTAACTATATAATTTCAATCAAACCCTTTTCCCTCGTGTAGACTCATTTTGAAGCCCTATGGTGTGTTACTCAAGAGATATTATTTTATCTTTCTTGAAATTTGATGCATTAAATATGTACCACATAAAGCCTGATCAGCACAAAGCCACACTTAAACCTTACCAAAATTAAAGTCCTCATTACTAGACTACTCTGGAGAAAAAATCAACATAAACCCTAATCAGCCTGCAAGTAGCTTGCAGGCTGATCTAGTTTTATGCTGTTTACATAGGTCGTTCCATTGTTTCTGAGGGAAAGGGTTTACAAAGCAGTCCAGTCTTCATCATGTAATGGTCGTTACCCTCACAACTTATTTGTTTAACTCTTCCATAACCCTTCCATCCCTGGATAAAAATGGACTTACCACTCATATCCACATTTTGAATGTAGGACTTTGAGACTGATTTTAGCTGCAAAATCATTTTTCAAAAAATATCAAACATGCAAACCCCGGCCAATATTAGCTCGCATATAGGCCTAAGATCTGGACCTGAACTGTTGGAAACGATGAATTCTCTGAAATGGTTATAAAATGCTGAATTGGGTAAAAAAAAAAAAAAAAAAAAAAATACTGCCATTGAAAAATATTTGTAGATCTATGAGCTTTATTGTTTGGTGAACATACTAAATGTATAAAGCATATATACTTGGCCTGAAATTTAACATAAGTCTCAAGACTAGACATAAAAATAATACTATTTTGTCTTTAGCATCTTCAATGCTGACCAGTACAAGCTAATGATTCTTATTACTTCTTAATTATTTTAAGAGCCAAGCAAAGATTTCAGAATTTTACGAAACAGTCAATCTTTTCACTCAAGAAGTCCCGCCACTCTGGCAGAAGCTTGGGACTAAGAAGGATACAGCAAGACTGATATTAAGACAAGGCCTCTGAATTCACCCGTCTTTTAATCTATTGTATGAAAGTCAGAATGGCAAAAGCTACAGGCCAGACAGAAAAATTCAAGACTTTTCTTAAGTCTTGAGCCTAAGGGCAGTCATGCATGTCCAGGAACTGAACTTAAATCCTTTGGATCATTATACATATATTGTTTGCTTTAATCCAAATACACATGTAACTGTTAGTGCTGTATATACATGCAGCAATTACAAAATTTTGGGTTGAAGCCAACAATATCTCTCTATATAATCATAATAAAAAAAAATTTGGTAGGAATGGTGTGTGCAATGCATCAATATATATACACACATGTATATACATACCAGTTATTGCAATATTTCCTAAATATACTATGGCATTGTAAGCAGTGAGATATAAAGTTCTAGTTATTACTGAAATTGTGTAAAATACTTTTGAATAATTCTTATACAAAAGGGTCATGATTTTTAACCTTTTCCCTCAAAGATTCACTTTGATGTCCTCAATAGCTACCATATAAATCCTAAAATCTGCAGAAAGCCTCACTTAAAATTAACCAAACCGAATGATAAAATTCTCATTACAAAACCACTGAGGAGCAGCAACCAGCACATAGGTCTTTCAATGGTGTCCTCTATAAAGGAAAGGGTTAAATTGGTATGAGATGCTGATCAAATAAATATTTAAGATAGGTGAAGAAATTATGAGCAATGCAGCAACATTCTGAATAAGATTTTTGTGATGTTCAGTCTCTTTGATACCTTTATATCATCTTTCTAATTTTATCATTTTTTATGTTGATGTTTCCTTTGGTTCTTATGGTTGGCTTACTTTCACTTTAACCCTCAAAGTATGGGTTCAAGACCCAACAGGGTCATTTTGATATTCATGTAAGAAAGCCTTCCAGCTGGCTTGTGGAAGATCTGTGGCTCTACCTGAATGCCTCCATACATTCAGATTCTTCCTCCACCTGTTAATAACTGGACTTCTGTTTATGACTGAAATACATATACTGTTGCAGTGATGGTGAACTCAAAAAGTCAAGTCAAGTCTTTTGATTGGACCGTTTCTTTTTTGTGGCATCTTGTTTGCAACCTGTCTTTTATCACTTTAAATACCTAGATGTCAATGTTGAACACAGTGAAAAATTAATAATCACTGGCAGAATGAACAGTAGAACTTAACATTTTTCTTGCAGAACTTTCTCCACTTTAAAGCATTTGATAGTCCAGCACACCGCCTATCGAACCATTTTTCGCAGCTCTCACAACAAATCCAGTCTTCTTGCTCAGAATAAACTTTGTTCCCATTTTGGGCACATGGTTTCTTCTGTTTCATAACTTGATGTTGATGTGGATGGTGTTGGTTCCAGTTGGATATATGAACTCGAGGTTGATGATTCTGGTTCCTGAGGACTAGAAGGTGCTGGTTCTTGCAGACTTGTTGAACTACCCGGTGACAATTGTCCTGGCCTTTTTTTTTGATATTGAAGGTTTTTTAGCTTCTTTTTTTTTATTTTTTTTTTCTCCTTTTGTAGTTGAAATCCTTATCTGTTTTCTATGCTCTAGTGATTTCTTAATATTGAAGGCGGTGATAACATCTTTGGAAAACTGTTTGAAAAGAACAGCAACAACTAAGTCTATAACATTACACATTAGTTCATTCAAAACATCTGCCATAATAGCAAGTTCATGCACACAAGTGCTGACAACAGATTCAACATTTTCAGCCATCACTTCCATATCAAATGAAACTTCTTCAGGTTGTGAGTTATTACAAACTGTCTTCATAAAATTTTCATGGAGATTTGTATCTTTGTTTACAGAATCTTTTATATATATGAAGGCTATCATCATAGCTGTTCAGATTTTCTTCAGTTAGAAGAGATAAGACAATGCTGACTAAAATTTCAAAAAACGTGAATGCTTTATGTTATATTTGTCAATCCTCGACTTACATTTTGTTTCCTAGATATCTCCTTCAAAGTTTCAGGATATTCACTATATACAAGAGATGCTTCTGAACATGACATAGAATGGAAATATTTTACAGTTCTTTTACTTCGCTCATATTTTTCAACACTATTTTTATCCCCTTTGTATGCACATCTTTGAATAACAAGATTTGTTCTATACTGAAGTTTGGCAACAACATAGCCACCTACATATCTAATTTTCCCTTTGGATGTGTCCACTAGGTCAATGCTAACCTGTCTTTTAGGAAAGTTTTCACTGAATGTTGCATCTGGTAGCTCTTCAGATACCTTCTGTAGCAAAAGCTTTCTAAGGATAGACATTATATCATAAGCTAAACTAAACACTACATCAACATGATCCGATTCAGGCATCAAATTCAAGACAGATGCTTCAAACAAACTTGAAGTAGTATGTTCATGAAAAGCTTTGAAAAACTCTGTCTGTTCTTTAATATTTTTTCTAGATTTCATTGTGTTGTTGAAAATATTAAAAAGGTGAGAAAACTGTTTTGAACAGAACAACTTCAGTTTTTCACAATGTTCAAGTAAATAGTCAATCCACTGCTTATGGATAACTTGATTTTCTCTCAGTGTGCTTGTCTTGTCGAATTCTAAAGACCTTATTTCTTCTTCTAATCTGAACTCTGGTGGTAAGGCTACTTCTGGGGGTTCAGTTGTTTTGGCCTCTAAAAAGTCAATCCCTTCCAAGTACTTGTCTGTTTCTTTGTCAAATTCTTCTGATAGGTCAATATCACAGTCTGTAGGCTGACTACATATAGGCTCAACAACTACATGCTCAGTTGCCCTTTCTAGATCAGTCACAGCATCCAGTCTGTAAATACACAGGTTCAAGAATGTTAGAAGATAATGCAGCTGTTTTGATGGTTGCATTAAAAAAACAAGAGGGCCAAGATGGCCCTAAATTGCTCACCTGAGAAAAGTATCCGTCATTGCCTGTACAAAACAGATTGCTTTAGAATTAAGATGATGAGGTGAAACAATATTCAGGAATTTTACAAAAAGGTGGCCCCTGAAATTTTTCTAAGATTTGACCTAGTGACCTACTTTTATCAGAATTATCAACATTTGTGATTTTCTTCAAAGTCTCATTATATGAAATTTTGTAATGGGATTTTTTTTTCTATTGACACATCTAAAGTATAGCACTAAATAAGAAATTATCCAATAGAAATAAAATTCATACAAGAGGGCCATGATTGCCCTAATTCGCTCACCTGAGATAAATAGCATTCAATGCCAAACATGCTTAACATACTGCTTTGGAAATAAAGACGCTGAGGCGTAAACAGTGTAATCTGAGATTTCGATATATTTTCATAATTCATAGTGTGCAAACAAAGTGAAATAAGCCAGTTTTATAATTTCAAAAGGGGCATAACTTCTGTCCTAATGGGCAAATATCAGCCAAAATCAAGATTTTATAACACCTAACATTGTCCAAAATTTTGAAATTGATTGGTTAAGAAATAAAAATGCTAAAGGGCTTTAAGAAAGTGAAATATAGCCTTTTTTAGCAATGAAAGGGGCATAACTCCAGGCTTAAAAATCCGATTTCACAATATCGAACTTAGCCGAGATTTCATGGTAATAAACACTGTCATTAAGTTTGAGGGCAATTGCTTGAAAAATGAAGATGCTAGACAGCAAACAAAGTGGAACCTGGCTTTTTTCAATATTAAAAGGGGCGTAACTCCTGACCTAATGGTCCAATTTCAGCTATAATCGAACTTGCCCGAGATTTTATGGTTATAAACATTGTTATAAAGTTTGAAGATGATTGCTCAAAAATTGAAGAGGCTAGAGTGCAAACGAACTAATTGTGGACGACGGACGGATGACGGACATTCAACGATCCTAAAAGCTCATCCTGAGCACACGTGGAATACACACATATATACTAGGCTTAGCTGTTAAAGCACACCGAGTTGCCGACGTCTGATTAGTCAGATTTGAACGTGAGTTTCATATCTGAACAATCAGAAGCGTCACGCATGCTTTGAGTTTCAGACTGTATTCAAGAATTGGCATTCCTGAGTGGCCATTCAACAAAAGTTTTAAGACATTTACATAATAGAGGTTTTACAACTTCCCTTTTCTCATTTCAGGCTCATCAAACATCTAGCTCCTGACAACAAGAATGAATATGACATTAGAGTAAAAGATGTGCTTGATCGGTACCATATGGAGATGCTTCTAGATCAAGAAAATATAGGAGCATCAAAAACTGTAACAGCAGACAACCTTGGGTTACTGATGCAGAGAGCGTTGGTG
>CM037789.1:5947279-5997279 GCA_021229015.1 Solen grandis
CGAATTTTGACGTGGCATAGAAGATCTGTGCATCATTGGTAAATAAAATTATATGCTACTGAGTTTTGATATAAAGTTTATCAGACGAGGTTGGGAGAATTATAAATGACTGTCAGACATTTTGACAGTTGAATTGCAGACGACACATGATATGACTGCTTTCAATATTTCTTTTAATTATTATTTTAAAATTACTTGGCAAATGGTTTTTATTATGAATTTAAATAAAAAAAACCACAAACTGGCATTGTTTTTCATTATATTATACATGTTCAGATTTACAGTATCGATTACACAAAGACCTATCTAGCATTGTAGGTCTCTGGATTACACATTACAACCGTGTGTTTACATTGATGACGTCATGGTGTGCGTCAGAGTTAATGTCAAACGTAGTCTCGTTGTTCTAAAAATAAATGACTGGCAAGTGTCTTTGTTTCAGATAGATATAACTTTAACGTACAGTACCATATAGTATTACCGTTTTGTCATCAATAAGTTATATTTAGTGTTTATTAAGAGAGAATTTAACAGTTAAAAAGCCAGAACTAGCGTAGCGAGTTTGCCCCGCCCTATTACTGCGTCAAACTGCTATATTAGGAGATGGCGCCAAAAAATTGTTACGTCAACGTGTTGTTAAAGTATTCACACACGCGCACGTGCTTTCCAAATATTAATGTAACACAAATTTCGCGCTTTTTTCATCGTCGGCTTATTTTCTTTTTCAGATTTCAATAATGAAGCATGGAAATTTAATTTGAGTGATGACTTTTTTATTTATTTATTTATTTATTTATTTATTTATTTATTTATTTTATTTTTATTTAAGACATCAGTTCACAACAACTGATTGACGTTAAGGAAAGAACGAAACATGTTGGTAATAATCCTGGATCTATAGAATAGCCTCTGTCAGCGGCAAGGCTAGGAATACCCTGGAAATACCAAATCAAACGAGTTCATACATGATCTGTAAATTGTTTATGAACGTTATATCAATTTCAATTCTTGTATTTACCAAAGTCGTAAACATAGGTTCTAGTTATAACTTCCTTGCTTGGCGTTCAGCATAATAAGGGTAGTTCCAGGACTGGTTGGCCCGGTGTCAGGATAATGTGATTGGGAGTGGTATCATGCCAACTGTCCACGGCGTGATACTGTGCAGTGTGACAGCACTACATCCGTCTCAAGTAGACATCGTCTCCAAATGACTTAAATACTGTCGTGGGACTTTTAACATAATAAAAAAAATATTCTTGTATTTTAATATTTAATTTAGCATATTGAGCTGGTAATCACATTTTGCGAAAATATTTCCGAAGCTTTTCATTCTTATGTTAATGTGTATATAAACATGATTATTTAAGCAACTTTACTCAATGTTTACAAATGACGTCAACATGCGCCAGTGTGGAATTAAATGATAAGCACCTCGTGTGTAGAGATCGGTGTAGTAAACACTGCCATATATGGCTATCACGTGAATATGGCGGAGCAAAATTTGAAATAATGACATGCGCAGTTCGCCGTAAACTCTTAACATTTAAATCTCAGTTAAGAAGACAAATCTCGCAGAATCCCGTACTCTTAACAAATTAAATCGACCAGGAATTGAAATTTCGGGCTCACTGATTGGATAGAAATTGCGGGCAAACTCTAAATATGAATAAGAAATGACTGACCGTACCCTTTATTTTTAGGATCGGTAATGAATGTACATGTATGACGTCCATTCGCCCCCGAATTTGCACTCTTGCTGCGTCTACTACAGGGACCAGTTGTTGTCTACATTGGCAGATTTATTGATCTCATTATTTGAATTAATGATATCAACAATTCAATTATTGATATCTTCAAATCAATTACGGATAAGTATTCATTTGGTTTATTGTAGATCTCTACAATAAAATTGTTGATATCATTAATTAATGATTTCAACAATTGATTTGTTGATATCATTAATTCTATTAATGATTTCAACAAATGATTTGGAGATGTCAATTATTATATATTGATATCAACAATTAATTTGAAATATCTCTTTTTTTGAAAAAATTTGAGTTTATGCAGATATTGGGTTCCACATAGATACAATGCTCATACGACACCAAAAACTCCACAACTCTAGTATGTCAGATTACCTCGCTTTTTGTTTCATGATTACCCGCTGGCAGTCTCTCAGAGTCCTGGGGCGCTTTGATTTCTTATATAATGATCAGGAATGAGACTCTATTAATAAATTGCAGACCTAAGGAAGTCATGACCTACCTTATTAGAACTAAATGAAAAGATTGATGTACACAACCACATTGCATTGGCACGATGCTGAGCGCGGATTGAAACAGTGCGGTGATATAAGCGGTCGTAATTATGCAAATCAACATTGCATACTTTTGGTTTACCACTACGTAAGACCACCGGTCTGATAAACTGTATTTCGTGCTGCGTGTCTTTATCATTCATATAATTGTAAATTGTACGTCTGATCAGAAGAAACTATTGTCTACATATCGAAAAATAGCCAGTTCAACTTTGTAGAATATTAGTTTATTGATAGGGTATAAATACCTATACTTTGTTGGCAGCCGTCTTTCTCGGAAGACAATGGAAATGCACATAAAGAAGACAAAAAAATGCAGACAGTATGAGGCTCTGAACTTAACATTTGTATAAAAAATATCAAATGCAAGCCGAAAAAGATTTGTATATGAGAAAAAAGTATTAGAAAGACATGATTTTTTTCCGTCACGATATCTACTCTAGTTCTAGGATTTGTCTGTATGGGTGACAATAAAAAAAACAATCAAAGTATTTGATTTAAGGTAGTTAAACCGCCTCACTCCAACTAGAATGAATGAAGGCAAAGACGTTTATGTTGCTCACTGACAGTGAAACACGTCGAGAATAAATTAAACTTGAATTCAAATCCAAATTTAGACATTTTCAAACTCGTTTACCACTCCCAGAAACGAACGCTTGTATTAAAAACAATATTACAAGCTATCCAGCTAAGCCTCGTCATCAAAACTGTGTAAGGTACGTGCAATATATTTAGAAAAAAAAACGGGACTGTAATAGAACCTTACTATCAATTCTAAGTGTTCGGATTTAATGTACTGTTATTACTACTCAAAGCACCGATACCATACTCAACCAAAACTGGAACGCTTGTTTTACAATAAGGTAATGAATCTATAAAACATTTATTTGATAATTAGGTCAGAAGGTAAAAATTAAAGTTTACAAATTGTAAGTCACAATTCCACATAAATAGTTAATTGGAAATACACCTCCGTTGGAAACAAATTGTAAATTACAGAAGTTAGGGCCATTTCGGTTTCAAGACAATTTTGGAGCAAACAATTTACCATAGATACGTAATATGTGATGCTTGGCATACTTTGAGTAGCAGATATCACTCTTCTGATAACAGATA
Source organism: Solen grandis (assembly GCA_021229015.1). Classification (NCBI taxonomy): domain Eukaryota; kingdom Metazoa; phylum Mollusca; class Bivalvia; order Adapedonta; family Solenidae; genus Solen; species Solen grandis. The sequence goes on from CM037789.1 coordinate 5,950,716, forward strand.
ATGGTTCATAATCATGTTAGGTTTACTTGCTAAATCTATCTCAGTTTATCATCCAATGATATTTGTATATTGTGTACAGTTTGATAATGCAGGCAGCCTTTTCTATATTTTGGTGTTTTGCTTTCTGATAAGATCCGTTTAGCTACATTAGATCAAACAACTTGTAAAAATGTACTTCCAATAATGAAAATGATGATGGGTTTGTTTAAAGATACAGTTACACAATAAAAGAATATATATAATTGGGTGTGGCACAGAGGTTTAGGCAGGACGGTCGGTGTAGTTCTTGGATGCGAAAACATTTTCAAATTATTACAAGTGGAGAGTACAACTATGTTAGACTTAACCCAACAGCGTGAACATTGTAAATCCTACGAAATTTATATACTCGTGTCTAAAGAAAGCGCCAAACATTTTTGTAAAATTTGTGTTCACAAATAACACTTTATTAAGTGTGATCTTGAACAATGAAATACAATTTAACAAATAAACAATCATTGATTATTGATATTGTTAATAAATATATAATATTTTTAAAGGTCAATATTCGCGTTGTAAGGGTTCGACCATTTTCTCTAACGTGGGCGGATATGACGTCATGTAATGGCACGCACTACGGTCCGCCACAACGTCACGTTAACATTAGCGTCATTCCACAAACATATTAACAAAATGATTCACCTATTTGTGGCAATTATAAGATAGAAGACAACAGGAACGATATCATTCGACATAAATTGTATGATTTAAATCACTTAAACGGTTTCTTCTAATATTTCTTCCGAAAAAGTGCAATACAGAAGCACAAAGAGGACATGATGGCCACGAGATCATAACTAAGTAAAAAAGCGAAAAATAAATATTGCTTACTCGTGGCCACGAGATTTAACTTCAAAAAGTAAGAAAAAATATATAAAATATATTTTTTCTTGGTTATTATCTCCACGTGGCCACGAGTTCACGAGATTTTCTTACTTATATCTCGTGGCCACGAAAAGAAAAACACCATGTCCCCTCTGTGCTTCCGTAGTTCAAAGTGTTTTAGCCTCTAACCAGTAGTGCAAAGTGTGAGGAGGTCTAACCAGACATACCGCTAATACCACATGGTTGCAACGCTTATCATTCAAAACGATTTTGCTCACCATTCCATGATTCCATAATTCATGATGCTTTTTTCCATATTGATTTAACAACGTTTTAGAGCCATAGTATAGCAGGCATATTTAAGTATATTTATGCATGTAAGTTCAAACTCTAGGAGGTACGCCATATGATGCATATGCTGTGTATACTAAACATTAAGACACGATGATATGGCCTATAATCAACTGTGGTGCTTCTATCTGGGAAAACAAAGACTACTCTAACACTCAAATATTGAGAAATAACAAATCCGCATCAATGCATTGTGGTTTTGTTTCCGAGGCAAGTCGGGCATTACTAGATAGAAAACTGTTAGAAAATGCAAAGCTCCTTTTGTCGTTAATCCCTTAACTGTTTTTGCCAAAAATAATGGAAAGAAAAGATTAATCCTTGACCTAAGAGCTGTTAAAAAAACGTTTGTTCAAACAGTCCATAAAGTTTGACGATATAAAGATGTCGTATTTAAAGATAGGATATTACGTGGTTAAATTTGATATCACCAGTGAGTATAATTTTTTGAGCTTTTTTTATCCCCACACAGACTTTTTAAAGTTTTCATGGGCTGATAGAAACGGACATGTATCATATTACAATCGGTTTTGATGTTTCTGGACAACGGATGGGGATGTGCATCATCATAAACAGATGCTATGGAGCTCAGTTCTAGTCTAGGCTTCCGGTTTTGTACAAAATGCAGATAAATGCACAAAATTTCCAGTTTAATCATTCCAGTTTCTTGGAGTTGTTAACAATTCAAAGAAAGTTTTTATTCGCATTGCCAAGCACACAATTAAAAAATGCCTCGACTTTATCAAGTATTTACTTAATGAGGTGAATGTACACAGGCGTGTAGCCGTTCGGACACTTGCCAGTGTCGTGAATCAAAGTTCACATGGAACTCGAGATCGATCTCGATATACCCCGAGTTCCAACTGAACGGTATAGGTTTCATCACTAGTGACGTCAATCTAACCTTTCACCTCAACTCTACTAACCCCGGTCGGCCCAGTGTTTCTCGAGACTGAGCTGGTTCCCTGATATTACATGCTGTGAAAAATGAGCAGGATAACAGGTTCTACACATAGTCTAGTCTATGATTGGCTGAAGGTGGGAATAAGCATAAATCATATAATAGCCAACCCTTCCCTGGAGTTTCCATGTGGGCTCGCCCTCAATGTCTGTCGTCATTGGTCACCTGACACAAATAATGACAAAGTTCATGAGTGTTGACATTGTAGAAGCATATTCGTGGCAATCAAGTGTGAAACTATCACGTATCAGTATTGATCATTTTGAGTTTTGGGAAAGTAATATTCAATCTTTAAATGAGAAGGACATTTTTCAAGTACACAGGTGTTCTATGGTTGTTTTTTCAGACACCAGTGCCTCTGGTTACGCTGGTTACGTAATTAACGCAGTAGACGGTGTGTCCCATGGTATGTGGGGACTCGATGAGTCATCGATGTCCTCTACATGGCGGGAGGTGATATCAGTATTTAGCACATGGCATTTTCCTCTCGTCCAATCAGGTGCCAGTATTTGTTCATAGTCACCATGGACTATAACGCGAAGTCCACACTTTTGTAAAAAAATCAATAAATGTGGACTATGCAACTCACACTGTTGAGACGTTTTGTCGCTAGTGGAAGGAAAATGCCATATGCTAAGTATAGGTTAGTTCATAGTTGCCTTTAACTACACGACATAGTCACTCAGGCTCCTAGTTCATAGTTGCCTTTAAACTACACCATATAGTCACGAGGACGGGGCTATATATGAACTGTTATGTGTTCATTAGGCCATTTGATTGCCAATCAGAGAGTTAAGTGGTTCAATGACAACCAGGGAGTTGTCTCAGTTGTACAAAAGGGATCCATGACGGGTCATTTACAGTCCATTGCCATAGAGATTTTCAAGTTTTGCATGCCTTAGTCCATTTGTTTCCCATGTCAAAAAATGAAAAAGCAGATTTTTTTGTCCAATCAGATTGATAATGATGATTGGGTTATCCCATAATCTTTTTTAAATACATAGTCAATGTCTTTGGCCTGCCTTCCATAGACTGGTTTGCAGCGGATTTCAATGCGAAATTGAGTAGATTATATTCAAGAATTTGGAATCCGAAAGAATTCCCACACTACGGGAATAAAATAGTGAGAACATAAGTAATAGCAAGCCTATTAATTCGTTTTATGTGCCTTGCTATTACTTATACTCTCTCTCTCTCTATATATATATATATATTATTTTTTCAGGTTTAATTAAGTGATTATATTTTGTAAAAGTGTGCCAATTTTCGGGTTGTTCCCCTGCTTTAATTTCAGCCGGTTGTCCAACGAAGTGCTTCTACCAAATAAAAATAAATTGTGTTTTCATTTTGTGTTTGTTGCTTTTGTATGAAGACGTTCAGATTAAGAGAATGATCGTTACAGCTATATAGGATTTATCGCATAAAAAGAGATCCAAGATTAACCGTAACTACCAATCTAATGCGAATCTCGGATATTGATATAGAGTTATCGAATATTTATCATAAATAGTGAAAAAGAGTCATAGTAACTGTTGATCTAAGAGAGCGATATAGATCTACGTAAGTGCAGGAAGAATACCTTCACAAAAGTCCATAAATAGTTTTGATACCAATATCCGCATTGCATTTATAAAACTCTTTCAAAATTAGTAAAAAAAAAAAAAAAAAAAAAAAAAAAAAAAGAAAGAAAGTATATTAGGATCGATTCTGGTATAGCTTTCTCCGTAATGTGATATCTTGGTATATATGTGTATCGTACATATGGGAAGTTCCAGGATAAACAGGCATATCGTTAGGATAATGTGAATAGATAACGTTTTATGTCAGATGTCAGTGAGATAGAACTATATTCCATGTGGACGAAGTTTCCCAAAATGACTGAATTACGGCAAAACAGACAATACTGGTTTGCTTTAGTAAAAGCAAAGTAGCTTCAAAAAACGGAATTGGCAGTCATGTAAACAACGTATTATTGCAATGTTTCGTGATATGTTAAGCAGATATGAAAAATAATCAAAGCCTGAAAAAGTCCGATCCTCACGCATTTTGTTGAAATTCTAGTTCAAAAGATTTAAAGGTGTATCAGGTGAAAAGTCTGATTATCACGGCATGCTGGTTAGAGTACACTGTATTACATGTAATGGGTCTATGAAGCTGTAAGAAATATGTTGCAATGTTAACTCTCTTTATCATCACAAGTTTGGTTAATTTGTTAGATAGTTCCTAGTGTTTAACATCTGCATTATCACAAACTTTTGCCCTAATATTTCACATAATCACGAATTACAAGGCAATCACGGGAAGTACAAAAATGGTTTCAATCATTCATTCATCATTACTGTAACGTAAAATCATGAAAAAAACACGGTTCAGTGAGAAGACATTTTTGTGCCGTTGGAAATTCTCTGTAAAATGTTAAGTAAAAAATAGAACGTGAATGGATTCTCTTCGTGACTAGGCGTTGTTACGAGAAGAAATTACTTGTTTTTAGTATTTCTTTTTTTTTCTTTTGAGTGTTATGCGATGTTGCATGGGATCTGAACACAGTGGAAAGTCGAAGGACTTTAAGTCATGAAATCAAAGGGGCTAAAAACGCAAAATGAAGAACATCCAGACAATTCATGGAGTTAGTCATACACAGCTATTCAAGCCACTTTCCGAGCATTTGATTTTCTACTTAGAAAACCTAATAACCTCGAAATTTTATAAAATTGATCGAACGATTAAACATGACAACAAAGGTATTCTGAGATTAAGCAAAGGTGTTGAAAAATCGTCAAACCATCTTTCACTTGAGACACACATAACTTCAGTGCCTTCAGCGCTTTGATTGTTCTATTCATCTGTTCGTTTGCTGGGTTTACCGTTTGACCGACAGTTTTTCAGTCATTTGGAGACGATGTTTACTTGAGACAGATATAGTGCTGCCACACTGCATTAACACGCCGTAAACATGTGGCATGATACCACACCAAGTTAATTATACTGACACTTGGCCAATCAGTCCTGGAACCCCTTATTATGCTGAGCGCCAAGCAAGGAAGCTATACCAGTACCATTGTTTACGACTTTGGATATGTCGCCACCTCCCGCTCCCAATGCAGACGTTCTAACCACCCGGCCACCGGGGCAGGTCTTTCATTTGTGTTCCTTTACCGTTAGGTAAAATGTAAAATAAGGTTATCTATATTGTGTTTCATAACCGTCCAGACGTTTGGTACAAACTAATTATGTTTATAGATTAAATGTATAGAATACTCGCATTTCATTTACGTTGTAATTTTACATGAAAACGATATTGCTGGTATCTTGTGGTATGGTTTAAGATTTGCTATCAATAAGAATTGGACTTAGTAAAAGCAGTTCCAACTGGTAACATATTAATGAGGATAACAAGCAGAACTGGTATTGTAATGGCTGAACTTAATTCTTGTCGTAACTGATGAATATATCTATAATGTGTTTGTTATACTAGGAAATTCATCATTAATACATACACACTGAATCCTTTATTTTACCATTTAGTAAGCACATTTATAGTATGTCCATCAGATATATCATTCCCTGTCAGGTGATAAATAAACATATCTCAACAGCCGGGAAAATCGTTTTAAAATTCAATAATCCTTATGCTATAGTTGAACTGATTGGTTTAGTTGTGTTCTAGTTACGCCCTTTTAATGCATACTATAAATCTTGATGAACATGTCATTTGTAGTACAATACCCATATTATTCACGAAAATGCTCCAGGTGATCCGAGTGGTAATATAGTAAGTCTATAAACTGTTTTTTCTTATTTGCACAACAAAACGTAAAGGGCACGATCCATTTCATAGCATTATATGAACTTAAGTGACGGAAAAGTCACAGGGAAAATATTATTTTACAACTATGAACTGTTTCGTATTCAAACTATCCGATAATTGATCTGTCAAGCTAACGATATTTTGCTTTTTGTTACAGTTTTGATAAATGCGCTTACTAAAATATTCAACAACATTCCATTGGTTAAATAACTACACAATTTGTTAGGATTTTATTCTAGAAATAATTCCTCAGTATAGAAAGGTATACGTAACATATATACTATATATTCATATTACTTTCCGTACTGACAAATAATTTCTGCGATAAGGCACATATTAACGTCTATTGTAGTATATATGTATATGAAACACTCCATAAATACATAATTTGGCAAATGTTTTTGCCTTTATAAATTATATTTATATAGGCGATGTATGAGATACGCAATGACATTTATTGATGTGTTTTAAATGATAAATGTATTTGTCTTCAGCCCTCTCAGTCGAGAGATATTTGACTAGCACACGCGTGAATAAATATGTTTATACCGATTGTTAGATGAAGAAAATATTGAATAAAATGTTGTATATTTTTACAGTTGCTAAATGATTATGTAATTCGTTTGTAAATAACACATTTAAATGAAAAGTTGGAAAATCAAGTTTAAACACAAATGGGAAGGAAATTAAATAATGTAATAAAATAGTGCACACACATTGTTCCAAAATGTAAACATTTCTCCCTCCCTCTTTGTCTGTCTCCCTCCCAATTTGCATATTTCAAACATACATTTAACTGATACATTCAGAACGAGGAAATACTCGTATATAAAAACTACTTAATCATATACATTGATTTCACAAACTGTTATTTTCACACATTTTGCTCTGAATAAATTGGAGCTTATGACATAATCTAAACATAACAATTTCTCTTTCTTTATGATGCTGAGCTACGACAAATGGTCGTTTTGACATGTTTGTAAATCAGGAGCATCAACATTTTCTGGTACCCAGGGAAATATGTGAAACATTGGATTAAAATTGTAAATCTACGCGACACATTCATTATGAAAGCTTTTCTGATAGTGATTAAACATCTAAATAATTCATAGTGGCTTTAGATTCTTAAACTATAAGCTATGACAGAACATAATGAAAGGGAACAATATATGCACATGTATGCACAAAGGTCATACACGATCTAATGAGCGTAAAGCTTTTATGCATAATGGAAATTTATATGTATATGTAATGAATAATCAGTGGTATACAATGACAGCTCATTAAATCTGTAAAATGATACTTTGCATAAAATGCCTTATATAAGAAATGTCGAGCTCCGAACTGAAATATAACAAATCAGTTTCTTCTTCTCAAAATGCTCACGTTATTTCTACAAAATGAGATTTTAAAAAGCTATTTTTCAACATATGGATATATGGAATAACAATAATACCCCTAAATATAGATTGATCTATTAAACGATAGTGAATACTCTTAATTAAAATGCCAGATGTTACAGATGATACTTCGCGAAAGAGAGTAATGGCCCTGTGCTGTAGTTCATATTCATTTTGCCGCTATGCTAATGACCTCTAGCAATCCACGATTTTGTGTAAGGTAATTCATGAGGTATCGCATGTAAAATAATTATATTCAGTTTGATATTGATAAGACTAGACTTGACTATTTGAGTTTACCGTCGCTTCGACAGTATTTCAGTCAAATAGCGACGTCCAGCTAATAACAGGTGGAGGAAGAACTCAAATGCACGGAGGCATCCGGGTAGAACCACCGACCTACCGCAAGCCAGCTGGAAGGCTTCCTCACATGAAAATTCAAATGACCCTGCCAGGATTCGAATCCACTTGGTGAAGGGCCTGATTTTGATAAGCTGCATCTACAGCTTATATAAGATATTGGTAAGATTTCTAGGAATGATGCTGTTATAGACACATTTTGATGCATATACAAAGGTTGGGGGATTGTTTGTCTAATTCCTTTTCAACCAGTTCGTGAAAGAATATAGCATGATCTAAAATATTAACATGCTCTCGGAATCCGACAAAGTGCATTTTATCAAACTTCGAGGGAATAATTCAGAGGAGAATGGAAATTGTATTTATTTTTACTTAAGTGATGGTTCTAATGATTCTTTCTAGCAATCTTGCATGTGCATGGCATAGTTGATATCTCTGATTGGGTGTTACTTGGTATTAACAAAGATAATAGATTTTCGTGCAAACCGTACCCAGGAAATAAAAACAGGCCATCAAACATGAGGCACGGAAAATTAGGATGGATTGCCTCAACAGAAATGCTATTATCAGAGGAAACCGGAAGTAATTTCCTAATTATGAGATTTATCTTGATTAAACATGTTTCTTGAATAATCATGCGTGAGTGGAGACAATTTTGTTGTGTTCAATATTCTAACGCATTGGCTTTGACTTGTTTTTGCTTATGTTGTGTTTCTTTCAAATGTTGCGTTACCGTCACTTGTGTGTACAGTAGTTATCAAATAAAATATACATATGCCACTTGAGTACACATAATCAAGACATAAATGGGACAGCTGATGCAATAATGATGCAAATAGATGACACATTGTCTTGCTGAAAAAAGAGAGAGGCAGTATAAAATCTAATAATTCCATTTCACTTAGACAACGTTTCTATCGCAATTATCTAAATGTCTACATCTATATTAACAGTAAGATGGTCCAAATATGAATTACTGTAACAGCAGTCTTGAAATGAAAAAAAAATCTGACAGCCTTATATCAATTCCTATTAAGATATTGGGCACCTAGATATTCACAAACAAACGCATTATTTGTTTCATTAATACAGATGGCTTTTGACACAGTTTCAGATTGTATGTCAATTGACGGACTGGTTTCCCACTGATAAGGGTTTTAGAGTGATGGACTGCAGGTCTATCGGTCTTAAATTTACAAGGAAGCAAAAAAAAAAAAAAAAAAAAAAAAAAAAGAGAAGATAACGGATTGGTTTTACCCATAATTGTTGGCACTGAGTGTGACATAGATTTATATATTGAAGAGTTGGTTTATTTAGCATACCCTTAACCAAGCATTTAAAAAATCAAAGTACTGTGAAAGCGTACCAATAAGGCCTTGATTAAACGCCTTCAAACCATTTTGGAGGGGGTTCTACATGCAGCAGTTGGAACTATTTATACAAAGATAAAAACAGATGTATGTATGATTATGTAAGCAAGTTAATCAATGAATTTCTTTCTCTCTCCAAAAACAAAAACAAAACAAACAAAAAAAAACAAAACTTTTTCTGTTTTGTTTTTATTGTTATGCTTAAGGTCTTAGAACCCTAATAGCCATCAATTCCATCAAAGCAATGCATATTACTTCACAATTTAAACTTTTAAAATGTCTAGCAATGGAAATCTTAGGAGCAACATGACATGTTATGACATGTGACAGAAGTTCTTTTATTACCTGTCCTTGATAATTTTGCCGTCATGAGTTATTTACCCTGAAAACTTAAAAAATGACTTTCTCCTTTTTTCTACGGGTAAGTTAAGATTTTTCTCAAAAATTTGAAACATAATCATGTAATTTTCCGTGAGTTTTTCTCATAGTCAAATTCAGTTTTTCATTTCACAGAAAATGTGTATTTCCTGAATGCTTCATTTTTAACTTAAATACAGATTATCTTCCCCAAATCAGCTAAAAGTTGAAAAAAAAAACTCTTGGTGAAATATTTTCATTTTTGAATGTGGTGAAAGTTTCACAGAAACAGTACCATCTAGTGGCAAGATATGGAATATGGGTATTAGGGTGTTAATACCTTAATGTAATCAAAGTTCCATGTACTCTCATTTATATTTTTGCAATATTTGTTCGCTTTGCACCTCATTAAATGCGTAGTTTATACAAATTACATGTACTTAATTGCATTTTAAGAATAATAAAATTAACGGTAAGTAACTGAATAATATTAATAAAATTTGGAAATGAGTCAAATACACTGTCAAGAAATAATCATAATAAAGACTATTTGGAGTATCAACCAGGACAGGAATTTATAAGTGGAGCGTGGCTTTACGTTAAACTTCTTCCAGTATTACTGACAAGTTCGATAATCGTAGGTTATGAAATATCCATGCATTTAGAATATCAAAACAACCAGCAATGATCTCAATGTCATTTTATACCGTGTTTGTCTCCGAGATAAAAGGCAGATTAGTTTTCTAAAATACGTATTGAAGTTCGGAGCATTCTCGTTAGCCATAAATTGTACTAAAACATGCTTTACTTTGAAATGTTCAAATGTTTCCTTTCTGTGATGAAGTACATATAAGATGTTTTTCGAATAAATCATAAGGGTATTTGTGGTATGGCACATGTCTCCCCATTAATATTCAACTCGGCCTTCTATCCTCTATAACCAAGAAAAACATTACGTTCCAGTTGTTTATTTAAATACACTGAAGTGCAGTGGTAATAAAAACAATTCAGATTCATACAAAGTTAATATCAAATTTAAGTGTTCGTAAAATAAACATCACAACTAGACTACTTTGTTACTGTTAAATATATAGTATAGTGTATATCTGAAGGAATTAAACCTTCTTGTATATTTCTTTACTTCGAACCACCCAATTTTAACTTTGTAATTATACATTAACCATTGCTTTCTTGTGTTGGAGAATAATGTACTTTTACGATACGAACCATCTTTGTTCTCAGTAAAATATACAAGTAATAATATTCCAGTTATATGAGTTTTATTATTTTCTAATCTGCATTGTAGGTCTGTTACAGCTGAAGATGATGAGTGTGAAGAATGTGTGCAATTTCACGAGTTTAACAGTGATGATGGTACATTTGAAGAACTATTTGTCTATCGGAAAGTGAAAAAGTTATTAAATCAATATATTGATAATGACGAATTTTTAAACGAATATATTATAGAGCTTTTTGACATTTTTTGATATAACTGCATTTAGTAAATTTGTTTAATGCTGCTGCTATCATTTTCCTGGTCAATTATCAAGGAATTATAGTTCCAATTTTCAAAAGGTAAAAAACCCTGTGGCGTCAATAATTATCGAGAGATTACCTTAGCTGTAATTTCGTTACACTTTTTTTTTGAGGATCTCGAGCTATTTTTCCAAGATGAAACATTGACATGTAAGAAAAACATACATTTTGAAAATATTTGAACTTTTCATCTATCGAAAACCATTCAAAACAGATGTTACAACAATGTATCAACACAGAATAATGCACACCACATTCATTTTTAGATTGTTACAAAAAATCACTTTTTAAAACATAGAATCGACTTAAAAGTTCGCTGATGAAAAAAAACGCCTGCCTTATATGACGACAGATGTACGTCATAGACACGGGGCATAAACAGATACGTACCAAACATCTGCGGACAGATTGCCTTTTTTTCCATCTTGCAACAAGATTAATATTGAAATTGATGCTGAAGGGGATATTGTATGAAAGTAAAGTCAAACCCCGATCTATCCACCCCTTATTCAAATACCTGGAGTTATATGATATTTTCTTACCCCATGCGGATAGGTTCCTTTAATTTTCAGACCTACTAGTCAAAGCCGCCTGTAAAACATTAATTATTGACGCCATTATGAAAACAGTGGAAATGGCGCGAGCGCCTATTAATTGCCGATTTAATTGACTGGGACTGCTGCTTACAGTTTGTCTTTGCATGTGATTAACGGGATAATTGGCATCAAACAGGCACATGATTTTAATTAAGATACGTTTCATTTATTATAAATGCAATAAAATATAGATTAAGTCAATAACTTCAAAATGTTGATTGTGAATATATATTTAGTAAATGAACGATTAGGCTTGTTCGACCAGTGAGACGACGGTTATATCCGATCTGTTGTGTGTGTGAATTAGACTGTCCCAAATAAGTGACGTGAATGTACTATGTATATTTTATTGATGATAAACATGTTTTTGTTGTCCATTTATGCATAAAAAGATAATAGTTGTAGAATATCATCATTTTTATAAATTGTCGTTATCATATATCATAATAGCATATAAATGATACATTTATAAAAAGTGTCGGGGTGGGCTCTTCTCTGAACGATCGTCTTGATTTTGATTATTCGAAGTCGTGTCTTATTCGAAATATAACACTGGTGACCTTCATTTTGAATGACAGGGATTCGACTATGATTAAATACAATAATGGGTTGTCCGATTAACAGCTGGATAAATAATACTGCAACATTTACAGTAAATACGTAAAAAGCAAGTAAACCAATGTTTGTCATCTATATGAAAATGTATTTTCTCAATAGATAAAAATGAATCCAATTTTGATGCAATTTTATAACACAAGTTGGGGTTTTCCAAGTTATTTTAGCTCATAATGCTAAAAAAAAAAAAAAAAAAAAAAAAAAAAAAAAAAAAAACATTGTGACCCTAATGTGTTTTAGTATTTCGTTATTATCTAATTTAAAACAATTAGTTATTAGTGGAATAATCTTCTTTTATACTTTCAATATCTGTCTTTTAACTGCATCTTGGTGAACCCTGGGTGAGAGGTATTACCGTAGTTTTTCTCCTCCAAGGTCATTAATTAATGAGGCATTAAAAGACACTAAATTACCAGTAGTAAAAAAAGAACCGCAAGACAGTTTAGTGTATCCGGAAACTCATTTTTATCAGATTTCATCAAGAGTAGATATTCATTTCTGTAATGATTTTAGCAAAAGAAACCTCGTCTTGCATTGTATCATCTTTGTCTATTACTAGCTAGTCTACTACTAGCATTGCTCCATTCTATATATGTAAAGCAGAAAATTGGCTATCATAATGGGTCTAGATAGAAGTAACGCACTTCGCTTCTCACCAATGCGCCCAGGTTTCGATTTCTGGTCACGCACGTGAGAGGGCACAGTGGTCGCCCTTCCAGATACGTGGGTTTTCTCCAGGTTCTCCGGTTTCCTCCCACAATAATGACCACATACGCCGGCACCAGAGCCATCGAGAGTGATTAATATAAGTCATGAGACAATGTTTCGTAATCGATGTAAAATAAAAGTTAAATTTTAATGGGTCTCATGTTTCTGTTAAAAAATCAATAATTCTCCTTAAAGAAACGTACCCTTTTATTTAAAAAAAAAGTTGACCCGTCAGCTCAATATGTATCTGTATAAAACATTATGTTATACCAGTGTTTAATTGTAAACGTATGTTCCCGACAGATGTCTTTCTTTTATAGAAAGAAATTTGCTGTTAGTATTCTCATAGAAACATTGTTATAATCATCACTTTAATTCTCTCTATCTTCTTCTATGTTTTATACTTAATCTACTGACTGCTTCTATTCTAACTCTCACACAATCTATAGGGACCTTTCTCTGCAGTAATCTATTCTAATTCAAAGCACGCGTTCCTGTCCATGTTACTAACAAGCGAGGTGCGACAGTATCGGAAGATATATGAATAAATATAACTGAAATTGATTTGATTCCAGTTTTAAAAAAGGACGAATGATAATGAGAATGCAAAATACGAAGGGATTGTGGGATGTGTGTGAACCGCCCCACCCATCTTCGTCACTCTCCATGTCATTTACCATATATGGTATGGCAAATCGTCCATCTTTGTAATTCTTCCTTTGAAAAACTTAAGCGCCAACTTTAAAATTGCAAACGTCTACTTGCTTATCGAAGAAGTGCAAGTGTCTATGTCGTCAGCAAACACGCCCGATGTACAAAAATGAAAACTATATTGGCAAATGACAAACAATTTTTTGTACAACAGAGGTTTAAAAAGTATAATCAATATGCCTCCACTACAAATGTGTAACTTATGTAGTACAATTGAGAATAAGAATGTACAAATAACAAGCCTTGAAATTTGACAGTGATTAACCTATCTATAAAACAGGGTAAAATTATGAAAACCTGTTAAATAAATGGAACATGTCATCTACTAACTCTCGCAGTAAAATATATTTTCTTTTGATTGATTTCTTCATACTCTTTACCTTATGTTAAAAGTTATAAAGTACAAATATAGGCACATACATATAAAACAGAACATTGAACTGAAGTAAGAAAAGTTATTAAGCTTAGGTAATTAGAACGATTGGTCGGATGTGTCGATGCTATTGTAGCGTTTGGCCTATGTCGTCTTACTGTAAGCAGTAACAAGACAGGTGTACAGCGTGTATGTTATTTTATCTTGTAGACCTGCGGATTCTAATCCAGAAATTAAAATATAACAACCTACCTTAACCCACACTCATACAACCATCTGACCATTTGAACACGTGAAATGAAAGCTTCCAAGTACACTAAATGAAAACGATAACCTATAAACCTTTGTAAAAAAGTTACGTATCTTTAATTGCTTTTTAAAAGCTACGTTTCTTGGACTTAAAACTTATGAATCATATAATTATGTTTTATCTATATGAACATTTGAGAGATATTTAAGATATTTATATTTATTTAAGTCTCATTCATGTATAAACAACATTACAAAACACATATGAATAGTGCATGACCAATCAGATACTGAATTATAAGAGAGTGATAGTAAAAATATATAACAATAGAACCACGACCTATCACTACATGAGTTGAACATAATGTAATCTACAATGTAAACAAGTTTTCACCGCTTATTTCTAGGAAAGATTTAGCAATGATTTTAAGAATTAAAGCAATTAAAAAAGATGAACTAAAAGACCACAAGTTAAAACTTGTATTAGATAAAATTGGATACAAGTTAACATAAATGTATAAAACGGTATATTCAATACTTACAAAGATAGAATTGACGATGTTGAAGAATAGTATTACAGGTTTTGGCACATTGTCTGATAATGGTTGACTAGAGAACAATAACGTGAGTTGGTTATTCTTACTCACAGCTTTAGGACATAAGTTTGATCTAATGTCATCATACACTGGACAATCAAACATGACATGAAGCTCATCCTCAGGTACGTGACAGAAAGGACAGTGGTGTTCATCTAGGCTCAAATTCTCGTACATGTGTCTACCCGTTTCAATACAAATAGGGGCCACCCCACACCTAAATTTACAGAATGCTGACCTATGTCTAGGGGGTAAAATCATTTTACAATACTCTTCTGTATAATAATCCTGCTTAAGTGTTCTGTAAGTCATCAGCTTGTTTCGACCTCTGACGTACCAACTGTTAATCATACAAGACCATTCAGCCACATATTTTGTCCATTATTAAGGAATCAACCTGACGAACAAATGACCTTTTGACAATGGGCACTGACAGATAGCAAAATATACCAAGGTTAAAGTCATTTAATTGCTTTTGGACAGAATAAAACCAGTTTTTTACAATGGCCTGCTTTTGCCAAAGATTATAACGCAATACGCTTATTCAGTCGATACATATTTGTATAAGACAGGCGGTCCCAAAGATTGGCCACAGATTTCCATTGCCGGACCACAGTGGGGACCCGCCCCATTTCCCCAGAAACCGCATCATTTGGAGTATATTTGCCAACTCCAAGAAAGAATCTCATTGCACGGTTATGGACTGTATTTATGCTGGAATATGACTTATGACCCCCAAACAGAAGACCCATAAGCAATTACTGGTCAGACAACTGAGTCATACAATTTAGTAAAAACGTTAAAAAAGGTACCCCACCAACTACCTTGTACTTCAAATTGGAAACTTGTAAAAAGTATAGATGAAAATTGAAGATTTAGTATTTAAAATCATAATAAGGATTTGTATTTTTATTGAATGTGAATTATGAAACTTTTTAATGTTAATCACATGTGAAGAACAATTTACTTTAATTTAGTTTTTTCTTTTTTTTTCATTATTATTAGTATTGTTTGTATTTTTCAATCCATAAAATATTTAAAGTGCCTATATGGTTGAATTTAATACAAAGTAAAATATAAAGTTTATTTTTTCTCCGTAAAATTCTTTTATAATGATTGAAATTTATGTTACATTGCTCGGTCAACTGAGGATGGTTCTCCAACCTCTGTTGACCTATTACGGGGGGAAAATAAATGGGAATACTCACATGGGGCCTAAAAAAACAAAAAAAAACACAAAAAAAACTACCTTGCACTTGGCTATCAGTAAACCCAAAGCTCTACTCGCGCTCTGTGTCACCATCCTAGCTGTAACATTAAAATCGAGATGTTCATGTAAAACAATGCCTAAATACTTATATCTATCATGATAACTTACAGTATCTTGTCCACACCTAAAGACGAAGTCTGAACGTGTATGAGATTCCGGGCGGAAATGTACAATATTACTCTTGGTAGTATTTATCGACATATTTTTCGTATCACACCAAACCTTCAGGCCATTTAATAAAATTTGTAAGTCATGTTCACTTTCAGCCAATAACAAAATGTTATCGGCACATAAAAGTACAATATATATAGATATATAGATATACCGCGGGGCTTCCTTGGCCGAGAGGGTAAAGTCGCTGACTTTAGAACTCACTCAGCCCCTCACCGCGTGGGTTCGAAACCCGGCAGGGTCATTCGGAATTTCATGTGAAGAAGCCTTCCAGCTGGCTTGCGGTAGGCTGGTGGTTCTACCCGGATGCCTTCGTGCCTTCAGGGTCTTTCTCCACCTGTGATTTGCTGGACGTCGCTATATGACTGAAACACTGTCGAAGCGACGGTAAACTCAAATAGTCAAGTCAAATAGTCAAGTCTAGAAAAACCGCAAAGTCGTTGATATTGTAAAATATGTAAAGACCCCAAGTGACACGGATATGCATCGATTGGTTTTATTGCTGATGGAATCTGTCATTCTTATTTCATAATCAATTTGGGATTTACTCTCCACTTAACACTCGATTATAATAGGAAACTGTCAGATGTGTGTAGTTGAATTAAATTACAAAAAAGGTCATGCCTTGGAGCATTGATTAAGTAGCAGAAATTAATTCACATGGACAGATACACGCTTCCTCTAGAGACTCATATAAATTAAATTCAATTAAATATATAAATAGTTTGGTGAAAAACAATTATAATTGCTTTTCCTCTAGTTTTCAGGAGAGATAACTGATTAAAACATAAATTATCAAGGGGTGGTAATAGAAGAACTCATCTCATAACATGTCAATTTACTCCTAAGATTTATATTGTTTGACATTCTAAAAGCATATATTGTGAAGTTAATTGCATAGCTTTGATAGTGCATAAACCTTAATATATTAAAAATGAAGAAATTTACAAATATATGACTGAAAAAAGTGGTCAATCAAATAAATCAATTATTGGGTATGGTTTGGGCCTCGTCACCTTTGAACTTTATTGAACCCCTATATTTCCGTGTAGGGTCATAACCAAACCAGTAAGTAATAATATATCCATACGTACCTTCTTTGCGGTAGTAACAAATACAATATATCGTTTGTAGATATTTTTTTAAGGATCAGAGATTAATAACACAGTTTTAATATTATTTACATTTGATTCATTTTCTGATCTTTATTTGATATATCTTGCAAGACCTTAAGATGCAAGTAATGTAGTTCAATTATCATTTTATACAATTTGATTTCCGTAGAAATCATGGCGACTGCACTCAGTAACACGATGATGATGCACTTAAATCAGAAACATAAATTTGTTTAGATATTAACAGTGCTTGAAAAATCGTGATCTTTTCTTCGCCATCACTTTAAAGTTGAAGTGCAAACAAATTTTAAAATTAAAAACCGATAAAGCTTGCATGTTTATTTCACATGTTGAAATTATTGCTGTATGTTTCTGATTTTTTAATCATATATATGCACTACGAAAATAGACTCACGAACAGGAAACTTTACTTAATCATTCTAGAAACACACAGCTGGCTGATACTTGGTTAGAGTTGTGCCCTGGAACATGAATCAGATCTGATCTTATCGTGTACGACTCCTGCTTTAGACAAGTTCCTTTGTTTAAAGAGCAAAATAATCTTACTATTTAGAAAAGGTAAAGTATTTATTCGTATTCGATATAAACGAGATAAAAGAGCAAGTATTACGTGTAAATTTAAGGATCGGCCAGTGACTTCCTTAAAAGAAAAAATGAATTTTTTTGTCGAATAAAATTAATCAGTGAAGATGAAAAAGAATGTGTCTATTTTCCAAATCTATCTATTAAATAAGGGTGCATTTTTATTACAGTTGAGATTAATGCAATTCTATTTATATTTCTACACAACTTAATATAAACTCGTATTTCTACTCACCTGAACACCATATTCGTATTGCTACTCCAATGAACATCTTACTCGCATTTCTTCTCACCGTTATACCACATTCCTATTTATACATATCTGAACATCATACTCGTATTTCATCTCATCATACTCGTATATTTACTTCATAAATTTTTACTATAACAACTCATACGATATTCATATTTCTACTAACATACACACCATATTCACATTTCTACTCACCTTAACACCATGCTCGTATTTCCACTATACTTTTTTTTTAAAAATTTTTTTTTTATTTTTACTAACCTTAACATCATACTCATATTTCTAGTAATCTAAACACCATACTCGATATCCTCCTCACTTAAGCACTACTCATTTATAAGATATAATGTGCGTTTTAATTTTCTTCTTTATTTTCATTGTATTTAGCATTTCAGTATTTCAGTGAAAGTGTAGAATCGTAGTCGAATTTCCTGGTGATCGGTCTCTGACCTTTCACGAAACATAAGCCTATTAAGTCACACTGTGTCAACATCTAGGATAAGTTAATCCAATTTGCCAGACAGCAGAATACAAAACTGTCTAGTGAGCTTGATATCTTGTCGGAAGAGATTTGACAACACATTAAATACAATACAGATTGGTCTTTTCAAAGCGTTGTATTATTCATCTTCTAAGGGGGAAAAAGTCAAGAAAGCCATTACGCTTTTGCAATTCAGTTTTTTAATAGCTATTATTGTGCATTGAGGATACATTTAATGTATGATCGGATTAAGTTCTATACTGCTTTTAGAGGTCCTATTCACTTTCACAACGACGGATTCACCCCTTCCTCTCCTAAAATGTTTCTGATTTGAACAGCTGTGTTTGTTTGTGTTTTTATTTTGTACTCTCCAGTAGAATACCAAAAAGCCCAAGCTACATGTTTCGTTTTACGAATCATATTTATTACTTTAAAATAACGATCTTTTTTAATTACGGTACTAGTTTCTCAATACAGTTACGGTAACTGTATTTTTTACAAGAAAAAAAAGCGCTACGTTCGAATGAACGCCACGACCATGAGGGTGGTGCCTTTGACCTTGGGGTAAAGGTCATTTGAAGGTCAAGATCACCTAAGATAGTCATTAAATGCAATATTGATTAAATAATTTAACATTATGGGGTTGTACAAATTCTTGAAGTATCCAAGTGTGGATATAAGGTTAATATTTGCTATTTTGGGTCATGGTGACCTTGACCTTTGGCTCTGTGACATGTAACTGAGTTTTTCGGATGAGCTCATCAAGGTGAATACACATGTTCACCATGACTCTAATTGGATCTGACAGGTTGAGCTCATCAAGGTGCATGCACCTGTGAAGTTTGGAGGTTATGGACGGAAGTAAGTTCATATTGAGACCCCGTGACCTCTACGTGAATCTGGCGGGTAGAGCTAATCAAGGTGCATGCAGTTTGGAGGCGGCATGTGCGAGGGCTTCCGTGTTATTGTTAAGGGTAAAGTTTTGTGACAAACAGACTAACAAACAGACATACAGACCAAAAACAATATGCCCCGATCTATCGATCCGGAGGCAAAAAAGGCCAATAAAAATCGTCTCGCTGCATAACATTTATATCAGATGAACAGATAAACACATTATCTAGACAAGGAGGGCTACAGCCATATCAAGCTAACCTTTTGCTTAATCAATCTTGAGTTGGAATATACTAGTATTTATTTTGTCAGAGCGCCCGCGTCCTAACAGGGAGGTCTTGGGTTCTTTCCCCGGCCGCCACGATACTTAAGTCGTTAAATGTGGGACTGGTACATATATTCTTATGGTTGGCGCTCAGCACACTGCCCAGTGTCAGAATACTGGGGCTATGTTTGGTATCATGCCACTTGTCTGATATCTATGTGTGATATCACAGTGAGGCATACTATTTCATTCTTAAGAACAAAAGTCCCCAAAATGACATAAATGCTGTCAGTGGAACGTCAAACCCAAGTAATAACCCACTCACCTTCACTGGGACACATATCAGTACTAGGAGAAGATCGGCTGAAGCAAGGCTTAGCAGGAAAGTGTTAGTCGTCGTCCGCATTTGCTCATACTTGGTGACGGAAAATATCACCAAGGTATTGCCCACTATCCCGAGAATTAGCGTTAATCCGTACACTATGGATACTGGGATCAGCTCCTCTAGGGGAGGTTCCAACACGACATCATATTCGTACTGCGTTATGTTGCAGAGCGACTGATTGTCCGGATTCGAATCATTGAATGAGCAATTCATACTATCCTTCTGTAATGTCTGTCCCGAGGGCAACTGTCACCTGTAACGTAAATGTGAGTGTTACTATTAAATGCAGAAAAAACGTGCTTAGACTATTCTATACAGGGATGCACACACTAACGTTAGGGTTTTTTTAATGGTAACTGAACGCAAGGCAAATGTGGTTGATATTTTTAGGTTTAATTCTGTCCAGAAATCCATTCATTCCTTTTGTTCATACATTGGATACGTGATATTAACACTGTTGAACTGTATATTTTGTTAGTAAGGACCTATTCCCGAACCTTTCTTTGCAGGAACTGATTATTCTATCGATTGATATTTTCCTATATATGAGAAAATTGAATGGTGGACAAGGCTACTCATTTAGTAATAATTACACTTTATATTCAAAATGAGATTTTCTAACACAACACTATGATCTGTATTTGTATTTTTATATGAAGTTCATTTTTTTCTCAATTCACTAATAAAGCTAGCATTATTAAAGCATGGTAACATCCCCTGACCACATGGACGATTATACACGCTGTGCTGAATTTAATGCAAAATACAAAAAAAATGATTAAGCTCATGCGTATTCAATATTCGCGATAACGTAACACAGAGAACACTAAGCATACGCTCACTAACTTGAAACTTACCTAATTGATCATGTGATATATATTTTCTTATATGTATGTCTTTATTTACATACGTACATATATATAAATGACAATACATATACTTGAAACAGATAATGTGATTTTATTAGCTTTTTTTTCTTTCTTAAAAATCTAATAATTGCTGATCAGAAAACTTTGTCACGGCTGTAAAAAGTATAAGAAAAATAACTCATATTAGCATAAATATAGTAAATAAATATATTGGAAATAGAGTGGCAGTCGAATACAATGAAACTCAAAGTATCTTCATTTTCAAACGGTTCGTTCTAATTATATTTCTTATAAAAAATCTCTTCCCGATGTTTTGTTTTATGAACAAACTAATCAGGCTAGACACTTTTACATTCATTCCGCCATCATGTGAGGAAGCCTTCCAGCTGGCTTGCGGTAGGTCGGTGGTTCTTCCCGGGTGCCTCCGTGCATTCGGGGTCTTCCTCCACCTGTAATTAGCTAGACGTCGCTATATGAGTGAAATACTGTTGAAGCGACGGTAAACTCAAATATTCAAATAGTCATTTCCGCCAGTGTTACGCCTCCTTCGTTTTAAAACTTTGGATTATAATGGTTTTATTGGACTACTGTTTAGGAATACAAATTGGCATAACTTTAGCACATTGTTCAAATTTGTACATATTGTTGGCCCAATTTAGTAATTACCTCTGAAGTCTTTTATGAGCATTTGCTCGAAATACGCTGAGTTTGAACGATGCCATAATAGGTCACTTTTATAACACGCAGAGAATCGTCCAGTAATTTAATTCTGCAATATCTAACCTTTATCTAAGTAGTCGTGGATGCTTGACCAGTCCCGGTGACAAAGTGCTTAGAGCGTCTGTCCCGGATCGGGAGGTCGTGGGCTCATTTCCTGGCCATGACATACCAAAGTCGTAAATAATGGCAATGTTATAGTTTCCTTGTTCAGCGCTCAGCGTATAGGGGAGTTTTAGAACTGGTTAGCCTGGCGTCAATTTAATGCGTCTGGTGTGGTATCATGCCATATGTCTACTGCATAATACTACATTGTGACAGCACTATAACCGTCCAAAATAGGCATAGTCTCCATGAAACTGAAATACTGTCCCAAGACGTTAAACCCAATAAACAAACACACATGGATACTGTCTAACATACATTTCCACCGACGAAAGCCAATTCATCCTCTATGTATTTGATGACCTACTTTCATGATGAATTTTATTAGTAGTTTATTACTACTCTTGAACTACTTCTGGATAACATGTAGGTCTTTGCTAAGTTATATCAGAGAGTTGCTTTAATCTTCTAATGGTATGTGTTTGTTTGGCCACTCTAATAAAATGGCGCCTGTTTGATGATACTCATTCATTAGATATGATTGCTGTATCAACATCATTTAAATGTAATTGATTCGTGGGGTGCCAGGAATTCTTTCTCAAATATATTCATAAAATATTTAAAGCAAGAGGCAATTTACATGGTTATATACTGGAGGGTAATTCGAATCTTCTAAAATGTATATTTGATGTTCAGTCCATTTTCTGTGTTCATTTTATTATTTGTTATGAATAAGTCTGTCGAACACTAAATTCATTTGAAACATGACTATGAAAAACACTTTATATTCATTGCTTTCCTCGCTTAAACTGACTGATACCTTCAACAATCATTCAAACTATAGATACGTCATTAGAAAAATAATCTTCAAAGATTTAAGAATACACATACAGACGAAGTATGTATGACAGAATAAATAAAGACATGCTAAATCTTTCTCCCCATACGGCCATAACTTGTTTTGCGCACGGAATTTTGTTTGCATGTGACCGTTTATTTTAAGCCGCCTCACACTTAAACGAATTGCCTGAAATAAGCCTTGCGATGGCCGACGAAAAGCATTTTATTAAAAATCGTTTTCAATGGTAATTGATAGTAAATCATAGGTATCCTTCTTTTTTAGTTTCGTACACCTTCTGAACAGTTGCGATTATTCAAATTCGTGCTGAAATTTTGAACATGTTTAAAATTTCCCGACGAATTGAAAAATCGTCTATTATCTGATTGAATTCGCATCTCTTATTTAGTCTTCGGTAATAATTCGTTTATCGTTCGTTTGTTATTGTCACACATCGTCCCTCATCGCACTCTTCCAAAAATGGACCGATCTCGAAAGAACCCTAACGAAGCAACACGATAACTAAATATGACTTGCGTATAGAAGACTTACTATGACAAACGTATACTCGCTTGCCATCGTCTATGCGAAGGGCAACTAAGACTAACGTTTACTAAATTTGAATAGCGATGCAGACACGAACGCAAGACTAAGAGAAACTATAACAAACTATGGATTTCGAATTGATACGAACACGAGCGAGTTGCAAGACAAAATATTTGGTGAATTCTGGGTCTCTCAGACCTGTCACGCATCATATTAGGTCCATCTCTATCATTTGCTTCAGTCCTGGCCAAAATTTCAACTTGTTGGCATCAAAGCTCCTCAAAATTTTAGTTTATCGTAATTTTTTTTTAAGATGGAAGATACAGCTGGCCTCAGAGTCCAGTATTTACTGGCAATGGCTCATAATGAAGTTGTATTTCAGCAGCTGAACCTGCATCAATTCATCAGAGGCCACTTCAGAAGGAGACGAGGCTTCAGACGGCGTCTTATCTGGAGAAGGACATGGCTGCACCCTGCCAGAAGAAGTGCCTTTGGCATTTATGACCAGCTGGCAGTACTGAAATTTGGACGGAACTGGTCGCCTTTTTATATTCCCCGAGGAACGCAGACACACGTCCGAGAACGCTCGATTTTTTCGTTCGCCTTCGTTGCCAATCGCACACCATAGCAAACCATCACTCATTTTACGTTCGTTTTATCGGGCCATATCAACCCTTCACTCGTCTTTGGCTAAATTTACTCAAAGAAGTGAACCGAAAAATCGTGACCCTTCGTAAGTCATCCGTCGCTTACTGTTCGTTGATCATATTTGACAATAGTTTATAATCGGATGATTTGAAGGCAATTTTATTTGAATTCGTTTGAATTCGCGCGCATTTTGTCCATTTTCCCCATTCGTTCCCCGTCGTCCCCCTATATTCGCTTAAGTGTGAGGCGGCTTTTAAGTCATTGATTTACCATTCATAGTTTCGTCTAGCCTTCGTTAACCAGTCTGTTTTTGGAAATCCACAATCGAGGTATCGTATCGGGTCTTATACCACATGCTCTCCGACACGAATGAATGAATGATGTCATTTAAGGACTGTGATCCTTTTGCAATCATTAAAATGCCTATCTCAGTACTTTGACAAAATAATCATGAAATAATAACCGAATGTCTGGACTTATCCGTTTGTTTCGCCGCTCTGCCTGTTGTTTGTCAGACGATACGGCTACATATCTTTGGAATCACCCATAATGCCATTTTCCACAACGATCCTTTTTCTTTGTGTTTTATACTGTCTTGATAACACGGAATTATTTTACACAAAAAAAAAGACTCGTTTAGATGATTGTTTCCGGTAAACTATTTAAGATTGTGATGAACATTTATGCGATTCCTAGCGTTAATAACCTTTTACACAGATCGTTTTGTTTAAGAGACTAACATCATCTTTAAAACTACATTAACTCATTAAGTAAGCTCGTTTTTAGTAGTGCTTTAAAGTGAAACTACCATAAAGGTTCAATCAATGTTTTACTTAACGATCTTAATAACATAATAATACCGTCATTTTGATGTTCCTAATAATCAGTAGGAAAGAATGCATTTAATCATATAGTTACTGTCATCTCGTAATTAGGTTACGGCCAGCATTAACTAACTGTTACTAGTGTTCTGTATATCGTTTGATTATTAATTACAGTATTATGAAATCACAACATTGGGGTAGGTAGAATCATATCCTATTACTATTACATTTTCGCTGAGGTCACAGGAAAATACATTTGTAACACTTGGAACGTATGCTAAATTCAAGCAAGTTTGTTTGATATCCAAGTGAAATCAGGAGCCATTACTGACATACTTTATTGTGAATGTTTTCAGTACAGAATATAATGCTATTTTTCACATTAAGCACTTTGTCCCTGCATTGTATTTTCTCATAACTCCTGTATTCCAGTCATCTGGAAACTAAATCTACACGGGACGGATATGTAAATGTCTCTCTACGATACCACATCCAGACTGGTCCAGTCAAGGTTAACTAACTCTGGGTAGTAATCTTATATGCTGACCGCCAAGCAAAGCAGTTCTGTCTACGAACATATTTACAAAACACCTAAATAAATGTTAGAATTTTCACTAAAATGAGCAATCATTGACTTTTGAAAGAAGTCAGATTTTAATCACTATTCCGAAATGTTGATACGAAAACCAAAATGGTACATATTTGTTCTCGTCATCTTGTATAAAATCTGATCGTTTTAAATAAATAAATGGAGCAAATATAGGATTTTCAATTAGTTTTACTGCAGTTAAAATTTCATTAACATGAGCCCAATACCGGTTTGACGACTGATCTAGCTGCTTTACATTATGATATAGACAGCGAGACTTAAATAATAATAATAATAATAATAATAATAATAATAATTAAAAGAGAGAGAGAGAGAGAGAGACGCGTTTACCGGCATCCGGGCGAATTTTAATTATAAGCTTTAACAGGGCCAGTCTGACAGTTGGATATTTTAGAAGCACTGCTTGCAATTTGATATTTGATATCCGTATATGTCAAAAACCATTGCCTAAACAGGTCTTATAATTTCATATTATTTGAGACCAGGAAATATTTAGCATAAAATGAATGCAAATGCATTTTTCAAAGGATGTAGAATACAGAGTTAAATACAAGCAAAATATCAACCTTAGAAAAGTCCTTTAGTAATAAAAGATACATGTGAAATACTTCTTTAAAACTGATCTTTATGCTCCGGACCCGAAAGATAGATTTGAGTATTTATTTGTCTAGGCACTTCCTCCAAATAATATCTTAAATTTTAAGGTAAATGTGTTACGTATTATAATGACAATGTGTATCTGAACTGTGAGCCCTCATTTATTTGTTTTATAGGCTTACAATGATATTGTTGTGGAGTATATACATGTTTATGCATTACCTTGATAATCTTTAATCAATTACGAGGGTTTATCAATATTTTGATGGACATGTTACTCGTATCCATATAATTATTATGCTTGGCCTATTTTACATCCACGTAGGTTAAAAAAGGGATGAATTATCTCCGAAATTAACATTTGAATGTTATGCTTGTCCTATTTTAAAAGCACCTAGGTTCAAAAGAAGAAAAAAGGATGAATTATCTCGAAATAAACTTTTGAATATAATGCTTGACTTATTTTAAATCCACCTAGGTCCAAAAGAAAAAGAAAGATGCATTATCTCCGAAATTAACATTTGAATAACACGATGACCTTTTTAAAGATATAACCTCTCTTATCTGTATGTAATTAAAAATAACCCTTAAGTCTGTATTGTAAGAATTAGTGTCAGTTATCAAATCATTAAAATTACATTAGGCATGTGGTTGTACATATACAGCAGTTTACATTATGTGTATCTTGACGAATGTTTTGACTCAATTACTATTGATTGCCCCTAACGCTCGGCCCTTATGTAATACATGTACATACTAAATGAAATGAAATTTCAGATGGGTCCCGTGATAACGGCTCTGTACATATAAGTGACAGCTTAGTGACATTTCTACAACACTAGCAAAATGTTTGATTTCTTTTATATTCCAAATGTGTGAAGATATCCAAGTATATACTCGGTCGCAAAAGAAGGTTTGCACTCAGATTTGCATTGACACTTAATGTAAACTGTGTTATTTCTTCCAGAAATGTAGAAAGCAATAATGCACATCGTATTTGTCGTACAATCCTAAAGCATTTGACACTAAACATGGTATATATTTATGAGGAAAATACTATATTCGAATTTCCTAAAAACGCAAGGCAAACTATATCTGCAGCTAAGTATATTAAAAGAGAAATATCCCATTATCAGCAAGGACTGTGATAGCAGATAGGAGTTTAGGTTGAACTGCTGAAATTGAAGTGTATTTATGCTCCAGACATTGTGACAAAGAACATGATGACGGCTCAATTTAGAAAGTTTGCCATAAATAAACGGATTTATTCGTATTCTCTGACAGATTTGTCAGCAAATGTGCTGGCAACAATTTCATAAGTTGCGGAATCACAAAAATATGCAGGCTTCTACTGACAGAATCAAATGAATTAAAATATAATCTCAAAATTAAAAACGGGGAAAGATATTTCATATAAAAAAGATTGGGAATCTATTTCAGTTCGAAAATGAAATGAGAATATATGTCTACATACACTGTTGTACATTTGTAAAGAAAATCACTGACTGTTCGAGATTAACCGGCCTGTTTTGCCAAGTGTTTCCAGTGTCTTTCAAGGACGCAAGAGTGACGAAATTATTACATTACAAGAAATATTGGTGCGCATGACTTGCATTCAATTCATTTAATGGATTTCTGTCGTTTCCAGTTACTGGAAAAATGAATATCTGTGTTGTATCAAACATTATGCGCGAAGTGCTAAGATGGTTTCCAAATGGTAAAATGGACATTGCCACCCGCATTACCAATTTATTTCAATTTATGGAAAAGGTAAGGTTTCTCCGCCGATTGCTGTTTTATAACGATATAGAAACAGAGACAATTAAATTAAAGAAGGAAATTAACAATACATGAATCTTGTATTTACATTCATAGACTCTTACACACCTCTACGACTGCCCGTACATTCTTGAATATTAGGCTTCAATGATAAAATTCTAGTTTGGGTAACACATCAACAAAATGTTACCTTAATAGTAGTATAACAATTGTTTCATATACAGTGCCTTTTAAAGTTCGGAAGTCAATTAAATAAATAAATTTGTAAGTGGATATTCATAAGACTAAAGGTTTATTTTTGAACATCAGTCTAATCGAGTGAGAATACCAGTGACTGAGCATATTCAACATGGATTGAATAATTTTTACGGCAACAAGATCAGTCTTGGTAATATTTTGAACAGAATATATTTGTTTAATTAATGAAAGGGTTTCTGTCAACACTATTTATAATTATGTTGTTCAAAACCATTTGTTAAATGTTAACAAGGAAATATTGGTATAGAATTTAATGTTTCGTCGATGACCAAATCAGTTCACTACAGGTATTAAGTTTGACTATAAAATGACTCATAAAATATTCGTAATACAGTTGACCCTGTATTAGCGGCCACCTGTATTAAGCGGTCAATTTGCATTTATGCTCAGTTTTGATATTAGCAAACTAGCATTTTGTTAAATGTTTAACTTTCATTCAGGAACCATCTCTGTTAAGCGGTTTCTTTTTATTATTCCCTTTACTGACCGCTTAAGACAGGTTTGACTTCCTTTTGTGCGTCAGTTGAGATGTAATTATGCTTGAAAAGAAATTGTCATAGGGGTCGTCTGTTTTAGTTAGCTTGTTGCTGTGGGAAAACAACAAGAAGGTGAGATATCCCAAAACGGTTGGGTGCACCCTCGCTCAAAAGGGCAGCCGATAGGCACGAGCTAATGCACACAGTCCCATGTGACAATGAAATAAGATTGTGTGTTCATAGTTCTCATTGCTCCACCCCTTCAATATAGGTACATTATTTAGTGATAGCAGATACTGTAGAAATTGATGGCAAAGATTTGGAAGAAGAATTGTTTGTGAAAAGCACTATGTGAAAATAGTAAGTATCAAGACACTATAATCAATCATTTAGGAAATATGCAGACAAGCCGAAATCCTCTATGAATAATTTATGACACAGTCACAGTTTCTGCAAAAACTTAAAGTTGTCTGGTCGACGGATTAACGTTGACATTAATTCCAACAATTCTCAATTACAGACGCAAACTTGATTGTGTATATTGCTCAAGAGATGAGAAAGTAAGGTGAGACAAATATTTTACATTGTCTCATTTGTTGAAATGTAACCTTTTATCTAATCATTTGTTGATAAGAATTTTGGAATGTTCAAAGTAAAGGGGCATTCAGTGAACTTCGCCTATATCAGGTCGTCTCCTTTGGTTACTTTAGCTGTTTCCAAGTTAAGACAAAGCCTAATAGGGCTACACTACTTTGTTGTTTGCGAGAGAGAAAAATATGCTATAGAGCAAGTATATTTCTATTATTTTTTGTCAGATTATTGGCATTAAACTTGTATTAGTCAATTTCATTACAGCGACATTAATCTGGTATATTTGAAATATTTAATTAATTTAATTTCATTTAATTATCTATTCTTAAACATGATTTTCAACAACATATCGAATTAGATGTTTAGGACAGTGAAGATTAACATTTTTCGAATTCGTTTCAAAGAGGAGACAAACATATTGAGATAATGTTTAAGGATAAATCAATTTTTAGTGAAAAAAACAAAAACTCTGTATTACAGTCATATTCCTAATTTGATAAATATGTGCATGATTAATAACTATCGGACTTAGTAAATAAATGCACGCTTGTTAGCGCACATTTATAAGTAATATCGGAATTCTGTTTCTGAAAATAGAATTGTTGAAATATAAATTTAATAAAGAAATATCGATATAAAGATTGAATCCAGTGAAATATACCATAATTTACATTCATGTATTATAAAGATTTCAAAGATCAAAGAGAACAATAATGGTATACTTGCTTGAATTATAATTTGGAGCATTTGAGAATGGTCCCTATTGATATGTGTAATACATTGGATGGTAGACAGAATAATGCATTTCAAATTAAGTGAAGATTTACCGTCGATACGGCATGATTTAATTTACAGCGGTATATAGCTAATTACAATCGGAGGTAAAAACACCGAGCAAGTGGATTGAACCACCGGCCGACCGCAAAGAAAATCCAAAGTATAAAACTCGTAACAGCAGAGCGGGACTCATTGATGGTATGATAGCGGCTGTATAGTGTGTCATCATAGTTCATAATCACGTAAATACGATTTGAAATGAATTCACTTCTTCAATTCTGAATCAATTTAAATACAGATATCAGAACTCGTCTTTTAGATATTCAGTGTCACCCATTGTTTTCTCCTATTTAAACACAATGTTTGACTGATTAAATATTTTCTCATTCTGTACATGCCAAAGTCATTGACTGATCTAATTATACATGGGAACCTCCGTATCCGATCACTGCCTACGATTTAACGTAGTGACGAAACCTTCAAACAAGCTTGCGGTAGGTCCCTCGTTCTACCCGGTAAGCCTTCCTTCGCCTGTCAGACCTTAAAGGGCTGAAATACTGTCGTAGCGAAGTACACGCCTACACAATTATTTATATATCAAAGGACCGATAGTCCTGAGAGTTAACATTTGAAAAATACTGCTACAATATCCTAGCTTATAAGTTTGTGCAAGGCAATTTATGGGATTTTGATATCACGGGCACCTTATAATCAAATCTATCAGAACAAATTCTTTAACGCTCTGCTAAGATACTGTCATTATTTAGATTTATTTTTCGGTATTAAAGTTTAGACCGGGGCAGGTAGGTCAACCTTCATGAACTACTTTGCGCTGTATATATAAACAAACAATAGCAATATCGCTTTATCCGGAGTTATAAAGACAAAATATCATTAACATGGTAAAATTAATCTGATAACATTATTTACCAGAGCAAATTGTAGAAGCATCTGAAATATGCATTAGCTTTTGGGACGGCGCCCTGTCCAAAAGTGTACCGACGCGGATACGATATTTAAAGTCGTTATTTTCAATTTGTAATGCTCTAAATCTAATGAACAGAAATGCAATGCTGATCATGCTTATTGTATTCAAGTGGCATCAATAGTTTATATATCCTTTTAAGATACGTAAATGTTGATCTAAAATCTTTCAAGGGTCCGTACATATAGCCATAGACTATACTATTCATCTGCGTATAAACATGAAAAATAATCACGTTAAAAATTTTTTGGAAATCTGAGTTATGAGTTTCCGGTGACCGAGATCAAAGCAATGAGACTGCATTCTGAGAAAAATAATGCAGCTCAACAATTTGGATCATTTGTTAGATGCTCCGTTAGGCAGCTATAATCACTAATTCAGGAACGCAATAGTGTGTGCAGCGTATTTCTAGAACTTAATTAACGAGATATTATATTGTGATAAAATAATAATGAACTGAAAAAAAATCTGAATGAAATCTGGTCAATCTACATAGCAAACTTTTGTTTCTCTGTTTTAGACGCACAGTTTGGATTTAAAAGTAATTATCGCACTGTTGATCCAGTAGTTATTTTAAACGCTTTGATAGAAAAACAATTGAATAATAGGAATAAATTGTATTGCTGTTTTATTGGTTTTAAGAAAGCGTATGACTATATAGATAGACAACGCCTATAGTATAAATGGATAAAATCGGTAATTGATGGAAAAAACTTTAACATTATTATGGTCAATGTACCAGGAGGTTCAATTATGACTTGACTATTTGAGTTTACCGTCGCTTCGACAATATTTCAGTCATATAGCGACGTCCAGCTAATTACAGGTGGAGGAAGACCCCGAATGCACGGAGGCATCCGGTTAGAACCACTGACCTACCGCAAACCAGCTGGAAGGCTTCCTCACATGAAAATCCGAATGACCTGCCGGGATTCGAACCAACACGTTAAATCACGTGTTTAGCATATGGGTTCAGTATCTGATATGTTTGATAATATTGTTGGAGATAACTTCACCGATAATATTTTCATTTTTCTTGAATGATATTGAACAAACATTACAAGAGAACAGGAACAAAAGGTCTACAAAAATCACTCGAAACTTTAAGCGTGTATTGCAAAAAATGGAACTTAATGGTAAATGTTGAAAAAAAAAAAAGAAAAAAAAAATGCTCTTTAAAAAAGGAGCCGGGCAAAATGATAAATGGTTATATAATGGATACGATGTAGAGGTGGTGATTAGTTTTAACTACCTGGGTATCGTATTTTCAAACGGGGGGTCCTTTATGTGCTTGTAAAGCAAAACGTTCTTTGAATTCGTTTAAATCGTTGTTAAGAAAAACACAGGTGCCCGTTAATATTTTGTTTAATTTGTTTGACGCGTACGTTCTCTCTGTTTTGAATTACAATTCGGAAGTTTGGGGGTTTAGTAAAGCTGATGTAACAGAAAAAGTTCACAGAATTGTTTGTTAATATGTTTTAAATGCAAAGCGTTCTACAAAGTCATTAGCTGTATAGGGCGAACTTGGACGATTTCCACTTATTATTGAAAGACATATTAGAAAAATTAAATGTTTCCTAAAATTGAATCAAGATAAAAGTAAAATTTGCATGTTGTATTATATATTGTTAGATCAAAATCAAAGAAAAACACTGGAAGAGAATGATAGGAAAGTAATTGGTCGTCGAAAGTTAGAGATTTATAACAAAATAATGGTTTTACAGATGTGTGGTGGTTTCCTGAATCGGTGGATAATAAGAGTTTTATTCCATTACTTAGAACTAGATTAAGAGATATATATTACTCAGTGGAGAGAATGCATTAGGAATAGCTCCTCACTGTATCTATACTGCGAATTTAAAACTGTTTTTGAACGCACATCATATTTAAGTATATATTATTAAGAAAATGTAAAATATAGGAGAATTTTAGCTAAGTTAAGATTCTTCACACGCTCTTATTGAACAAGGTAGACATAGTCGAATAAGAAGAGAAGATAGAAAATGTAACTTTTTGCAATACAAATGATATTAAAGACGAGTATCATTTCATTTTAATTTGTTCAATGTATTTAAACTTAAGAATATCTTATATTCCACGGTACTATTATACATACCCCAGCGTCGTAAAATTCATTGAATTAATGAAAGCAACAAATGTTTAAGTTATGATAAAATTTGCTATTTATTGATCAAATGTATTACTTATGAATGTTAATTACATATATCAAGTATATTTTAAATTAGCATCCCTTTATCAAAACATACTCACTAAAAAAGATGCATATTAGAAAACCTTGTTTGTAACATCTTATTAATTTTCTGTGTTATTGTGCATGCATATTGAATTTCTATGTTTATGTCAATGAGCTATGTATGCTTATGACAATCAATAAACTTCTGTTCTGTTACTGTTTTCTGTTTATAATTTGTAGCAATTCACTGTTACAATGAATATTAAAATTGCTGTCACAGTGTAAAGATGGTATTTACAATATTTATATAAGTGTTATTGTTATTTGAAACACACCAGCTAAATCTAAACAAAAATAGCGTTGTATCAGTACGATAATGGGTATTAAAACAGAGTATATATACCGTATAATGTTTTTTTTTTCTTACTGCTGTAAAAGTTTACGGTTTTTTGGAGAAAAAAAATAGAATTTTTTTTTATTTGCACTAGTGAAAATAATCAGCTATCGTTAAAATAACTATGACATCAATTTCGGTTTCGGAGAAAGGGTGTGCACAATACACGAGAATTCATTTTTTTTTTTCGTAGTGTTTCCAAACTTTACCCCACACACAAAGAAGCCATACCTATGAAGTCTGTCTGAGGGTATTTATATTTTAAATCGCTATTAAGGCTTTATCGTATATACTTGCCGGATAATTGTTCTCCGTTTGTGATTTCTACTGTATAATTGAGAGAAAAAATGCTTACGAAGTCATTGTTATCATGATAATATTCATTTGTTTATATCGTTGTGAATCACCCAGAACTCGTTCAGTACTGTACTGTACTTTACATAATAATTAATTAACGACATAAACCCAAATGCGATGTTTGCATCGCCATTTCTGAGACTGCGATTATGTTATAATTATACAATCAGTCTATTGTTTTAGTACATTCAGACGATATTCTAGCTAGTTAGTTCCATTTTGGATAGGACTGTTCTGTTAAAGACAATTGAGTACTTCAAATCCAATTGGAAAGGGACTTGCGATGAAGAAAGAACAATGTGTCAACATTTAAAGACTATTATTCAAACTATTAGCCATAATAAACATCAACGTAACAACGGATATATTGTTCACGCTTAAAATGGATGTTTACAAAGCAAAATAACACGTATACAAACAACAGCACATGAATAGCGGTTACGGTTATGAATTAAAGGTCTGCATAACATATTCTATTCGTATTTGTAAGTGCAGAATCGCATTGCGTGGATCTGCACTAAGCGCGGAGAGGTACAGTTAAACTTGTTATGGAAAATATGCAAAAGCAAGGTCAGCGATGCCTGGCAAGCGTTTCTAGCTACTAAAGACGACAGCAAGCTGCCGTCTAAAAAACCGTTATATGGTATATATATTTAGTTGTATTCTAAGTAGTCTTTTTAATTCATGTTACCGCGTCACTGTCATGATACAGTCATCACTTAGTCAGTTCTTCTGAAGACTTGCCGACTACTTGACTAGTAACAGTTTAAAACAGGCGAAAGGTCGACTCTAAGTTGTTAGAATGTGTGGCCACATTAGTACCATAATAATTGTACAATTAACAGCCACCGTATTGTCTCATAAATATGTGAACGAAAAAATTATGATGAATTGTTTTATATTTTGATTTTGACAGAAGCAGTGGCATTGATCCAGGGACAGTGACATCAATCATTATAGGATAGCATATTTCGCTGAAACTTCTCCGCCTATCAGTATCTCCATTATAGACATCAATCTTTACGATCATCTCTTACGAATTGCGCATGCAACTATGAAACATTGGAACACCGTCTATTATGATCCCGTTTGGACTGTTTTAAGAGGTTACTTGGACACATCAAATGTTTTATAGACTTACTGAAGGACATTTCAGAGACAAATTTTGTTATTGAAGAGCTAGACATTAGCTGGGTACCCCATTTATTTATAAAACAACAATATGTCCAACACACAAAGGTTAGTTTCTTCAAATTTGTTTCGTATGATGTATACCCAGTAGCATAGCTACAAATTGTATGTAACATAGACTGTACATTCAATACACACGGGGATGTCAGTGTAATGGAAAGAATAACAGGCTGTATCTTTTATTATATCAAAAACGCAAATAACATTTTGAATCTATAGAGAGAGGTTACAATATTCCCTTGGAAAATATCAAACTGTTGTGTAAAACAGAATGCAAGGGAGATTTAAGTAACAAAACCATGTATTGTTAAATACAACAAATGTCAATTTACTAATATACTTTTTTTTTAAATTCTGATATTCGTCCAGTATGGCGTAAATGCTACAGCACAGTTCAGCAACACGTTAAAGTATTATCGTTTGCTTGGATATTGATTTGACTGACTTTTAAAACTTATTTTAGTATCACGTATATATGGAGAAAAGGCACAATGGAACCAGGCGTCAGTCGCAAAGTATTAGCGTAACACAGGGACACTCGAGAAGGATAGTTGTGATAACTAGTTTCCAAATAAACATATAAAGAAATATCTAAATTTAACGCCGATGTAAATATGTTCTGCTTAGTAATCGAACTTTGCCTAGATACTAGACTTATAAATATCGCGACTAATTTGAGTGATGATTGGTATTTTATTTTCTACTTCATTCAGTTTATCGTAAACAAGAAAGAATAAACCTTTTAAATCGGTAATTCTGAAATTGTAAGGCGCTATGAAGCGTTTTGCTTGATAAAGAACAACGAACACCATCCTTTACTTTGGAAGATGGCTCACCGATTTAAAACATCAAAGCTTGATATTTTAAATCAGTGAGCCAACTTCCCAATTAAGTAATTCATTTTCTTAAAAATATGATGTCAGATCTGTTCATGATACTTTCGGTACCTTCGGTGTCCACAATCTCCGTATCATATGTTCCTAATCTATGCCCGCATGTGAAAGCTTTAGAAGTTGCCATAGTTACGCCTGATCTTTTAAACAGTTGTAATTGCCCTATTGGTGTCCTTTGATGATACATAATTACGTATGATATCAGAATCATTAGAATGATGAGACCATGAAATGAAATGATAACAGCAAATAAATCAATCAATTTAAACAATAAACCGTTATGATTATGATACCTTTTCAAAAAAAAATTAATTAAGAAGTACTTCATAAATATTGATCTCTCTTAATATTATAGAAAAAAGTTCATGTTACAGATTTAATCAAAAAGAGAATGCCAAGAAATAAAAGGCGTTGTGGTTATAGGCGAATGATCTCATTTCACGATATTTTCGGATTTCAACTTTTTTAAAAGTATCTGTTCCTAATAACGTCTTTTTTATTCTTGCAAAAAAGCAATTTCCTACAAGAAATTAAAGATCCGTATCGAGATGTCATGAAACCGTTTGCTTCTTTAAAAAGCAATTTAGTAAATAATAAAAAAAAAAAAACTTTAATAGTATTCAGTTTAGATTCTCTTCACGAATTCGAGGTTCCGAGGAAATAAAAAAAGATACAGAAAAAGATGATAAAATAAATTTGTATCAAATCACGTATTCATATGAACAACTGTTAAGTTAAACGTATGGCTTTTTTTGGCCAAAAATATAGGAGAATTTTAGCTAAGTTAAGATTCTTCACACGCTCTTATTGAACAAGGTAGACATAGTCGAATAAGAAGAGAAGATAGAAAATGTAACTTTTTGCAATACAAATGATATTAAAGACGAGTATCATTTCATTTTAATTTGTTCAATGTATTTAAACTTAAGAATATCTTATATTCCACGGTACTATTATACATACCCCAGCGTCGTAAAATTCATTGAATTAATGAAAGCAACAAATGTTTCAGTTATGATAAAATTTGCTATTTATTGATCAAATGTATTACTTATGAATGTTAATTACATATATCAAGTATATTTTAAATTAGCATCCCTTTATCAAAACATACTCACTAAAAAAGATGCATATGAGAAAACCTTGTTTGTAACATCTTATTATTTTTCTGTGTTATTGTGCATGCATATTGAATTTCTATGTTTATGTCAATGAGCTATGTATGCTTATGACAATCAATAAATTTCTGTTCTGTTACTGTTTTCTGTTTATAATTTGTAGCAATTCACTGTTACAATGAATATTAAAATTGCTGTCACAGTGTAAAGATGGTATTTACAATATTTATATAAGTGTTATTGTTATTTGAAACACACCAACTAAATCTAAACAAAAATAGCGTTGTATCAATACGATAATGGGTATTAAAACAGAGTATATATACCGTATAATGTTGTTGTTTTTTCTTACTGCTGTAAAAGTTTACGGTTTTTGGAGAAAAAAAATAGGATTTTTTTTTAATTTGCACTACTGAAAATAATCAGCTATCGTTAAAATAACTATGACATCAATTTCGGTTTCGGAGAAAGGGTGTGCACAATACACGAGAATTCATTTTTTTTTTCATAGTGTTTCCAAACTTTACCCCACACACAAAGAAGCCATACCGATGAAGTCTGTCTGAGGGTATTTATATTTTAAATCGCTATTAAGGCTTTATCGTATATACTTGCCGGATCATTGTTCTCCGTTTGTGATTTCTACTGTATAATTGAGAAAAAAAATGCTTACGAAGTCATTGTTATCATGATAATATTCATTTGTTTATATCGTTGTGAATCACCCAGAACTCGTTCAGTACTGTACCGTACTTTACATAATAATTAATTGACGACATAAACCCAAATGCGATGTTTGCATCGCCATTTCTGAGACTGCGATTATGTTATAATTATACAATCAGTCTATTGTTTTTAGTACATTCAGACGATATTCTAGCTAGTTAGTTCCATTTTGGATAGGACTGTTCTGTTAAAGACAATTGAGTACTTCAAATTCCAATTGGAAAGGGACTTGCGATGAAGAAAGAACAATGTGTCAACATTTAAAGACTATTATTCAAACTATTAGCCATAATAAACATCAACGTAACAACGGATATATTGTTCACGCTTAAAATGGATGTTTACAAAGCAAAATAACACGTATACAAACAACAGCACATGAATAGCGGTTACGGTTATGAATTAAAGGTCTGCATAACATATTCTATTCGTATTTGTAAGTGCAGAATCGCATTGCGTGGATCTGCACTTAGCGCGGAGAGGTACAGTTTAACTTGTTATGGAAAATATGCAAAAGCAAGGTCAGCGATGCCTGGCAAGCGTTTCTAGCTACTAAAGACGACAGCAAGCTGCCGTCTAAAAAACCGTTATACGGTATATATTATTATTTGTATTCTAAGTAGTCTTTTTAATTCATGTTACCGCGTCACTGTCATGATACAGTCATCACTTAGTCAGTTCTTCTGAAGACTTGCCGACTACTTGACTAGTAACAGTTTAAAACAGGCGAAAGCTCGACTCTAAGTTGTTAATGTATGGCCACATTAGTACCATAATAATTGTACAATTAACAGCCTCCGTATTGTCTCATAAATATGTGAACGAAAAAATTATGATGAATTGTTTTATATTTTGATTTTGACAGTAGCAGTGGCATCGATCCAGGGACAGTGACATCAATCATTATAGGATAGCATATTTCGCTGAAACTTCTCCGCCTATCAGTATCTCCATTATAGACGTCAATCTTTACGATCATCTCTTACGAATTGCGCATGCAACTATGAAACATTGGAACACCGTCTGTTATGATCCCGTTTGGACTGTTTTAAGAGGTTACTTGGACACATCAAATGTTTTATAGACTTACTGAAGGACATTTCAGAGACAAATTTTGTTATTGAAGAGCTAGACATTAGCTGGGTACCCCATTTATTTATAAAACGACAATATGTCCAACACACAAAGCTTAGTTTCTTCAAATTTGTTTCGTATGATGTATACCCAGTAGCATAGCTACAAATTGTATGTAACATAGACTGTACATTCAATACACACGGGGATGTCAGTGTAATGGAAAGAATAACAAGCTGTATCTTTTATTATATCAAAAACGCAAATAACAT
Organism: Solen grandis; assembly: GCA_021229015.1. NCBI lineage: Eukaryota > Metazoa > Mollusca > Bivalvia > Adapedonta > Solenidae > Solen > Solen grandis. The sequence continues at coordinate 5,989,847 of CM037789.1, forward strand.
TTTGAATCTATAGAGAGAGGTTACAATATTCCCTTGGAAAATATCAAACTGTTGTGTTAAACAGAATGCAAGGGAGATTTAAGTAACAAAACCATGTATTGTTAAATACAACAAATGTCAATATACTAATATACTTTTTTTTAAATTCTGATATTCGTCCAGTATGGCGTAAATGCTACAGCACAGTTCAGCAACACGTTAAAGTATTATCGTTTGCTTGGATATTGATTTGACTGACTTTTAAAACTTATTTTAGTATCACGTATGTATGGAGAAAAGACACAATGGAACCAGGCGTCAGTCGCAAAGTATTAGCGTAACACAGGGACACTCGAGAAGGATAGTTGTGATAACTAGTTTCCAAATAAACATATAAAGAAATATCTAAATTTAACGCCGATGTAAATATGTTCTGCTTAGTAATCGAACTTTGCCTAGATACTAGACTTATAAATATCGCGACTAATTTGAGTGATGATTGGTATTTTATTTTCTACTTCATTCAGTTTATCGTAAACAAGAAAGAATAAACCTTTTAAATCGGTAATTCTGAAATTGTAAGGCGCTATGAAGCGTTTTGCTTGATAAAGAACAACGAACACCATCCTTTACTTTGGAGGATGGCTCACCGATTTAAAACATCAAAGCTTGATATTTTAAATCAGTGAGCCAACTTCCCAATTAAGTAATTCATTTTCTTAAAAATATGATGTCAGATCTGTTCATGATACTTTCGGTACCTTCGGTGTCCACAATCTCCGTATCATATGTTCCTAATCTATGCCCGCATGTGAAAGCTTTAGAAGTTGCCATAGTTACGCCTGATCTTTAAACAGTTGTAATTGCCCTATTGGTGTCCTTTGATGATACATAATTACGTATGATATCAGAATCATTAGAATGATGAGACCATGAAATGAAAGATAACAGCAAAAAACAATCAATTTAAACAATAAACCGTTATATTATCCTTTTAAAAAAAAAAAATTAAAATTCATAAATATTGATCTCTCTTACTATTATAGAAAAAAGTTCATGTTACAGATTTAATCAAAAAGCGAACGCCAAGAAATAATAGGCGTTGTGATCTCATTTCACGATATTTTCGGATTTCAACTTTTTGAAAAGTATCTGTTCCTAATAACGTCTTTTTTTATTCTTGCAAAAAAGCAATTTCCTACAAGAAATTAAAGATCCGTATCGAGATGGCATGAAACGGTTTGCTTCTTTAAAAAGCAATTTAGTAAATAATAAAAAAAAAACTTTAATAGTATTCAGTTTAGATTCTCTTCACGAATTCGAGGTTCCGAGGAAATAAAAAAAGATACAGAAAAAGATGATAAAATAAATTTGTATCAAATCACGTATTCATATGAACAACTGTTAAGTTAAACGTATGGCTTTTTTTGGGCCAAAAACTGATGAGAATATCAGAAATACTGAGTATCCTTAAAGCAATAGGTTTGATAAAAAAACAAAAAAAAAAAAAACTTAGTCTGGTTAAATAATTTCATGTAAACAATATTTTACGTGTCCGCCTCGTGCATATGATTGAAAAAACATATCACCTAGACAAAAATAAAAATGCTCACCGCACGAAAACTTAATCCCCTCATTGAAACCACACAAAAAGCTTATGAAGCAAACTATAAATATAGGCGTAGCCAATACCGATTGAAATCGGACTAAATTGAAAAGCAGGCATACGGTACACTGTGCATCTACAATAAACTATTTAATTAGAATGAAAGAGTCGTTGTGCGTGATAAAAAGATAAGACGATATAAATTCATAAACTTGGTTCGTCCAAACGTACCAATTAAAGTTACATAATAAGCTTGCCTATTATATACAATATTATATAATTATAATGAATATTCTTAAAGAGGACTGAAAAGACGATGACTAATCCGTATGAAGTTGATATATCACGTGACCATGGAAACATATTATTAAAAAAATATATATATCTCTCTCTCTCTGTTTCGCTTTGGATTAATCACAGGGGTTATCATAATTATCACTATGCCGACCGATAAATCTGTGGTTCCCTGCACAACACAGATAGATATAATGATATCAATTCGAACCAGATAGTTGTAATTTTACATCCAGACATGTCACTTTTGAAACGTGTAACCTTATGACCAAATATCTTAATATAAAAATTGATAAAAGAAAATAAAGAAGAAATAACATATATCTCTGTATAGTTTAAATTCTTTATCTAAGACAGTCTCAAATTTCTTATATATATATATATATATATATATATATATATATATATATATGTGTGTGTGTGTGTGTGTGGGTGTGGGGGAGAGGGGGGACCGCCGTTGGCTGAGCGGTTACAGTCTTCGACTACAAATCTCTCAGCCCCTCACCGCTGTGGGTTCGAATCCCGGAAGGGACTTCGGATTTTTCATGTAAGGAAGCCTTCCAGCTGGCTTGCGGTAGATCGGTGGTTCTACCCGGGTACCTCTGCGTACTCGGGGTCTTCTCCACCTGTAATTAGCTGGACGTCGCTATATGATCGAAATACTATCGCAGCGACGGTAAACCCCAATACAATACGTGTGTGTGTGTGTGTGTGTGTGTGTGTTTCTCCTTGCTGTCCACTAACTTGCAAATTGAGAACACGGTGGTATTTTGGTCATTTTGCTTTATTTTTTTTTACGTGACGTCAGTTTTTCTATCATATTTAGGCCTACAACATCGTGATATTTTCATTGATAAAATACTAGAAATGAATACGAATCGCGCGCGCACGTTAGCGCAATATATCCGACCTGTTTGTAATTTAGGAAACAGAGTTCCGTTTTCAGTGAAATGCACGGTAGTCACCGTATTAGAAGCATGATGGGCAGTGGCTGGACCCACTATCAAGATACAATTTGAAAGTGGATAATGATTGGCATTCTTTTATAGACTTGGGACTGGGACTGGGGAGGTTCATTCCATTCTCGCACCGTTGACGGAAGAAAAGACGAATAATATGATGAAGATCTAGCAAAATTGTTTGTGAATTTAGGGCATTTCTGAGTTGATAGTTATCAGAACCAACCGTGGCTGAAACAAGAGATGTAAGATATTCTGGAACTAATTTGTGTTTTATTTTGAAAAATAAACATAATTTATGTTTTCGCCGTCTTTTGGCTAGAGTGGACCAGCTGAGTTCTTTATTCAGTTCAGATATTAAGATAAACTAAGTTGCGACACTTACGATGCGATCAGCATCTGTATCTTTTGTAATTCTTCTTTTTCATGTTCAGTACAATTATCCCATACGACATCGGCATATTATAGAATAGGTCTTATAAATAAAAAGTATATGATTTCAAGTGTCTTCCGATCACGACGAAACTTAAGTTTTCTGAAAACACAAATTATTTTAAGTGCCTTTTCTTGTATATGTTGGAAATGATCATGCCACATGCAATCACTTGATAATAAAACACCTAAATGTTTCTGAGAAGAATATTCAGATATAGGTTGTACACATACAGAGTTTGATAGGATTTTGGGTTCCTTTTCCTAGAGAACGTAACAGAAGTAGCTTTTGTGGGGTTAAAGATCAGCCCATTCGGAAATAGTTTGAATATCATTTTGAATAATTTTAGAAGAGGTTACTGGCTTTATCAAAGTCCGCTAGGAATAGGTTACCATTCTGTGAATCAATAAGACCATTAATAATTTGTTTTTTATTTGACCCTAGAAAAGATTTAAGTATTTCCCACCACTATTTTGGTTGTAAAGTATTATTTTTTTAGTTTTTCGGAGGTTTTACAGTTATAATTTGTTTTTGCCTGTCGGATAGCCGAAAATGTATCATTTCTGAGGCGCCTAGATTTATCCCATAGTTAAGTAGTATTTTTATCCTAGTTTTTCTAAAGCAACCTTTTCTTTTTCGAATTAACTTTTTAAGTGCATGTGACATCCATAGAACATCATTTGGTCGAACAGTTATGTGTTTATTTGGAGTGCATATCTTGGCACAGGACAGTATAAATTTAGTGATATTATCAGTATATACATTAACATCATCATTTACAAGAGACTTCCAGTCATTTGAAGAAATTAAGTTTCGCAAATTAGTATAGTCATCCTTATAGTCATCCCATATCTCGCGGGTATATGTAGTTGATTTAGACTTAGAAAACTTTAAAATACCAAATACTGGACAGTGATAGCGATGACAATACTGGAGGAAAGGATCACCTACTCCGGATAATATAAGACTGTCTAAGTTGGAAACAAATTGAGGATGAATTGTCAGTGTAATGAGTGGGGTCTTTAATAACCTGTGAGAGACCAAAGTTTAAACATAGTAAGTTAATTTATTACGGTTAGCTGAATTATGATTAGTATTGTAATTAAAGTCACCCGTAATAATTACATCTTTTATTCCTGAGTTAATGGCTAATGCTATCGAGTCACTTATACTATCACTGTAAGCAGCATTTGTGTGAAGTGCCCTATAAAATGTTCCAAATAATAAATGTATACGATTTTTCAAAATTACTTCGATCCAAATACATTCTAAGTTAGAAAGCTCTAAGTCATAGCGGCGTTCAAAATGAATACAATCTTTGATGTAAGTACATACCCCCCATGACTGTCGCTCAGTATGTCCCGTCGTTCTATTACATAACCCAAAAATTTAATCTCGTCTGAAGAAATGGACGTGTTTAACCATGTTTCTGAAAAAGCCATGATATCGAAGCCATTAAGTTCCGTGTATAAAATATCTGTTTTATGCTTAACACTTTGAACATTATAATGGAGAAATGAAAAGTTATGATCAGATAAAAGCAATGACGATATATCTACATGTACTGTAGAATCCGATGAGCAATCAGAAGAGACAGAGTAAGGTCCTGGATTAGGATGGACATCGCCTGATATAAGGATCAGATATACTAACCATGTTTCGAACTTGACCATAAAAGAAATCAAGACAAGAAGATTGAACCAAGTTCGACTTGCATAAAAAAGATTTCCAGCGGAACACCAATACAAAAGAAACGCATAGTATCGTTTTATATAACAGAAACAAAAACTAATCGACTGAGATACAAAATAGTCAAGTCCAGATCAATTGACTAGCAGAGGTACAATTTACATAAAAACAGTACATTTATTTAACAATTGTTATACCAAAAGCACATTCTTAAGGTTCTGACTGGGCTATATTTAAGACAAAATAAGACAAGAAGTAAATGAAAACTTATCTTTTGAAATGGATATGAAATTATGGTCTTTGTATTTGAAATTATTTATATTGTGTTATAAAGACAGCCGGATAGTGAATAACTTTATAATCAGATAAATTTCTGAAAGAAAATGTCACTTCTTTGTTTGGTTAGTTCTTCATTTATAAAGAAGACTCTACTATAGCCATTTTTCTTAAGCTCTGATCGCAAGCGGTAGAGTTTCATTCGGGCTGGATAGGAAATACATTTTGCAATTATATCTCTAGGTCTGGGGTTAGGTTGAGACTGGGAGCTAGTATTCTTGGGTTTCGGCTTACCAAGCCTGTGAGATCGGTCGATATCTTCAAGCTGAATATCAGCTCCGACATCATTGGCAATATCCATGATCAACTGATCAGTTGATTCGCCCTCGGTTTCTCGAACTCCAGAGACTCGAACACAGTAGCACCTTGAATACTGATTCAATATATCGTTTTGTTATTGTAGCTCATTTATTTTGTTTTCAAGGTAGTTCACTTTGCCATTTAAAATTCCGAATTGTTTGAAGAGTTCTTGATTTGACTCTTCGAGATGGGTTATTTATTTTCTAGACCACCTAAGACGCCAGTCACGATGCTGCTGATCATAGCTCCTATTTGAGTTTCAAAGGATGACTTCAGCATGTCACCTATTTGAATTAAGTTTTCGGAACTTAGCGTGATTGTTGCTGTATCTGGTTCGCCATGTTGGTCTCAATATCAGATGATATGAGCCGAAACTTCTTTTAATCACTTTGGTCTAATGGAGACGATGTTACTCTTTTTTTTCAGTAATACATGGAGTTTCATCACCATTCATTGTTTATGTTAGCCACCATTCGGATTCGATATGATGTCTAATGGAGCGTGACACAGGTATGGGTAGATAACAAAGGTTACTCGGGTAAAACCGCCGTTTACCGCCGATTACCATATAAGGAAATGTTCATAACCTGGTAGAAAATCCTCAAGTACATGATTATGAAAATGTTTTTTCACCTCACCAAAGCATAATCCAATCCATATATACAACTCCTTAAACGCACTTTAAAAAAAACACTGTTTCCTTGAATCTACATTGAAAAATTACGATTTCAATCCAGGAAACAATTTTAGGCTTACCTTGCCATGAACGACCTTTAAACTCGATTACAAGGAGGTTATTATGTTATAATTTCATTTACATACTTTCTTTTTTTTAAGCGTAAGAAAAAAGCAGAGCAATTAAACGTAGATTTTCCCTGTTGGATCACTGTAAAGTTTAGCAATGAAATTAATGAAAATGGAATTGAGTAGATACCATTCTTGTTTGTTGTGGATTGAAGCTTATTTAACCAGTTTCATATATGTATGGCATATTCTTATATTAATTAGAATTAGAACATTTATTCATTGAAGTAGTTTGAAGTGACAATAAACGTATTCGAAATGATTTTTGTTCATTCTGATTAACTCCTCCAGGTCAAAATCATTATCTGAACTATCATAAAAATATAATATTTATTTTTTAATTAAAATCAGTAATTCATTGGAAATGTTTGTTGTTTGGCACCGCAACAGTAATATAATGAGGTGTAGATGCACTCGGGTAGAGCCTATCTCAAGCTGGAAGGCGTCCTTACATGATGGTATTCAAACCCAGAACGGCGAGGAGCCGAGTTATAGTAAGATAACGCGATTAAACATTCGGTTAGGATGATCCTTATTCGAAATATTCACGGATAATAAGTATAATATAATAACATAAAGTAGTCACGGATAATATATATTCATTTAAAGTATTTATATCTGAAGCACCAGTTACACATTAAAAGACGTAACACGATGTCTTGACCTGAAATCACGTCGGTAAAAAACCGAATACCGTTGGAAAACAGTACGTGCATTGTACACAATGTATGTATGTATAGTCAGACAATATATCTAAAATGAGCTTAGACAATACTTTTTTCGAGCTTTATATACTGATAGTGAGAAAGAAGAGAAATATCCCTGCACTTCTTTCACGTGGTCGTTTGTATCACGTCTACATCAAAATGAAAGACACATTTCTTTTCTTATTCTCCACTCCCATTTTATGAGGAACATACCTAAATGAATGCATGTATGAACGAGAGCTTTGAGTCACTACGTTTATTAATATTGAAAATGCCTTACGAAGACATATGCTTTTGTTCTATAATCCGATCCTGTTAATGCGCAT
>CM037789.1:5997379-6047379 GCA_021229015.1 Solen grandis
CGCTTGTTTTCCCTTCCTTAACATTCATGAAAGATTCCCATCTTCTCCAAAATCTGTCAATTCTACCAATTCAATAACACCTCTTACATCTCCACACTTTGTCTTTTTCTATATCTGCTTGTATTGCCATCTCACCCATAACTAATCCGCCAAAGTAACCCTCTTCACATAGATCCTTGCTTCCTCATACATTCATTTGAACACATTTCCTCAGATTCTATCCTTTGCTTTATCTTTGTCTTGTAAGTGATAAACATTGTTCTGTGTGGTAAGAAAAGACACTCACTTCCCCTCACACTCTCATATGACTTTGGCCTTTACAGTACCATTGAAGATAAAACAGTCATATCTTGGCTCCATTTTCCACCCCTTTTGATGCTTCCCTGCATTCAGTGTTTGATTAAGCAACAGCTCAACCATTTCATTCTTGGCATTTGATATAAGAGCTTGGTGTCCTCTCAGGTTATTGTTTAAGGGGTGTTTGGTTCAGCATCAGTTGGTGTTTAATTGTCAGAAGTTTGAGGGTGAATCTTTTCTATTACTGAAAGTCATTTTACCACATTTCCTGCATATCTGTGATAAGGAATTGAATGGAACCACTTTATTGCACATAACTGAATGCAAAAAACTACTTTATATTTTATTGTTCTGATTCTCTCATTTGCTGAGGACATGATGGCTGACTTGGTCATCTGTACTCCTTCACACTGTCTTGTAAACTTTGTTTCCTGAATAACCGCTTTAATGCTGTCTGTTGACTTGACTATTTGACTTTACCGTCACTTCGACAGTATTTCAGTCATATAGCGACGTCCAGCTAATTACATGTGGAGGGAGACCCCGTATGCACGAAGACATCCGGGTAGAACCACCGACCTACCGCAAGCCAGCTGGAAGACTTCCTCACATGAAAATCCGAACGACCCTGTCGGGATTCGAACCCACGCGGTGAGGGCCTGAGTGAGTGTTAAAGTCAGCGACATTACCATCTCGGCCTCGAAGGCCCCCATTATCTGTTTAAAGGTAGGAGAGAACAAATGTGATTAAGTCTATTTTGAATATTCACTCATATATAAAGAATTAAGGTGAACTTCAGGACTACTTATATGGAGTAACCATGTGTTATTACAAAATAATGTCACTTTTTTTATACTTCATTTCCATCACATCACGTTTCCCACGTAGGCTCGTTTAGGTCTTATGGGTTGGACAAAGTGACGCAGACGCCTCTCTAGTTATACCGCACTGTCTCGCTGTAGCAGTAGCGGTTTGGAATTGACGTTTTGTATGCGTCAGTTCTAAATGACTGTTTAATCTGACGTCAGTTACGCGAGGCCTGCCAGTTCGAGAACATCACAAACTGTCCCAGTTTGCTAAAACCTTGAACAAAGACTTTTTAGTATTTCTGTGGCAATGAAATGCCCGTGCGACAACATCGAAGTAATCACTTCAATTGACGTTCAAAAAAATAAAAAAGCGACTTTGAAAAAAAACTTAAAATGTTTTGTGATTTTGTTTTTCTCTTAAAACTTGGAAGAAAGTATTGAGAATTTATTTTACCTATTTCACATTTCTTCAGACAGTGCACGGGTTAATCGTGCAAAACGTTCATTTTGGCGATACGTAAACCTTTCATGGCGGGGGCCCTTAGTGTTAAACCTGTCCGTGTGTATTTTGGCACAAGTGATCCTTAAGAAAAGATGATGCGTCTCGAACAAGAACCAGTTCGCTAGCTGAAAAGTCAAGGTCACAGTCACTGACAAAAATATCACCCAAATACAAAATAGCGAGGGCATCCGTGTACTGTGGACACATATCTAGTCTAAAAAGATGCTGTATTGGTACGGGGTGGGGATGGGGGTTAAAGTAACCAGACAACTTGCAGAACACCTGTGATCATGATCTGACTGAACACAAGGGCAGTCCCAAGTGCCCACAGATTTGCAAGTGTCAGATCAGTATTTCATCAGTGGAGGAATACATCTCAGTCCTGAGAGGTAATGAGCTGACTTATCAGAACATAAGCTTATTTAAAGCAATTCAAATCACTTTATATTGCTACTTCCAGCAGCAACCAGATTCAAGTTTCAGATATAAAGTAATTCTTGAGTTAGTCAATCATCGGGAGGCCATGTTTATCACGGGATCAACTTTAATTTAGGAATGGTAGTGCGGTGACCATTTGTGCAAAAAGAAATTACATTTTATCCCTTGGCTTTATAGAAGAAGAACTTTGAATTTTCTTTATAAAGAATATATAAGGAAATAAGCCGACCCCCTAGGGGCCTCACTCTTCAACAATTCAACATTATTTTAGCAATGAGGTTACAATACATGTCAAAAGGAATTAAATTTTAACAACCACTTGCTTCACAGAAGAATAATTTTGATTTTTTTATATATAGAGCTGTATAAGGAAACTACCCAGCCCCTTAGCTGCCTCATATTTTAACTTTATCTTAGCAATTATGGTTAACAGCCTTGAGGTGAAAAGGAATTTAATTATAACCATTGTTTTCATAGAAGAAGAATTTTGATTTTTATACAAAGTATATGAGGAAACTAACTGATCCCCTAAGGGTCTCATTTTTCAAGGGATCAACTTTATTTTAGCAAATATGGTAGAGAGTTATGAGGTGGCCATATATGAAAAAGAAAATTAAATTTTGACCATTGGAGATCTTTGAAGTTTTTTTTAAGTAAAACTAGAGATTTGTTTTCATAGAAAACTGGTGTCACCCCCTTCCCCTCACACACACATATACACTAAGGCATACGGTATCATATGCAAATAGTTAAAGGGCTGACTATTGATAAAGCTCCGCACAGAGTTATGGCCCTTGTGTGTGATACTTCCTCTCATCAATTTCTTTTCAATAGCATAAGTAGAACAGAGTAAACTTGCGGTCAAGAAATTGTGAAAAGGGGAATAACTCCAAAAATACTGAGGCCAGAGTTATGTGCACGACACTTTCTCTCATTAATTTCTTTCCATAAATGAAATTTAATTTCAATAGCATGAGTCGAATGGGAGTTATCTTAAGGACACGAAATTGCATAAAAGCGGAAAGACTTCAACAAGAAACATTGGAAATGCATTATGCTCTAGTACTGCAATTCTTGTCTATATCATCTACCCACAAGCTTCAAAGTTATATGTCTCATAGTGCATGAGTTATGCTCCGGATAAAATTTAATTGAATATGAAATTAAACAACGGGCAATAACTCCAAAAATATGATTTGCAGAATGGAGGTTCTTGTGCAGTGAAATTCTCCTTTGTGAAGTCTATTCACCTATAAATTTTCAAGGCTACATTTCTCATAGTGTATGAGTAATGCGAGAAATGCTCTTGACAAAAAAATAACAAAGGGCAATAATTCAAAAAATATGATGCACATAGTTATGGTTATTGTGCATGACACTCTTCCAACAGGAGGTCTATTCACCTGTGAAGTTTCTAGGTAATAGCTTTTATATTTGTTGAGTTTCGTTCCAGACAAAAAATAATTCTGATATTTAACAAAGGGCAGTAACTTCAAAAATATGATGCGCAGAGTACGATTTATTTTTTATTTTTCGGGGGCGGGGGAGACATTATTCTTGTGATTGCAATGCCAACCTGACTTCTGCATAGATCAAGTTTATTCTAGCAACATTTTTGTGAAGGACCACTCAAGAATCATCCATGCCAAGTTTTATCAGTTTCGGAGGAGATGTCGTTTAAAGCAACTTGTTGACAACAGACGACGGACGCAGGTCGATCACAAAAGCAAAAGATCACGTTGTGCTCTGGTGAGCTAAAATATTAGTTTCAGTTGAGTATTATTTTTAATTCATTTCGTGCCATATTTGAGATTTAAAGTTTGAATGTCGTAAGGTATAAAGAGTAACTGTTAAGTAAATATGAAAAAGAAAAAAAAATCTTACATTGTGTAGAAGAAATGTAATGCTTTGAATATAAAAATTCTAAAAAGCAAGAGGGCCATAATGGCACTGGATCGCTCAACTGGTATCAAACTTGGTAGAGGTCTACAAGCCCATGTTACATACCAAATATCTAACCTTCAGGCCTTGTGGTTTCTGACAAAAAGATTTTTTCTATATTTTTTCTTTATACGTCTACGTAAAATAAAGTGGCTCCTGAGGCGGGGCCGATTTTGACCCCTGAGCCATGATGTGAACATGCTTGGTAGATGTCAACTAGGCCATGTTACATACAAACATCTAAATTACAGGCCTTGTGGTTTCTGACAAGAAGATTTTTCATTTTTTTCCAATATTAGTCTAAATAAAATCAGGTAAAACCTGGGGCGGGGCAAACTTTGACCCAAGGGCCATGATTTGAACAAACTTTGTAGAGGTCTACTAGACAATGCTCCAGGCCTTTTGGTTTCTGACAAGAAGATTTTGTAGTTTTTTTTCTATATTGATTAGCATATGTTAATCAAAGTTACCACTGGGGCGGGGCCAATTTTGATCCCAGGGCCATGATTTGAACAAACTTGGTAGAGGTCTACTACACAATGTTACACACCAAATATCTAAACTCCAGTCCTTGTGGTTTCTGAGAAAAAAATCTGATGTTATTTTTCAATATAAGTTCATGTAAAATAAAGTGACCCCTTGACCCCTGGAGCATGGCCAAGTTTGGCCCCCAGGGTCATGATTTGAACAAACTTTGTAGAGGTCTACTAGACAATGCCACACACCAAATATCTAAGCTCTAGGACTTGTGGTTTTAGAGAAGAAGATTTTTTTAAGATTTCAATTTTTAAATCTATTTTTAGCTCCTGTGACCTAATTATGCAACAGACCGGAACCATTTGAACATTCTTTTAGGGATCCCCTTTGGAACATCCTTGCCAAGTGTGATCACTTTCCCATCTGGAGTTTCAGAGAATAATTTTTAAGTAAAATTGTTGACAACTGACGACTCACGACGACGGACGCCGGACAAAGGCTGGTCCCAAAAGCTCACCATGGCACTTCGTGCCAGGTGAGCTAAAAATCTAAGTTAAAAAGTTGTTTGTTTGTTGGGTTTAACGTCCCACCGACAGTATTTCAGTCATTTAGAGATAATGCCTACTTGAGACAGATATTGTGCTGCCAGACTGCAGTATCATACCGTAGACATGTGACATGATACCACACCCAGTCGCATTATCCTGACACAGAGCCAACCAGTCCTGCAACTACCCTTATATGCTGAGCGCCAAGCAAGGAGCTATAACAGTACTAATTTTTACGGCTTTGGTATGTCGCGGCCGGGGATCGAACCCACGACCTCCCGCTCTCGAGGCGGACGCTCTAACCACTCGGCCACCGGGGACGGTAAAAAATGTTAAAAAGGGGCATAACATTCTTTTCAGAACTACGCCCCTTGTCTTACAACTGCTCCTTGTCATGATTATTAAGTATTCCAAGTTTCGATGTTATATCTATCATAATTTTCAATTCAATATACTAATTCAGTAATTTTCATCAAATTCTAAGTTAAATAAGGGACATAATTCGGAAAATATAGCTTTCAGAATGATGCCGCTTTTCTTACAACTGCGCCTTGTCGCAGGTCAGTATCCCAAGTCTGGTGTTGATACCTATAAAAATGTTTGAGCAATGTTCTACATTAAAGTTTTTGCACACGACGACGCCGCAGCGATCATAATAGCTCATCTTCTTCGAAACAGACGAGCTAAAAACAAACCGTTAAATGATACATGGTTATCATATAAGGATAACGCAAGCCAGATCATTATATTGTTTTTCTAAAACGGTACACAGAAAGAAATACAAAACACATATATATTTAATGGATATAGAGTATTAAAAAAGGGAATGTTATAGACTTGTCGGGCTTCATGTATCAGTAAATCTTTATTTCATCATATTGTCGCATATATAGCACATAATTGTGAAATTATCGTTAAAGGATAGCTATACTAAAACATAATTATAACAAAAATGCATTTCTTAATATATAGACCAAAGACCAATTAAACCTATCAGAGATCCGCAACTCTGATATAGGTAAATAACAAATCACGAGAAGCAACGTGAGATGCATAGAATTGCTAATATCAGTTATAAATATACTGAGTTTTGTGTTCAATTTATTTTCGATTAAACCATGTCTAGTTTGATCTCAGATCTTTTATTGGATGATACTGTAAAGCGTTGGTCTGTTAATCGTCTGAAAGATGTAAACGTCTCAGCGAGATCTCATTCAAATCCCATTGTTTTTGATTTTGTTTTGTCACGGGGGAAAACTTATTTCGGACCGTTTTATTTCTCCGTTGAATAGGTCTTTGTGTATATTTGAAAACAAAAAGAGATAAGTTTCACAGCAAACTGACTAATACTATGGATATATAGACTCAGCCCAAACTATTAAAAACAGTATGTAATGGACACTAAATCAGCAACTGAAACAAAATACAGATAAATATAATTTTGAATCTAAATATAACAAAGATACCGGTTAAATAATTTTTAACGACTATAAAATCAATGGAATTTGAAAGAAACATGTCAGATTTGTCAAACAAATACACGCAACAATGATCAGCGTTTAAATTAATAATTTTACTTCATTCATTTAAATACACTTTAGTTGATTCAAAAGTCAACAAATAACGATCTTATTTTTGTTTTAAATTGGACATACGTTTTAGATATGTCATGTACCGGTAAAATACCCCTTAATATTGGTAATTTTATTTAAAATCCCAGACATTATGTCAACTTTTTCCAAGATTTGAGAATAATTCTTTCACTTTTGCTGAAAAAAAATAGGGGAAAAGTTTTATGGAATCAAAAGAGGCCCCTTGATAAGTGACTGTCTTTCAATGTCTATTTTGATTGCTTTCAGCAAATTCGCAGCAGATATACAGTTTATAACCTTAGTTTTATTAAATATATATTGAAATGAGGCAAGTAAAGTATGTACAAAAATAGACATATCTCCCGCAGATTGAATTTTGTTGAAGACATGACATTGCTGTGAGAAATACCAATGTTTATATAAGTTAGAAATCGATGTCACGTACAGGATAAAGCTTCGAAATCTGAAACGTTCTGTCAGCCTATATAAATCATCAGCCGAATTTGTAAACCAGTAATTTGATTACAGCACACTGGTCTACACGTGTCTGATATTGAAATGGTTAAAGGGTATCATAGAATATTCAAAGTGGTGCAGCATTCTTTATTTTTGTTACATGTCTTTCAGATCGGCGAGTATAACATCGCTTAGTTTGTCGTTAAAATCAGATTCACGTCTGATACCGAGCCAACCGGGATGCCTCTTTTTGGAATGTATGGCGTTGTCCTAGTAACCATCTTGATGCAGTCGATAATCGGACAGACGGATAAACACAGGGTGCAGCCTGAAGTGAATGAAACGTTTTGTGCTTTAAATGAGCAAGTTTTTTGGTCTGATAATTATTTAGTGAAGGAAAATAGAAATACATGATCAACTGTTAATTCAATTTGGAAGGAATATTTTAAGCGGTAGATATTAACAACGGTAGAGAGCTGTATATAAAACATAATATAAAGAAATACTTTCAGAAGAACAATTTGTGGCTTACTACCAAGTAAGATCTAGTGTTAGAATATAACTAGAATACTTAAGATAATTACATTTAGGTTATAGTTTTTTTCCCTTTCCTTCAGTACATACTGGTATATATATAATATATATATGTCGTATAAACTATATTCTCCGTGTCTTAAGCGTGAAATAGACTATTATACATAAATCAAGCAACTAATTTAAACATATTTTATTGATAGTTATATGTAACACATATATTTTACAAAATACAAGTGTATACAAAAAGTATAAGATCTTGAAGCTAAAGCTGATTGTTCAATGTAGTTCCTATCTCGATATAAAGACAATCCTTCACATAAAATCAATCTTCTCCTTACCCTCACATTAAACTCTCAAATTAAGAAAAGGTGGGGGGAATAAATAAATCCAAGACAAGAAGTCAATGAAAATAAATATATCTAGACATTTAAAAATACCAGACTCTGTGTATGTAGGTCTTAAGAGAGATACAAAACGTAAAACGAAGAGTAACTCCACATTTATCAGGCAGGTGTCTGTGCTCTTTAAACTAACAAAATATGGTAGCATTGCGATTGTTTGACGACCGGCAGAGAGATCTGAATTCCTTTGATATTGAAATACTATGACAACGTTGTAGATTTAGTTTCATTGGACTAAGAATATATAGCTTAAACTTATATATCTTTCATCGATTGGGAAACACGTTCTAACAACATTTTTCGCCATTTTATTGTATGACTTATTATATAGACAGCCCCTTACCTGTACAGTCCGAGTTCACTCTAGGCAGGTGTGTTTCAGGGTCAAACTCAATGGCTGGTATCCCGAGTCGTTACAGGTCATATAACATTTACCACAGTTGATGCACATATCCTGTTAAATACAACAAGTGAAAAGAAAAATAAAGAAGAAAGGCAATATCAACAAAGCCAAACTGTTTAGACAAAATGATCAAAATTCGGTTCATTTTAGAATTACTCATTATTTTATATCAAGACAAATGATAACATAAATACTAAACAGTAGATATCATGCTTGTTTGATATCTTCTATAAAACCACATCACATTCACAATTTTGAAATTAAGCATAACTCTTATTCAACTTGACAACTATATGCAACCTGGTAAGATGCAGCAAGACAGGGACCGGGTCAATTGAGCTACAGGATCTCTCGCTTATAATAATTAATAATAGGATCAATGAGCAAATAGCTCCATCGTCTGCAAGCCAAAGGGCAGTTTACTGGGAATTTATACAACGATCCCAAGTTGGTTGTCAAATATGACCAGGTGAACAGCCACCAATAGTGAATAGGTAACTGACATTAGCTTGTAGTAAGTAGTAGCTAAAGTCAACAATACTAAATGACCCCTCAACGCTTCATTTTCAGACGAACCTCATCAATCAAAGCGACCACTTGTTCCTTGTTGTTGAGATCTCCATAGGAACCAATCATCGACAGAGCCTTGCCTATCACGTCCTGTGGTAAAAATACAAATAACCTACAATGGCTGTCGATATATGGCATATTTCGTCTTTTATAGCAACACCCTGTCCCCATTTTGGTAGAAAATGAGATATATATGAAAAATGTAACACATGATTATCAAACAATAAATTCTATAAAAGTTGATTTCCATTAATTTTACATCCATTTATTTACTTATCATAACATAATTAATAAAGTTGTCGAGAAAGACTGCTACAACTACCAATACTTCTCATTCAATGGCAAAAGTGGAATACAAACAAGACAAAAATATGACCTTGACATTAGGGACCGGTTTCTTTGGTTCAAGCGCAGGTCGGAGGGAGGCTGGTTTCTTGGCAACGTCCAGCAGATCAGCGTTCTTGTAGTTGTCAGCGATGATGGTCTTGCGTTTTTCTAGGTAGGGTCCAAACGACGGTAGACCCTGCAGTAATGCCGACGTAAATTGTTCACACTTTTAAATACGCTATAAATGTTGATGATTGCTATTTATATTTTTTTTTAAATAAGGTTAATGTTTGTTTGATTGTTTGTTGGGTTTTAAGTTTCACCGACAGTATTTCAGTCATTTGGAGACGATGTCTACTTGAGACAGATATAATGCTGCCACACTGCAGTATCATGCCGTAGACATGTGGCATGATACCACACCCAGTCACATTATCCTGCCATCGGGTCAACAAGTCCTGCAACTACCCTTATATGTTGAGTGCCAAGCAAGGGAGCAATCTTGGGGCAATAGTCAAATGGTATTCATGAGCTGGTCTAACTATTGAATTAAAACTATGGAAAACAAGCATCGTGCACAGTATCGTGCACTCGGTACGTTAATCAAGTATGTTATCTGCATTATAGTAATAAAGCTTTAAAGACCTCTCGTACGAAAATGAAACGCAATAATCATATGGAACCAGTTTCATGGGGCGACTGACATGCTAATAAATATTAACTTTCCATCGGAATTACCCCTGAAGATTAGAACTTTCAACTAAGTCAGGGTTTAAAACGAAATCATGCAAGTAATTTTGACAATTTCAGATTTGGACGGTAAAGTGAATGAAGCATATAGAACGGCAGCAATATGAAATAATGTTTAAATTGCACTAACTGCGACATATTTTCGTAAATGAGACATATTTGTGTAATACTAAACAGAAGATTGGATAAGTTAATCAACACCACATCCTTCAAGTTGTTTGCAGTAATTTAGTCAATTGCTTTTTGTCACAGCGAGTAACAATATAACTGTAATCAAGGAAATGAAACAAGAACAAACAAAAAAAAAAAAACAAAAAAACATGTTCGCAATTTATCACAGCAACTCGCATGGACTTTCCGTACCCGCAAATTGCTTCACTTTTTTGACAAACTAATTAAACACAGAATTTTGCTCGCATTATATTTTCATTGAAGTTAAAGAAATAATATGATAACAACATAAGCTACCTTTCCAACCAAATCTTGCAGTTTCGGTACAGTCTTTCCTTGTTGGTGTTTAACCGTTGGAGGACTTTGTCCGTCCCATCCGGCCAATTCGTCCAGACTTTTGAGGTAAAGTAATGCCTTTAGGCCCAGTACATAGTCCTCGACCAGGGTGAAGTCTTGATTCTGCACAGCGCTGCAGACCTAGAGAAAGGTCAATATAGCCTGGCTAATGTGACAAATTCTCATGTCCATCACGGGGTTTTAAGGTTAAAGTCCCCCAAACAGAATTTCGGTCAATGTTAAGATGCAAATGGCATAACACCACACCCATGATTCCACGCACGGTCACATTATCCTGTTACACTGTAAACATGACAATTCATTTTAAATACGTGTACATGTATCTATTTGTAAACAAGCCTAGAAGACCGTTACGATTTGACGTTTTATTGTTAGTACCTAATAAATTGGTTTTGCCCATTACCTGAAGGACCGATGCTCCCGCCTGTAAGAACTGCAGGCCAGCCTCTGCAGAATCGATGCCACCAGTGGCAAGTATCGGGAATCCTGGAAGTGTTCGAGCGATGTCTGATACGGCCCGAAGTGCAATCGGTCGAATGGCGTTACCAGAAACGCCACCATAGGTTGTTCTCTTAGCTTTTCCGATACTTGGCCAAGCCTGGCCTTGTCCTTTCAAACCCATCAAGCCAGATACGGTATTCGTAGCAGTCACACCATCTGCCTTACCTGTTGAAACATTGTTCAGTGATATTTAAAGTTGCAATAACACAATTATTATAAAACAAAAGCGAATGAAACATTTACTCAACTGTTACAATAAATGAGTTGTTACTACCAGTTACCAGCCCAGTTAAAAATCAAGAGAAACGTAAATTGTAGTCCATTTTCAACAATAAAGAAAGCATTTTGAGTTTACAGAAAATATGAATTTAGAAATAAAAATAATGAAAGATATATAGATTTGAGTACTGTGAAATCATTAATATTCGTGCGACACAAATTTTCGTCGATTTCATGTAGGGTTTTATCCACGAATATTAACCCCACAAAAACTTGTCTCTTGTATAGACCTCACGTTATTCTAGAACATAGATCCACGAATAAAAATACAACGAAATTCCCGTAAGCACATAATCAACGAAATTTAATGTCAACGAAAATTAATGATTTTACAGTATTGCATTCTAGTTTTATTGAATAATTATCTATGAGTTTAACAAACGTTCACATTTTTCTTATCCCTAGAGTAATCAACTTCTATTTCATCATTAAAAGGTTCAAGGCTTTAGCTGCTGATAAAATGGATATCCTGCATTATAACAATGCACGTATACCAAACATTACCTTCATAAGCAGCCTGAGCTATGGTGATGATGCTGGTAACATTTGGGGTCAGTTTAGCAAAGAAAGGGATTTTCACGGCCTCTCTGACCCAACGGCAGATGTTCCTGACCATTTCCGGATCCTGTCCACAGGCCAGCCCCATTCCCCGCTCTCCCATCCCGTGAGGACAAGACAAATTCAGCTCCAGGGCGTCAGAACCGGCCGCCTGAACATACATACACATATATGGGGTGTTGGTACAAAACTTAATTCAATTTTGCTTAAATGAATGATACAAACTCAATATTGCACTCAATGATTTAGTTGTGATAAATATTTCTAACAAATGTTTATTTGAAAATGTTGGGCATATATAATTTCTGCGAATATATATATATATATATTTCGCCCGCAATTTGGTAAATGCAGTGTGTGATATCTGGCTTAATTTATTGGTTATGTTTGATTATGATCAGAAATATAGGTTAAATCCAAGGTCAGATTTAACAAGTATACCCCATAAAATTTTAAAAAATGACATTTATACAACAGTGTTTATTTTATGTTTTCTCATATTGTGGCTTTGACCTATTTGTTATTTCGTAGACGACACAAATCGACACTCAATTAAATGAATATCCAGGAGACAGATGCAAGGTTTAGCAAATGACACGCTTCGCCAGAAGCAACCATAGCTGGCAAAGTTAATGCCCAAAAATCGAGAAACTTTTAAAACACAGTTGACAATACCATTCAAAAAGTATTTACGTATCAGCTCATGTGCATTTATCCAAATTTAATTCAACTTTAACACAAACATTAACAACACACACTAAACATTAAAATGTGTACAATTTGATTTTTCCCAAGGATAATATAAAGAGCGATGTAATTCTGTCTTGCAAGATCGCACAAAACCTAATTAAGGGGTGTGGTTATATTAAACAAATATATGTGCTGGTATATATGTAATTTATATACGCCACATAAATAGGTCCACAAATTCGAAAAGGCAACGCTTCTATGGCGAATCAAATATTCGAAGGATTGACGTCAAATTTCAAATACGTATAGCATCGCTTCCAGAGAAGTTAGAAAGCTGATATTTGGACTGAATATTAGTTTTCAATAGTTCTTTTCAGTCTGTGAGGAAGAACGTAATATGACGTCTATACGTGTATATGTCATGTAGATAATGTTCACAAATGACTGAAATACTGTCGGTGGGCCGTTAAACCTAGGGTAACAAAGAATCGGATAAACGTCATAGAGATATCGGAAGTTGTTGAATGGGGCGGCAGGGGTGGAGTTTTGGAGACGATGTCTATTACCCATGTAAGAAAGGGTCTAGGGCGTTCCTCTGAGCTTTTTATATTTCTCAATATTTATTTAAAAGCTAATTCAAAATAGTTGGTATATTCAATAATGACTTTTAATAATACTAGATAATATTTTGCTGGCCTTATGGCATTACCACACATAAAATAATTTCCGTTTGTTTGATATTATAATAATAATGAATATATCACATTGGTGTCGAAAGGTGGTCCCTAAAAAATTTAAAACCTCGGGTATGTCATGTACACACCTCAGGTATACCATGTCAACGTGTCCTATCCATATTTCATCTGCACATGATGTATCCTCGGTTTGATTAATCTAATCATCTAGTTGTACAATTTACAGTTTAAAAAAAAATCAGTATCTGACGTTTTCTAATTAAGAGGGATAAGTACAAGGTAGAGGAAGATAAATGAGATCGAAATAAAAGGGGGAAGAAACAAAAAAGAAAAGGCAAGAAAATATTAATATAAATTCTGAACATCATATTTAATGTCAATCTGACATTAGGACGTAAAACCTAACATACATGTTTTATTACAAACAAAGGTAGATGTATGTCTCAAACATCTTTAGGGAACAGGTATTACACCGACCATTACTTTACGCCATAGAGGGTCTTGAAATATTTTCGACCCATTCCAACTTATCTTCAGAAAACACCAAAGGGCCACGTAGCCCGTGTAATGAAGTCGTTCCGATGCCGCAATCAAACATGGATTGCGTGGGTAAAAACAAGTAATCCTAGTTACTAGAATACATGATAATACTATATACTAATTGTTTTACTATATACAATATGGTGACGTAGGAAGTACGTTCTTGATGTTAAACACTTTCTGGCCGGGGGTCTAGGTGCTACCTGGGACATCTGGCACAGGGTATTTAATCTAGGTATATTATCCAGCTGTCGACCAATCTTGTTTACCCAAATAATATTGGTCTCGATCTATATAACAGGATATAAATGTCCCTTATTTGAATTGCAAATTAAATAATTAAACTTTTTTGTTGAGGCAATTTAAATTTCATGTTGATTGGACATTGAGAACATATTTAAATTAACTCTTGAAGTAGGTTGAAAGAATAAGTATGATAATAATTATAACTTGATTTCGTTTTATTCTAAACAAACAATAGGGCTTTCTGCTTTGCAAACCGTATCAAATCTGATCAAATTTAATTACATATCCCGAAGAACATCATCTGTGAAAAAAATGAAATAATCCGTCCGGAGTTGACAGCTGCAGAGCGCAAACTAATATTGATAGCAGATGAAATCTATGACGTTAAAAAAAAAAGTCATTATATTCAAAAGGACACTCAATAGATTTGCTTCCTGTTATAATTTTATGATGCTGGCTCTTCAAGAACCCCCTTAAAAGGAACCCGAGTTATTTTCAGAATTGGTGTCCCACAAGGGAATATTCAACCACTTGTCCTCTTAACATGTAAAATAGGTATACAAGGTTCCTTTCCTACCTAATAAATATTTCTTATTTTTTATTTATTCATATATTTTCCTTAAGGAATTTAAAGCATTTATAAAAACAGCGCATAATACCTATAATGTTAAGAAATAAAAAAAAATGGGCATTATGTGAGATCAACTGCAGAGGCACGAGGAAAAATGATTTTTCAGAAGGTTTTATTTTCATGTTAAATTCTTATGTAATGTCATATTTTATATAGATTCCGATTCCGTTAGTAAGGTCTTCAAATTTCCAACATTTTACTTGGTATATGTTTCTACCTATCTGTTGCGGCTTTTGAGATATAGACAGTTAAACCTCAAGAAAATGGCAAACATCGTCAAAATGAGGTTCATATCAATTATTACTTCTCGACTGTAATCTTTGTTATTGATGATCATATCATTAAAATCTGAATACCATTGAAACAGCATTACACCAAGCTATAGATAATGTTCTCAAATATATTTAAAAAAAAAAAATAGTTTCTTAGAACAAGAGGGCCATGATGGCCCTGAATCGCTCACCTGATTACCATTGCTTCAACTGATGTCAAGGTTTTTAATGGAAGGAATTAATTTAAAACATTTTACCCCTGACAATACTACACACCAAATATCTAAGCAATGGGCCATATGGTTTCAGAGAAGACTTGGGTGCAGGGTCATTTATAATCGTAGGGCCAAGACTTTGAAATTTTTTGTAATGAACCATTAGATGCTACTACATACCAAAAATCTTAGCTCTAGGCCTTATTGATTCATAGAAGAAGATTTTTTAAGATTTTCCTATTTAACTCTATGTAAAACAAGTGACCCCTGGTGCGGGGTCATTTATCACCATTGGGCTATGATTTGTACAATCTTGGTAGTGGCCCATAAGATGATGCTACATACCAAATATCTAACCTCTAGGCCTTATGGATTCATAGAAGAAGATTTTTTTAAGATTTTCCTATATAACTCTATGTAAAACAAGTGACCCCTGGTGCGGGGTCATTTATAACCGTAGGGCTATGATTTGTACAATCTTTGTGGTGGCCCATAAGATGATGCTTCATACCAAATATCTAAGCTCTAGGCCTTATGGATTCATGGAAGAAGATTTTTTAAGATTTTCCTATATAACTCTATGTAAAACAAGTGACCCCTGGTGCGGGGTCATTTATCACCATAGGGCTATGATTTGTACAATCTTGGTAGTGGCCCATAAGATGATGCTACATACTAAATAACTAAGCTCTAGGCCTAATGGATTTATAGAAGAAGATTTTTTAAGATTGTCCTATATAACTCTATGTAAAACAAGTGACCCCTGGTGCGGGGTCATTTATAACCGTAGGGCTATGATTTGTACAATCTTGGTGGTGGCCCATTAGATGATGCTTCATACCAAATATCTAAGCTCTAGGCCTTATGGATTCATGGAAGAAGATTTTTTAAGATTTTCCTATATAACTCTATGTAAAACAAGTGACCCCTGGTGCGGGGTCATTTATAACCGTAGGGCTTTGATTTGTACAATCTTGGTGGTGGCCCATTAGATGATGCTACATACCAAATATCTAAGCTCTAGGCCTTATGGATTCATAGAAGAAGATTTTTTAAGATTTTCCTATATAACTCTATGTAAGACAAGTGACCCCTGGTGCGGGGTCATTTATCACCATTGGGCTATGACTTGTACAATCTTGGTAGGCATCCACTAGACAATGCTTCACATTAAATATCTAAGCTCTAGACCCTGCAGTTTTGCAGAAGAAGATTTTTAAAGTTTGCATTTTTATAATCTATTTTTAGCTCCTGTGACCTAATTATGCAATGGACCAGAACCATTTATACAACTTTAGTAGAGCTTCATCCAAGGAACATTCCTGCAAAATATTTTTCAAATTGGCCAAGCCGTTTAGGAGAAGATGTTGTTTGAAGCAATTGTTGACGCCGGACGCACGGACGACGGACGCCGGACAAAAGGCGATCAGAAAAGCTCACCTTGAGCACGTTGTGCTCATGTGAGCTAAAAAGCAATCAAATGATTGGGACCAACTGCAGAAGTGCAGGAAAGAACGGTTTTAATTATTGCTCATTTTTCATGTAACTTCCTTATATGATGTCCGATTTCAAACAGCTAGGTACCGTTAGAAAGGTCTTTAGATTTCCAACATTTCACTTGTCATGTATCCACCTATCTCTAACGGCTTTTGATATATAGTCAGTTAATTCTCAAGAAACCTGCAAAAATTGGCAAAAACAAATCAATAAATACTACCCGACTTTTAGTTAATGTTCCGATTATTAAAGTCTACATACCATTTAAACGGCATTGTATCAAGCTATGAATAATGTATTGAAATAGCTGGCCTGGGCCTCTATTATACAGATATATTAAAAATGTATTTTCAAAAAACTAAAAGTTTCTTAGAAAAAAGGAAATTAATAACTGGGACACCCTGCATAAGTGCAAGTAAGAACGGTTTAAACCGGTTCTTATTTTTTTTCATGTAACTTCATTATATAATGTCCAATTTCTAAAAAGCTGGGTACAGTTAGAAAGGTATTCGAATTCCAAACATTTCACACGTTTTAAATAAAAAGATATCTTTAACAATTTTAGATATGGACGGTTATACCTCGAGAAAACAGCAAAAGAATATGCAAAAATATGCTCATTTGTTTCGTTTTCTCCCTATAATTCTATGAATCTTAGCCCAATCTTTAAATTTCAAACACCAATACAACCAACGGTCAGGCATTCTTCTACAAATTATGTTCATGCACTAATTTACAAAATTCAATATTTGTTAAGATATAAGAAGTTAAATGCACTTGCGGTACCGTCATTGTTTTCCTGCAATAACTCAACTGATTCAATCCCGATCTTCAAAAACTGAATATCATCTGAAAGGTCGTTCAAAGCACTACAAATTATACCCATAGTGTCTCAGTAGAATATTTATCGTTTTTGAGATATTTAAGGCCGAAGAAAAACCGATGATTGACATGTGACCTTGACCTTTATGGTCTTCCGGAAACGGAAGTTATTTTTTACAATAAGATGCTATGTTGCACCTTCCGTGAAAATTTACGCAAATCGGCCAAAAAACTAAGGCGCACAGTGCTGAAAAACCATGAGTTTTTAACTGAAAGTTAGTTAACGCGTCATGACGCCATTTGACGTCATATGACGTAAGTCTTCGTAGAGCTGATAGAATTTGATAGGACACAAGTTCTGACCAAATATAAAGTTTCTAGCTTATCTGTAAGCTTCGTTATACTTAAATACATTTCCAGATCCAAAGTTTGTGTAACCATAGAACCTTGGTCTTTACGAATCTTGCAAAACGTATATGGAGGTGCACATCTAGAATGTAATTTATACATTTTGTAAAAATATGCTATTCCTCCCACAAATGACGGCTGTAGAGCGCGTAAAACATCGGTAGTTTTTCTCAACCCTGGCGTGACGTCACATGAAAACGAGGACGATGTACTTACGTTCACCTACTCATGATTCGATTTAAAATCATTGATCCTGTCTCCGGGGCCTCCGTGGCCGAGAGGGAAAAGTAGCTGACTTCAACACTCACTCAGCTCCTCACCGCGTGGGTTCGAATCCCGGCAGGGTCATTCGGATATTCATGTGAGGAAGCCTTCCAGCTGGCTTGCGGTAGGTCGGTGATTCTACACGGATGCCTCAGTGCATTCGGGGTCTTCCTCCACCTGTATTTAGCTGGACGTCGCTATATGACTGAAATACTGTCGAATCGACGGTAAACTCAAATAGTCAAGTCAAGCCTGATCCTGTCTCTAAACGGAGCGATGCATGCCTCATAATGACGGAAGTGTACATTAAAACCTTATCAGTTTAAAATATGACTTCCTCATCAGCAATATAAAGGGTGTCGCTTTGAAACAGATATGCTGGTAATTATACACAATTGCCCATTAAATATCATGTGTCTATGGTTTTCTCGATGTAATGCATGCTGCTAATAATCAGATATCAAATTAAAATGGGGTTTTGATATGGTACTTCCTTTTTATTATGTCTCCTCCTATATTTATATGGGGGAAATGTATTGTTTTTGTCTAAGTTGTCTGTCTGCCCGTTTGTCTGTCCCAATTTTTGTCCGGAGCATAACTCAAAAAGGATCAAAGCAGAATATGTGCACTTATCCAATTCTAATTTTAAATTTATGCAAAAGCGTAAGACTCACACAAGACAAAAACACACGAATTCATTTTTTTTTCAGAGTGATGCAAATTCATTATTACACTCAGGAGGTCGTGCTCTCGATCCCCGGTCTGACATACTAAAGTCGCAAAATATGATACCAGTGTAGCTCCCTTGCTTGGCGCTAAGCATATAATTGTTTTTCCTGGTCTGGTCGGCCCGGTGTCAGGATAATGTTACTTGATGTTACATCATGCTACATGTCTACGACGTGATACTGCAGTGTGGTAACACACTTAAATATCACCAAAATAACCAGCACTTTGATATGTCATGTCGGTATTATTTCGTCCAAGACATAGATAACAACCACAATATTTAGTTTTTTCATACATATAAATATTCTTTTTTCTCAGACTGATAAAATCAGCGTGGATTGAACGTTTCATGTATGTGTTTTGAATGTTTCGAAATAACAGATTGCAAAGAATGTGAAATAGAAAAGGTCTACGATAGTTTGGCATGTTTCAAGGTTTGAATTACAGCAGTTGATTTTTTTTGTTTGTTTTAATATGAGTATTTTATGAAAATTGAAAAAAAAGTATGCACAGCCGTAAAATGGAGAATCAAAGAATAAAATTATACTTATAACGACGGTTTTCTACAAAATCATCCAAGTTTTTCTTACACAGTTACAAGCACCAACCATGCAACTGTTTATTGACAAAGTTTCTCACAGAAAGATTTACTTATTATCCCCACAAACTGCGGATCATTCCCGATAAGCCATATCAAATTACTCTCATATGTTCTTGGGTAGCAAACAAACATTTTTGTGTTTACTGGTAATCGTCATCTAGGATTCTAGGTCATAACCCTTACATATACAACCGAATAAATTTAGTAACAATGTTGACATTGTAAATGTACGATGTCATTAAAATGAAATACTAATTAAAAGTAGATAGATATAGTATAAGTTGTAAGTTCGCGGAATTGCTTTATTACTGAAAACTGGATTAGAAAAGGAAAAATAAAAAACATCACGAGATACGTTTACTCAGGACTGACACAGGGCTCAAATATTATTTAGATACATTGAACAATAAAGCTTGCATGAACCATTGAACAACAGTACTATGTGGTACTTGAAGCACGCCGACGTCAACGTTGGGTCACGCTGACGTTACTTAAACGTCAACGTCTAGTGTCCGGTTAACTTTCTCAACGTAATCACCACCTCTCGTCTTAAGAATACGTTGTACTGTGTAATACGAGAGAGATAGCTGCTTTGCAATACCTTGTACCATTAACCGTCTGTCATTATCTAACAGTTCCTTCACTAACGCTGTGTTTTCAACAGTGACTGTCGATGTCGGCCGACCTGGTCTTTCGTCATCAAACACTGAGGTTCTACCATACCTAAACTGCTTGTGCCAATTGTAGACAAATGTTTTTTCCATAGGTTGGTAATGTATCCAACATTTTAATTTGTCTTAGTGCCTCTATAAAAGAAAGTTTGAGTCAACCACAAAATTTGACAACTTTTTTGAAGCCATGGCCATAACAGTCTGCTGCGAAATAACCGTCCAACACAACATCTTCAAATTTCCCAGAAATTACGTCGAAATGTCACGCTAACGACAGTTTCATTCGCACCAAATTTGCTTTAAATTTGACTAAGCACTAGCCTGATTAATGAATTCAGAATATGTGAAATAACAGCGTGTTTCAAGTCACCAAACAGTGGTTGCTATGGAGACCATTTATTCTTCTTAAGTATTTAATACCTATTCACCTACCTGATAATGAAAGAGAATATAAGTTGTTATATTTGTACACGAGTTTTCATGTGATTTCATGAAGAAATAAATAATTGAGATGAGAATTCCGCGAATTTTCTGACCAGCCCTCGTATATATATATATATATATATATATATATATATATATATATATATATATATATATATATATTATTTAATGCTTTTCGGTGGATAATTATAGGGAAATATCCGTGAATTAAAAATGGTAATTTCAATGCTTAGAACAGTGAATATTACCATTTTCATAATTTTCATTCTGGAACTTGAACCCGACCCTACGTTATAAAATAATCGGAGGGTCATTTGTGCTGGGTTTTACAATACAGCTAATTTCTGGCCTTTAAAACAATAGATAATTAGAAAAAACGTTTGTTTTGGTGTAAGATCGATTAATAATTTCTCTGAGTGAACATAAAAAGTGATAGAAGCATATTCCAAAGCATGCACTACTTTTATACAAATATTTGCGCAACACTTAACTAGGTTTTGCATGAATGCGCAAGACTGAACGCATCCTTGAAACAGTAAACCTGTACACATTTTACTGTTTCACGTGAGTCTAAAGCTGTTGCATGAATATCTAAATAAAATTCGGATAAATGCACGTGAGCTGATAAAAACTTCTAGATACCTATGCATGTAATTGCTTACTGCTGTGTTAGTATCAGATATTTGGTCATTTACTTAGTTTCTTACACCCATGCATCTGTCTCCTTGATATACATTAATCGAATATCTATTGGCTTTGTATACGAACGAACATATAAGTCTTCTAGTGTAAAAAAAAGTACGGAGTTTATAGCCACAATTGAACGAATAAGCGTAAAACAAAATATAGTTTATATAGGCACACTATGAGAAGACCTGAAATAAACATATAGTGACTGTTGTATAATATTGAGTGATATTCGTTTGCATTGTACATATCTGATATTGGAATTGGAATGAGTACATATTCTAATGATAATCAAACATTACATAGATAATTATACCTAATTAAGGGGTGAAATGTATATGCGCAGAATAAAAATCTTTTATTCTGAAAACATTTTACTAATCACGCAGTCATTTCAATAATGGCATAATATACTAGTATTTATTCTCACGGAACATCGTTCACGCCGTTTAATAAGCGGTGTATTTGTGAATCCTTATATCCATGGGGATTTACTTGACCCCAGATGACTTTAACAATAACATAATTATTTACGAAAAATGGGGATTTATGTATTTACTAGTAAAAATTACGGGGCGATATATATTCAGCGCGCAAGTATAAACTGAACTGTGAGTGGTCGGTATTAAGGGAGATCAATACTACGAGCGCATGTATATGGTTTCCATGTGAAACCTAAATGTTTCAATTTTGTACTTGATGGCTTGAATACTGTAAATACTGCATGAAAATAGGGTCGAGAAAAGGTGGGGTGATATAAACACCCCACTTTTTTTCACCACTCCACAAAAAAGGTTTCATATTGGAAAACATCCCACATCTGGGTAATCTCTTAGTGTGTATATATATATATATATATACCATGTTTGCCTGGTGATATCTATGCCACATATTGAGTAATTAATATAAAAATGGTTATAGGCATGCTGCCGATACGCTCTTATAAAATAAAGATGGGTTTGTGAGTTGAAGAAGTTCCAATTTACAAAAGTAAATTAACGCGTGTATATAGATATAGAAATATCTATTTACCTGCTCTCTCGAAATTTATTATTTTCTACAATTTACACTGAAAGAAAGTTCTGCCTGTCAAATTACATCAGAATGAATAAGGTGTGGGCGAGGTATGCAGAAAGATCCTTCATTTGTTTCGTCGTATTTGTAGTCCTTAGAGCGATACGATTCTCCATACGGCTTGGAAACACTCAGATCTGGTTTAAACTATCGCATGTTCTTTTCTGGAATAATAACTTATTTGCCCTGAGAGAATTCAATACCTTTAGCGATTTAACAGGATTTTTTTTAGATATTTCTATTTCGAACTGGCATGAAACGTCGTTTTTATTAGACCGCTTTGTTAATATCAGATAAAATATCAAAACACAATGACAGCGGTAATTGAACGATTTGTTAATATTAGATGAAGTATTAACTGGTATGACATGGCTTTCTTTTCTAGACACCTAAAACTCATTGACGTAAAGTAATACTAACATTTCTTCCTTCGGAGGATGTATATGAAGATGTGTACAATGTATTATTTCTTATAAGTCATGTAAAATTTCTTAAAGGCCACCTCTGTAAAAAATGCTAACTAAAGGTGTCTATGAAATAGACCTAAGCTTTAATCATGAGAGTCCAGTGTGTCAAATCGTCTTCTCAGATAAAGGACATCATCCTGCTATACAATGTAACTGTTACTTGCAAATTTCGATATTTAACTTGACATCTATTTTCATACTTGACATGGATAAATTAACGTATATTTTCATCTTCGGGTATTGGTGGCTTATTATATACATTAGCGAGGATTAATTATGTAAACACAAAGTAGTTTTTAAACTTTTATTTTTGTTGAACAAATTCATTTAAAAGAAAATAAAGGTCAAGATTAATGTAATACGTTTTCTTTGGTTTCAGTCATTTGGGAGCTCTGTCTATCGGACCCTGTCTCACTGCGATATGTCTCAAAATCTCAGTTACTTGGGGACCTTGTCTGTCTATGTTTGTCTCATTGTCTCGTATTTCACTGCAAACCAAGTGCCAGCATCTCTTTACTTGGGGATCACGCCTAACTGCGATATAATGCTGCAGACAGATGGCAAATATACCACAACTCTTGATCATGACACTACACAAACAAGTCCTGAAACGAACCTATAATGCTGAGAGAAGACCGTATTCAATCGGTTTCGGCATCAGACAGGAAAGAATTGTTCTAACCATTAGACTATCGCAACTGTCGAGGGAATTTTACACCTACCTCGGCTTTCTTGGCAAGCAGGGTCCAGTCTTCCTTGCTGTAACTGCACATGATACTGGCAATCAGGATCTGGGAAAATGAGAATTGCAAAATGCTTATTTGCTGAAATTCATCTGCAGTAAGCATTTTATTGTCTTTTGTAAGTTTCTAAAACAATAAAAGCACCTAAAATAGTATTGATTTTGAAGAAATATTACTTAAATATAAAATAAGAAGACTGTGCTTTGATTTTGCAATCCTCTTATTTAATGTCGCTTTAAAATTTGGACATAAATTAAAACATATACGAAAGTTTGCATCGACTCCCTTAAGTTTAAATTGACACTTATACGGTGGCATAAAGGAGACTTGGACGATATTTTTTTATATCGCGTACGCGTGAACCACTGCGTTTATACGTAGCAGTTATCGCGTGTGCACGAAGTAGCTACCCGTTTGCACGTAGTAGATATTGCATGCGTACGCGGTAACTAAATCGAGTACCACATGACAAAATATCTCCCATGTCCCTTATATGCTACCGTACACACATAATGCTTATTTTACTTTTAATACGTGTATAACAATTAATTTTGTTTAAACTTGTTGGTAAAGTTATATCATCATTCAATATCTTGACGAAGCCTTTCAGAGACTGGTAGAGAGGTTGGTATATTTAAGTATCACGGTTTTCGTGTATTTAGATATTTTTATAATTATTATGTGGCAATTATTGATGACTACTGCCTTTTACTTTGCTTGTGGTAAAATATGACATCATGGTGTTCTTTGTTGTTTTTTTTCCGTAGCATTATCTCCGGTAATGTTATTTTTGTCTCAGCAGTTTCTGATTTCTAGGCTCTATATAAACACCGACAAACATAAACTTCAGTTTGATGTACATTTTTATTTTGATGTCTATGAATTTTAAAATATCAAAATATCCATCTATCAAATAAACCCGCTATGTACAATTTGAATCGCTTTTCTTTTGACATTGACAAGTAACACTTTTACACTGTTACTATTTTACTCACAATTCTATTTCTTTAATGACCCACCTTTTCTGGAAAGTCTGCCTTCAGCTCAGCCACACTCTTGCACCAGTACTCGGCTGTCTTCTCGCTGATCAGCTCGATATTCAAGAAGGACCCCTGCCCTGGTCCGAACATGTGACCGGATGTTGTGCCCCGCACTATACGTGGAGAGACATTCGTCACGAGATCCTGTTATATGGCAGGAAGTGGTAAATTCCCAAATATAAAAACATTCAGGTGTGTGTGTGTGTGTGTGTGTGTGTGTGTTAATTTCAAATCGCAAAATAGTGGAACTTTTAACTTATTTTTTTTTTTTTTTTTTTTTTTTGTTTTTTTATAATGAACGCCATTATTTTTTATCCTTTTATCCTATTTTTATTTTGAATGCCTGATATTTCTTTGCTGCCAATAAAGCAGTAATTTACTTATATATATATTTTCCCATAAATCAAATTTGTCTCAGACATTACATGTAAGTACTCTTTAATACGATATTAGTACAAAATAAAATGAAGTAATAACAAGCGGTAGTTAAACTGGAGAAACTTATATAGCCTGTATGTATAATGAGCTGTTTTACAGGAAACCTCTGCGCGGGATTTCAGATCAGATGCCTAATACATATATAGCTAGGGATAAGACTGGAGGACGGGTGAAGGATGAATGCATTGGAAGCTCACGAACAGTATAGGTTAATGTTATTCTATTTTTATTAATGTTGCTTTACTTTATGTTTCTAATGAAATTTTATATTATTTTGGTTTAGATAATAGACAATGTCAGTTTACTGTTCAATGACATAATGGCATTGTCATAATATCACAATGTCATGGTCATATATCACTATGCCATGGTCATATTGTCACTATGCCATGGTCATATTTCACTATCCATGGTCAATTACATATGGTCATATTATCACTATACCATGGCCATATAATCACTATGCCATGGTCATATTATCACTATGCCATTGTCATAATATCACTATACCATGGTCATATTATCATTATGCCATGGTCATATTATCACTATACCATGGTCATATTATCACTATGCCATGGTCATATTATCACTATACCCTGGTCATATTATCACTATGCCATGGTCATATTATCACTATGCCATGGTCATATTATCACTATACCATGGTCATATTATCACTATACCATGGTCATATTATCATTATACCATGGTCATATTATCACTATACCATGGTCATAATATCACTATGTCATGGTCATAATATCACTATGCCATGGTCATAATATCACAAAATCATGGTCATAATATCACAAAATCATGGTCATAATATCACAAAATCATGGTCATAATATTACTATGAACAGAGGGACACTTTATAGATATGTGTACTTGTCAAAAATGTTTAACTGATGAAGTCGCTAAAATGTGTTTTGAATTTGCTTTTGTATCTGCTGTATAATAACATTAACCATTTATCAATGTACTTTTAAAGGCACTCTATAGAAAAGTCAAAATTGGCGATGTGAATAAATGTTCTTAATATTTGTATCGTTATACTTGTTTTAATTAACTCTTTTGCGAAAATGCTAAATAATTATTATCTTAAAATCTAGGATTAGGAGAGTGACTCACAGTGGCCACTCATGAAAATCATCAGTATGAACAACAAGTGGGCCAAGATGGCCCTGTGTCGCTCACCTGAGTAGGCATGATTACCAAAAATGTGGCATCTAAAATGTTTGCAATGTTTTTCTAACATATGACTAAGTGACCAAGATTGACCCTACCTAAATTTACACTCATCTGGGATTCATGCAGACAACATTCTTATAAGTTCTATGAAGACTGGAACAAAAATGTAGCCTCTAAAGATGATTCGACCTGGTGACCTAATTTTTGACCCAATGTGACTCAGTTTTGAAGTCATCCAAGATTTCAAGTAGACAAACACTCTGACCAAACTCCGTGAAGATTGTGCCAAACATGTTGAATCTACAGTGGTGACCTACTTTTTGACCCCACATGACCAAATTTCAAACTCATCCGAGATATCATGAAGACAAACATCCTGACCAAGTTCCATGAAAATTTGGCCATAGATGTGGCCTTTAGTGTGTTCGTAATGTTTCTCTAAGATTTGAGCTGATGACCTTGATTTTGACCCCATTTAATCAAATTTCGAACTCATTTGAGATATAATACAGACAAACATTCTGACAAAATTCCATTAAGGTTGGGCCTAAAAATGTGGCCTCTAAAGTGTTCACAAGGTTTTATAAAATTTCACATGGTGACCTAGTTTTTGACCCCACCTGACCCAATTTCTAACTCATGAAAGATATCATGTAGACAAACATCCTGACAAATTTGTTTGAAAATTGGGCTAAAACTGTGGCCTGTAGTGTGTTCACGAGGTTTTTCTAAAATTTCCTAAGATTTGACCTAGTGACCTAGTTTTTGACCCCACATCAAACTCATCATGTAGACAAACATCCTGACCAATTTCCACGAAGATTGGGCCAAAACTGTGGCCTCACAAGGCATTGTTGACGACGGATGACGCACGACAAACGACGGACAAAAGTCGGTCACAAAAGCTTATCCTGAGCACAATTGCTCAGGTGACCTAAAAAGTAACATACTCGTAAATCACCAAGGACTTAAACATGTGATCTGTTGTGTTTTTTTTGTTTTTTTTTTGTTTTGTTTTTTTCGCCTTTAGCAGCGAGAAACATTTGACTTTGTTATTGACCAGATCCTTACCATACGCTTGAGAGGTCATTAGGAAGGAACAAATGATATTACAATCTGTCCTATAGTTTTAGGCAAGAAGAAATTTAAAGTTCCATACAACTAACTGACGAAAACCACCATATCCCATTTGCGGTTATTTATATCTTGGCATTTACTGTTGAAGGCTATGATGTGAAAAATGAGCCCCTCCTGGTCACCGGTTTAATTTTGTGAAACAAAGAGCACGGTAAGTATGAGAGAAATAAATGGATATCTTGAAAGTACATTTACAAGGCAATATTTTGAGAAAAAGGATATATTCGACGGAACTATATATACAGCCATTTATTTGGGGCTAAGGAAAAATAAAAACGTACATCTATTCACACTATAATACCGGGCGTAATTACAATACGTAATGAAAGATGTACAAATAATCTGCAAGTCTTCCTAAACCTGACAAAGACAGTTGGTTAATCACTCACGTTATCTATAACTCAGCAAATGTATGTATTATCAAAACGCATATTTAATATAAATTCTCTAAGGAATGTAATTCCATTTCCGTAAATATCAAAATCTGAAATTAAATACGTTCTGATATTAAGATATGTCTTACATTTATAAATATCTGAAGGTACAAGTCAGCAGCTGAAACTGACTGTCTTCTTCTCGTTCACTGACTGTAAATTTATACTTAAGTTATAATTTACAAGGCAGACTTTAAATCTGAATCTCTTCATCCTCTATCTCAAGGTAAATAATGATGACACAATTCACGGATTTTGTTCAACTTTTTTTTTATTTTGGTACATAATCGAAAAATGTTTCACGAATGCAAATCAAGAAAAGGAAAATTATATAAGCAAATTATCATAATGCTACGCTTACATTTTTATATGTATTTTTGTTGCTTCTAAGTTAACGGACATAAGTTTAAGAAGGAAAGACAAAAGGAGCCTGTGAGAAATCACAGCAATAAAAAACGGACATAAATGGACAAAAAAGGGTGATATAAATTTATCTTTTGTTTGATATTAAAACACATCGGGGATCATTTTCCCTAATGAAATTTTATATACCATTAAAATGATATTTGATATTCCTTTTGCAATGCTGTTCTATTCGTTATTTTAAAAGTAATATTATCAACGTACTACCCCTATCTTACTATTAAGTCAACTGTAATAATTTGTATTAAAATTTCATCTTAACGTGTTAATACATGTGATTTAATGTAACCACAGAATATATTCATCAAAATGATACATTTTTATTAGGGAATAATTCCATTTGTCGTCATTTAAATGGCGTGATATATGGATTTCAAAAGCTTTATATAAGTTTGGATTGCTAGATTTGAACCATATTTAATGTACAAATAGTAAAACTGACAGTCGTATACACACTTTTATAAGATGATACCTTATCTAGTGAAAATGTCTTGGTCAGGGCGAATCCCCATCCCTGTTCGAAAGCCCTGCGGATCATCGCGCTGCTGGTGGTAGGTGGGGCACTCGCGAGCCCAAACGGGTTCTGGAACTTGAGGCCACATATCTCCACGCTGACGTCGACGTTGTCGATCGGGGTAAAGAATTTTGGAAGAGCGGGTGCCTCCGCTACAGCCTGGTTGCTTAGCGACTGAAATAATGGAGGCAAAAATAATTATAGCTTTCAAATATAATACAGCATTAGGGCGTCTAGCACGAAAGTCTAACAATCTGAGGATTTGGGGAGCACAGACAATTACAAATGAATTATTTTTATATGTTTGAAGATTATTCATATAGCAATACCATTTCACTCTTACAGTAGGCAGAATACCGAATGTTTTATGTTCAACTCGTACAATGCACACTGTCAAGTATACAAAAACAAATAGATACTATATGAATTTGGTCACATACTATGGTAACTGGTTTTAAAAAGATAAACAGTCGTGTTTATTTGTGCGCAACAGAAGTAAAACCTCATAACAGAAAAGATCTTTAACCTCAAAAGAATCCATGTAACATTAAAAGAACATACAACACTAACTTTAAACAAATTAACGTTTTTAATACGCACTAGTGTACGTGTGTACGATCCCCAGACTATCGCGGTTTACTATGCATTATTTTTAACATCAGGTGTCGGCCATTTGTCGGTATATAACTATTTATAGCTAATGTTTTTCTGCTGTAAAATATTTCCCCGAAATAAATGAAAATTTAACTTGAAGTTTGAAATTGCACATATTTTCCCCCAGTTTTATCTTTCTTTATTTATGTAAATAATATGCCGTAAAGATGGTAAAAGACGCGTGTTTATAATGGAACATGGACAAAAGATCATAAGTTAAAATATTTGATACAGGAATTTTGATTTACCATCTTTGATTGATTATGGTAATGTTTATACTGGTCAATCATTTCATCTCAACTAAATACATGTCTTGAATCATGAACATTTCATATGATATAGGATTTGTAATAGTTTACCATTAGGGAAGAATTCTAGACACCCTCTTCTGCAAGTGATTCAAAGTACATATATGTGTATGACTAATACAGCTACTTCTCTCGTGACACCCACGCTTACCTGTAGGTATTTGTGGATATGCCAGGAGGCCTGTTTGCCATCGTTGACAGATTCTACCGTTGTCTGGGCAACCCCCGCAATGTCACCCCCGCAGAATACCCAGGGTTCACTAGTCTGCATGGTCTCGGCGTTCACTTCCGGTGCACCCCACTTGTTGATCTTCAGGGGTTCCATCGCCTTGATCACTGGATACGTAAGAAAGGAACGAAACATTTGAAGAAAAAAAATAAAACCAATTCAAGCTAGTTTTTGTTAATTTTGGTTAAAATTTTGCATGCACAGTACTGTCATGCTTATACAGTATATCTAGTCATGGGGCTGATGTTAAATAAACATGTTCAGTGGTATTAGACTATCAAGTTAGATCATTTTGATTTGAGACTTTTTTATATATGTTAAGGGCAAGACGGTGAGAAGGATGCTTTAGGGGACGACACAAGTTCTTGATCAGCATCGTTATCGACGTCATCTCCTTCTCCTCTCCTCTAAAGTCTTCATTAATGCTGATGATGATTATGTAGGAGGCTTGTTAGGAAATGAATCAGACAACTTGAATATTTAAGGAACTAGAAGGAATAAAAATCTTAGAGTTACACAAGAAAACAGCCGAACTTTATAACTATCTATACATCTTAAGAATTACAAGATCTGGCTTCATCAATCTGACTAAAGTACAGATCTTCCTATAGGAGATGGCTTTAGTCAGATTGTGGCTTCATATGAATACGGCGACGTCATGGACATGACGTTAAAGTTATACCCAGCACGCTTTAATTTAGGTTGGGTCATGAAATACTAAATACTAAATGATGCAGCTCTTTCAAATGCTTGCAGAACTTTAACCAAAAAGTCTAAGTAAAAAAGTAACCATAATTTGCATTGCATTTCATCAGCTTTCATGAAAATGGTAAGCATATGCTTGATAGTAGCTTGCAAATAAACCTTAAACCAAGCTGCAATGCAGATACTGATGCATGGGTGTTTGTAATATCTCTCATATACTTCGAATAGTCGAGCTAAAATCAAGTATAGACATGTCAAATTAATATAAAAACTGGGTTTTACACTAATCAATCCATGATTTATTTGTATTTTTATTAGCTGGTGTGATATTTTGATTAGTCTTTCCGGATTAAAATTGCAATTTATTTTCATAACATTCTTAAATCCATGTATGGATTTGAATGATTCCTTTAAATGCCACTTGCAAAGTTTCATATAATACCAAAATATAGTTTCTTTGGTTTCGGTGATAAATGTTAATCAAAATGTTTCCTTTTTTGTGAGCTGAATTTCATTTATTTGAAAATGTTTCCCTAACAAATATTTCTGTAATGAATCCCTCAAGCAACTGGAAATTTGCCATGAATAAACAAATAATTGTGTATTTTTAATATCGTTATGCAGTGTTTTCCACTTTATTGCAATATTTGAAGATTCCCATTAATTAATTTTTGAATTTATTTATTCATTTGCTGATAAATCTTGATTTAAATCTTTTAAGTTCAATGCTATGGATATTCTTTAGGAAGTACTCAAATTCTTTTACATTGACTAGAACACTCCTCTTTCAATATATTTCCATCAAGGAGTTTACAGGGCTGCATCTGGAAAAGTCAATGAATAATTTTGCTCACCAGCGGGATTTTGAACTCACAAACTTCAATTCCGAAGTCAATAAAAATATCACCTATCCACGCTGCTCTAGACTGAGCAATTACGTCACACTGAAAAGTCAAAAACTTCATAAGAAGTGCCTACGGAATGTTGGCTTTTTTAATCTAGTTGTTGTTGTTTAATGAAGTTTGAATTAGTTAATGTAGCCATGTCAAGCAGGCCACAGTGTATTACAAAAGAAAGGTTTTGTCAAAGCCGTATTAATTAAATACAGATGTGTTGTAAAAAGGAATAATACAGGAAAAAATGTCCTACGGAACAAACAGAGCAACAGATGTTATTGTTTGTCAGTGGTGGACACATGTTCGTTTATATTTGGGCACCAACTGTATTTTGGCCATTCAAGGAGTTTATATTAGACAGATAAAGTGTCACCTTACTGCAATATCACACCGTAGATTCGCGGCATGATACCACATTCACCCACATTATCATGACATGGTGTCACCATGCATTGAAACACCCTTACATGCCGAGCGACAAAAACAAGGAATATATACCAATACTATTTGAATAGCCTCGTTTCAGGACAGACACTTAAGCCCATTGGCAACCGGGACCGGCTGATTTTTAAAGGTGGTAAGTTATGTCGCAAGCAGACAATTGATCTTTTCGTAATAGATAATCTCACATAATTTACATTCTAAAGTTTTGTCAGATCTGCTTATTGTATACAATGTACATAATATCAGTTAACACTAATAACATTGCTCACAATCTGGGTCAGACAGCCCTGATCCAAAAGCGGAGATGATGAAGTCCACTTTCAGTTTGATGGTCTCCTCCTCATCCTCTAACCACTCTCCGTCATCTGACTGTTCCGTGCGGACAAACTCCATCCCAGACACGCGGCCGTTCTTTGTAATCACCTTACGTGGGGCTAGGAACGGCAGGAACTCACATTTCTCATCCTTGGCCAGATCCATCTAAAATGATTGCCGTTAGAGAGTAAAAATGTATTTTGATACACGTTGTTTGTCAAAACAACTTTATTGCACTTTCTGTTCTGAACATTCACCCGTCAGATAATAAGAAAATATTCTTTGCGTTTCCTTAAAATGAAGCATAAAACAATTAATAAAATAGTGTACTGCTGGCAGTAATAATAACGGTATGTTCGGTATCAAACTGAACGCTAGATGTAAGATCAAATTACAGTAATAACAAACTGCATCTATTTATTAAACATGGCATGACGAATACCAGCGTGTATTAAATCTACCGGAAATTAAACTTTATTTTGCAATATGACAAAATTAATACAAATGTAAGAGAAACTATGTGTAATCCATTTTCAAGTAAGTTTATATTAATAGTACAAGAAATGAAGAAAATAAAAGCAATATTCCACGACACAAATGCACTGCCTGCAAATCCAAATTGCGACGAATTGAAAAAAGATCTAAGAGAGTAGACAAAAATAATTATATATGTAAAAGATATGGCAAAAATATACATGTATAAAGAAAGTATTTGCTATTTATCTTCTAATGATACATGAATTCAACCCTTTTCCAGGGACTATTCAACGCGACTACATTGTCAATGGCTACAGCGAGACGACCAGGATCTAATGTTGAGAGAAGATAGAGTCCTCCTTTTTAGTAACAGGGGCTCCAAGCCTCATGGGGCAAATCATGTCGTACATAATGGTAACATTAAAATGGATGTAGCTAATATATCATTTTGCATGAGAGCCGAACACATTTCAATGAACGACATAATTGCATTTGTCATATATCTATTAGATTTGCACAAGGTCAAATATTTTCAAGCTTCGAACACTTATTATCACACGTTAGTTGTAGATGACAAAGCACCTCGATTTATATGGTATAGAATAATAAATTTTTATAGCCCCGACCCTCGCCACCTCATTCCCAA
The DNA here is from genome assembly GCA_021229015.1 of Solen grandis. Classification (NCBI taxonomy): domain Eukaryota; kingdom Metazoa; phylum Mollusca; class Bivalvia; order Adapedonta; family Solenidae; genus Solen; species Solen grandis. The sequence continues at coordinate 6,030,844 of CM037789.1, forward strand.
TCACTCTCAACAAACAAGGCATAACATGACGACGAGACATTTCATCAAAGAGAAACATATCAGAAGCAATTAATAGAGACAGGCGATATTGAACACTAAACATTACTGACCTCTTCAGGCACAGCCCGGATGTTGGTAAATCCTTTTCTAAAGACAACAAACACTCTCCTGGCTCCACAGCGTAGTGCAGACGTCGCGCAGTCAAAAGCTGTATCTCCGGCTCCAAGGACCACAACCTTGCCGTGTAGTTGGGGGAGCTGAGACTTGCAACTGCACATCCCGGCCTTGCTGGCCTTGGAAACCTTTGGCAAGAAATCTTTAGAGGTGTAGAAACCCATCTCTTCCGTGAGACTCTCAAAAATCGGGATTTTCTTGGGATTCGGTAGACCTGGAATTAATAACATATCAATTTGACAAATTTTACAATTCTCAGGTTCACATATGTTTACTACAGCATATCAAATTATTCATCAAGAAATGTATATGCTCTAATGTGTAGTACGGAGTTGATCATATTTGGACGGGATGATTCCTGGTTGTTGATGTTAACAGTTTATTCGATAAACTAAACAAACTTATGACAGAGATTGACAGCTTTCCGAAATAACGCGCTTTATTGCATGCCATCTTGATATCTTTTATACTTTTTGAGTTATGGCCCGGATAAAAATTAAGTATGTAAATTTACAAAGGGCAATAACTCAAATTAGACAGAGAGTTATGGTTCTTGGTTACTGCACTCCCCCTCAATCAGATCTATCACATATGAAGTTTCATCTTGATATCTTTTATACTTTTTGAGTTACGGCCCAGACAAAAATTAAGCATGAAAATTTACAAAGGACAATAACTTCAAAGTTATGTGACAGAGAGTTATGGTTCTTGATTACTGCACTCCCCCTCAATGAGATCTATCCACATATGAAGTTTCATCTTGATATCTTTTATACTTTTTGAGTTATGGCCCGAAAAAATTAAGTATGAAAATTTACAAAGGACAATAACTACAAAATTACGCCACAGAGAGTTATGGTTCTTGGTCACTGCACGCCCCCTCAATGAGATCTATTGACATATTAAGTTTCATCTTGATATCTTTTATACTTTTTAGTTACAGCCCAGACAAAAATTAAGTATGCAAATTTACAAAGGACAATAACTCAAAAATTACACGACAGAGTTATGGTTCTTGGTCACTGCATGCCCCCTCAATGAGATCTATCCACCTATGAAGTTTCATCTTGATGCCTTTTATACTTTTTGAGTTACGGCCCAGACAAAAATTAAGTATGCAAATTTACAAAGGACAATAACTCAAATTATGACAGAGAGTTATGGTTCTTGATTCCTGCACGCCCCCTCAATGAGATCTATCGACATATTAAGTTTCATCTTGATATCTTTTATACTTTTTTAGTTACAGCCCGGACAAAAATTAAGTACAGAAATTTACAAAGGGCAATAACTACAAAATTACGCGACAAAGAGTTATGGTTCTTGATCACTGCACGCCCCCTCAATGAGATCTATCTAAATATGAAGTTTCATCTTGACATCTTTTATACTTTTTGAGTTACGGCCCGGATAAAAATTAAGTATGAAAATTTACAAAGGGCAATAACTCCAAAATTACGCAACACAGAGTTATGGTTCTTGGTCACTGCACATCCCCTCAATGAGATCTATCCACATATGAAGTTTCATCTTGATGCCTTTTATACTTTTTGAGTTACGGCCCGGACAAAGAAACCGACAGACGGACGGACGGCCAGACAGACAAGCTGAATCCAATATACCCCCCTTAAAACTTCGTAATATGCGGGGATATAATTATGCTATTAGTTCTAGAGGGTAAAACTAATACAAAGCTATTGATGAAAGTAACATAAGATATAGATGAATGTAACACCAGATGCATGACCTCTAAGTTCAATTCGCCCTCTATGTGGAACGTACCTATTCCGATAAAGACAGCAGCATATCCGTCATCCTTCAGTTTATTCAAGGTAAGATCGTTTGTTCCAAGAGCTCTTCCGGTTTCAATCTTAAATGCAAGTTTTTGGCTAAGATACATAACATGGAGAAAGCACAGCAACGTTAACAGTAACTGAAAGCAATCTACACATGTATCTTGTACATACAATAGCGTAGATCTAATCTTATGCAGGTCCACTCTTGTGTTCTTTTTTAACTATCAATTTGAATTTGACTTTTGACCCATTAAAAAATGTGCTAGCCAGTCCTGAAACAACTTTTATGAGCGTCAAGCACATGGAAAATATACCATATATACCGTAGTTTTAACAACGTTGTGTATCGAACCCGCGACCGCAAGTGACGGGACCGACGCTCTAACACTCTGCCACAGGGACCATTCTAAACTTTATTCCTCATTTATTTAACAATATAATTATCATACTGAAAAGAAAACTAATCAGGGGAAACTAAGAAACCTTATTTGTGTAGGCTGTAGTCATCGCAGCTGTATTCACAAGAAACATACATATATCTTGTGCTAATAGTGACTAACTTTATTTTCGGTTCCGATGTGTAGTCCAACCCTAAACCTACAAATACCATAAACAACAATAATGACAATAGACACACCCACACTGGTAGGTCACGACATGTACCAATAAATATTCCATTTTTAGTTTGATATTTTCTGGAATTCAGTTTGTACAATTTCATTTCAAAGTCGATTTTATGTAACATTTGTGAAGGCGTATGCGTTGACAGGAAAGATAGAATTATTTCACATTGGTAACGATAACAAAGATGTACTGAAATGAATAAAGAATTTAAGATTTTAAAAGCAAGCTGGAGGGAACGATTGATGTTATTCAAGGAAAAATTGATCTATATCCATGTGATTGTCCAAAGGTTTTACTAAATTCACAATATTTATTTTCATATTAGGAACAGATGATACTGAAACCCATGGGTGACTGAACACCTTAGTATGTATAAAGAACTGCTATGAGTTATTATGTTATGTCCGAGTGGTCTAACTAATATATATATATATATATGTGTGTGTGTGTGTGTGTGTGTGTAACTGATTTCCATAGTCGTGTATTTAGGGGATTACTGGTGAGTAGAAAAGCTCTATTTATTTTTTCGAATAATCGAACTTTGTTTTATTCCCTCAAGAACATATCAATGCAGTCTACATTTGTAGTACACATTAAATGAAACACGATAATCGTTCCTCGTTACATCGCAATTCTTTCATTTTTTATAAAGGTCCAAATTGATTGTAGCTTCAATGATTTCAAAGGATCTTTATTGAAGAACTTACGTCCATAGAATCACCAATAATGACTTGACTTACCGTCGCTTCGACAGTATTACAGTCATATAGAGACGTCAAGCTAAATACAGGTGGAGGAAAACCCCGAATACACAGAGGTATCCGAGTAGAACCACCGACCTACCGCAAACCAATAATGACATCTATTATCATATAAAACAATAATTGGAGCTGCTTTTGTACATAACTTTCAAAGACATTACCTGAACACCAAGGTCTTTCATCAGCTGAACCTCAAAGTCAACTACAGAGTAAGGCAACCTGTACTGGGGAATCTCTGCTGAGCTGTCAACCAAAAGGCTAACAATGATTAATGCGATTTTAGCAAAATGTACAGAATAATGCATTTCAAGTATATTGTTTCTCTCTTTGTAATTTGTACGACAGGCTCTCCCTTTTTCACTATATGAACTTTTCACAGCATGCTATATTTTCATTCACATCCAGCCAAAGGTCTGCCATTAAACAAACTTCTCTGTAGATGCAATAAAACCGACAGCGCCGAAAAGTACACGTTTTGACAAGATATAATGTTGCAGTCTTATAAAATGGTGAACACTTAATTGAATACCTTGAAATGGAAGAATGCCTTTAATATTTCCCGGCATATGTCTTACTTTAACAATAAAACAAATGGAATCGTGTAATTACTAAAAAATAACATGGAAACCAGAAGTAATTTAGAAGACATAATGATTTAAATACATGTTCTTTGATTAAAATTCATACACACTCTTTTGTTTGATTGTCTGTTTGTTAGGTTTAAAGTATACCGACAGTATTTCAGTCATTTGGAATCGATGTCTACTTGAGACAGATATAGTGCTGCCACTACGCACACCCTGTCAATTTTTCGTGACACCGGGCCAACCAGTCCTGGCATCTATCTTCTTATACAGAAAAGCTAAATAATATAATGAATAACCTGAGAATTGGTTTTAAAGTTTTAATTAAAAGTGCATTTACTTTGCCAGTTTCGTAATGGTTTTCTTCTTCGCCATTTGAGTGTCGATTGCCCAAGGTATGTAATGATTTCCGCTTAAATAAATGAATTTCATGGAACTCATGGTTTCCTAACTTGTGCTTGGCACTCGACACATAAGAGTTGTTCCAGGACTGGCTGACCCATCGTCAGGATGTAACTGGGTGTGGTATCATGCAACATGTCTATCGCAGTCAGCCTGCACGTAGACAAAATCACCGGTTTTCTTATATGCTATCGGTTGAACCATAAACCGAAGTAAAATCAAATCACTACTTGCCTGAGGCCTCCGATGTATTTCTCCTTCTCGAACACCGTCAGGTTTGTGTAGCCCAAGCGAGCCAGGAAGGTGGCACAACTGATACTTGCAGGGCCACACCCTAGAAACGCCACCTTGGATTTATAACTGTCTGGCAATTCTGCCAGGGGCGGCAACTCCGGGTCTCGTATTTGCGGCAGCTTCATTTCTTTAAACACCTAGGTAGAAGCATTTGCTTTTAATATGTACATGTACTATGCATTATGTTAACAAATTTCAATATATCAAAATAAATTGGGCTTCTTTTGGAATCATTTAAGATAAACATTTTTTTTTTGCGGGGGGGAACAAAATATTTGTATTTATCTCAGAAATGGAACAATGGATTATTATTCAATTTATTTTTTGAAAAATGCGCATAACGTATTCACATGAGCATAAGATTTTGTACCCTTTTCCTTAAAGGTATAAAATATGTCCGACTTATTTTGATGTTTATTTTTCATACTTGCTTCCAATATAACCAGAATATAATATCATATATGTGTATATTAATTTCTATTTTATGTATTCAAAATCATCATTCTGACATATAGGTTTTCGAAAACTTTTGGCAGTAAGGTACACACAATATTCTTAATATAATCAAAATAGATATAAATGTAATAATGCGAAATAAATACAGTATTTATACATTTGTCAATTTTTAAACATATTTAATAGCAATATGTAAGGAACGGTAAATAATGATAAAACCAATAACTTCTATTATAACAGCGTCATCTGTTTCAAATCAGACTCGGATGACGAAAACATTAAGCACATGCACCCACGCGTCTTCTTACCTCCGTGGCAAACTGTTGGAGACCCCCTATGTTGATGGGTCCTTCCTCTGATGCGTACAGATTGCATCCACCCACACACAGGTCGCTGGTTGGACAAACCATTCCGCACGTGAGGCCAAGTGGGTTGTCGGAGAATATTGCCTTGGCTGCCCCATAGTAATTCTGAAATATGAATATAGATCTTGTTAAAATCTTCAGCAGTGGAAAACAAAGACGTGAAATTGATATTTAAATACTTTTCAGAAAAAGGGTCAGTATTTTTCTTTTTAAAAGCGAGTTTGACTTGCTATAGATACCTGAAATTACGACCCGAAGATTGAAAAGAGTCTTACGAATGCAAGTGTAAGTCCCACTCAGTATAAAGAAAAGTTCAAAATGAGTGTGTGTGTGTGACGGGAAAGTGATATGCAATCGTCATGCCTGAGTCGAGATGTCAATTAGATAGATCTCAATGAAGCAGGTATATTTTAAACTGCATTTAAATGTTTTAATTTTCAATAACTTGGAATATAACGACGTGTCCCTTGGTATAAGAATATGTTTGAGAAATTAATAGTGGCTACTCAACACAGGCCAAATTGAATAGCTACGTAGAATCATTTCTCTTGGCGATTTGATACGGAGATATATACCTTATTAGCAATACTTGTGATGAAGGATTTGATATCAAGCTGGGTGGGACAGCTCTTCTGGCAGGGGGCGTCTGCACACTTCAGGCATCTAATGTCAATAAGAAAAAAATAGTATGCTTTATAGTGAAAACAACATTGGTTATGGCAAACACATAAATAAAGAACTGCAATCACTTATATGCAGCTTCGAGGAAGGTATAATAACTTATGTTGAAGAAAATGACAGATGGAGACCTGCGTTCTCTTTTGATATCAAGTCATAAATCACGTCATTTGACCCCAGCGTTGGTTGAACTGATTCACATTGTCCTCCAAAATATTTAAAATGCTGCATTTATTTTATTTCAGACTTTTTTCTCTTCTATATAAGGACATATTCTCCTGACATTTCCCCAGAGACGATGACTCAACAACGTATACAACCGATAACTTGCTGTCCATTTCGCAGTACCTACACCAGACCCGAATTTCAACAATAATACTCAGCGATAAGTTATACTTAAATACTTAAGGGAATATCCCACTACCATTGTTTCTCTGATAGAAATACCCAAATATTTAATTTCTCAACAAACACATTTGGTTATTAAGGTAATAACTCATGTCAGCGGAGTCATATACCTGAATATGTCATAAAACAGGAATGGTGAATGTGTGAGGGTGGATGTACGTAGTTTAAGAAATTAAGTATTACTTAACGCTAAGAATTGTTGGTGGAATTCGAGCTTGGACTTTCTGTATTTTATTGAAAACTGGATCTTTCACAGTGTTAAATCACGATATATAAAGAGTGGGTTTGTTTGTTTGTTAGGTTTAACGTCCCACCACCGACAGTATTTCGACCCCCCCCCCCCCTTTTTTTCGAAAAGTGGGGCTAAAATGATAAATAAATCATACAAAATAGATTGGTGTGTATTTTATATATGTAAGATGTTAAAAAAGGTCACACGCCTAAACAGGATCTTGTCATGCAAGCATATTTATCTACTGAATAACGATGGCACTGGCAGAGATGTGAATATCTGGCTTCGTGGTACGGGTAAGCAAGTACGTGTATAGGCAATGCACTGGGATATTCGGTATTGAAATTCCCGCGATCAGTTGTAACATAAAAAACAAAACAAATATACATATGTTTCAAAATAGATTGTGTTAAGATGAACATATGAATTCTACGTTTTATATGATGTTAGGATGATATCAGTTTCCTTAACTTCAGTCTCAATAATGAGTAAGATCAAAGAATACAGCGTTTGAATCTAAAATACAACGATAGGTGCCCGTATGTTTCTAGAATACAACGATTGGTTTCTGTACGATTCTAGAATACAACGATCGGTGCCTGTACGATTCTAGAATACAACGATCGGTGCCGTATGTTTCTAGAATACAACGGTTTGCGCCCACGTGCCTGGACAGGCGACCACTGTACCCTCTCACGTACGTGACCATGAATCGAACCCGGGACACATTGGTGAGAAGCAAAGCGCGTTACCACTACGCTATCCAGGCAATGATTGGTGCCTGTATATTTCTAGAATACAACGATCGGTGCCTGTATGATTCTTCAGTTTTTGTTATGGCAAGTTTTCTCCCTTCGTACATAAAATAGGCTATGTCTTGTTTAGACGCATAGAACATTTGTCAGGTATGCACGATAACATCAAATTTAAGTAAAGCCTACCGATTCGATCATTTGGAATGAAGAGCTTTTGTTATTCGCAAGTAATATCACCCTCGTGGCTGCAAATATCAACAATAGAGAATATAATTGCTGTTTTGAAAGATTGAAACTTACGAGTTGGTAGAATATCGGCATCTATGTATATCTAATCTTAGCTACGTGCAATCCGGGTCGAATTCCACCAACAATTCTTAGCGCTCAATAAAACTCAAATACTTAAAAATTAATTTTATTACTTGTGTTTTCCTAATAGAAATACCCAATAATTTCTTATCAATTATTGTTAGTAGTTAAGTTAATAATTCATTTGAACTTAGTCGTGTACTTGAATAATTCATAAAATTGTAATGTTGGAATATGTATCTACCTAGTTAAAGAATTTAAGTATTACTTAGCGCTAAGTATTGATGGTGGAATTCGAGGCTGTTATCTTAAGGTTTGTTTGTTTGTTGGGTTTAACATTCCACCGACAGTATTTCAATCATTTGGAGACGATGTCTTCTTGAGACAGATATAGTGCTGCCACACTGCAGTATCACGCCATAGACATGTGGCATGATACCACACCCAGTCATATTATCCTGACACCGGGCCAACCAGTCCTGCAACTACCCTTATATGCTGAGCGCCAAGCAAGGGAGCTTTACCAGTACCATTTTTTACGACTTTGGTATGTCGCGGCCGGGGATCGAACCCACGACCTCCCGCATCCGAGGAAGCTGTTATCTTTAGATTCGTCAATAATAGGGTAGGTTCCAAGTGCTTAAGATGATACTGATGATGATGATGATGATGATGACGACGATAACTGTTGGTATCATTTGTAGAAGTAGTCCATACTCATTCAAAAATATACAAAAATATTATTTCAAATTTTAAATATCTAAAATTAGACATAAAATAGAACTGATGTTGATACAAATATGTTAAGAAATTATACAATCTATTGAAATAGGTGAACGTGTTTAAACGATCTATCATGGACATGTATCTAAAGAACAAATCGATGAACACGTTGTTTTCTTAAATCGTTGTTTCCTGGTTTACTCCGGAAATATGAATAACTTGTCATATTTCATCTATTTCAACATAAAGGATGTAAATCGACATCATTTACTGCTCATGTCATGTGTTTACGTAAAGAATCTGACAGCACTCGAAGTTTCCTTAGAAGGTTAAATAATACTCACAAGATCAAACTGGTTAAAGGCATACGCGCACAATGCAGTTATTTTCTATAAAGACAAAGAAGGAAAATTAAAACTAGCCATGATAATTTTCTAAAACTTTTCATGATTATAGAGAATTACATTAGAAACTAATTAATGAGGAAAAAAATGAATAGGCCATGAAATAATTTTTTCCCAACTGCTATTCGAACCAGCAACCTTCGAATAAATGTTTGGGTTTACTATGTTTTAACATATTAATGAAATAGCAGACATTCAAATCGGAAAAACGGATTTGAAGACCGGGAGATATTTCATTAGTTATATTAATAAATCTATAATTGTATACAAACCTTGCCGCCTCCCTAAGAGCACCCCTTTCACTTAGAGTTGTATGTTTAATGTCGTCAAAATTCTTCTCCAACGGAGGGCAAGACTGTAAAAAGCAATAGAATGATAAATATTCTCGTGCAATAACAGACATATATATTCAGACAATATATAAACGATGTCATTTACCGCATATATCTTGATCTCATAACAGAGAAAAATATCCACTGGTTTACTTGAGGCATACCCACGATTGATATGATCATAAATCAGATGGTGCTGGGAACGGCGGCCGCTTTGAAGAGCTTTGTTCAAGGAACAAAAGGGAAAAAAGGTTTTGTATTGTGTAGCAAATCAAACACGATTGTTTCTCATAGTCTGCAGAAATACTCACACATATTGACTGTAATAAATCAAACACTTGATATTATGGGCTACAATATTTCCTACTGAGTTGAAACTCGTATCACGTCCCTTGGACTTCTATATACCGCATCGAACTGACAAAATCCCGCCCTTGGTGCTGCGCTTAACAATCTTTGTACCAATTTCTTCAGATAGATGCGATTTACCAGTAACACTTAGCGATAAGTAATACTTAGATACTTAAGGGAATATTCCACTACCATTGTTTCTCTGATAGAAATACCCAATATTTAATTTCTCAACAAACACATTTGGTTATTAAGGTAATAACTCATGTCAGCTGAGTCATATACCTGAATATGTCATCGAATAGGAGTGGCGGAATGTTGATGTACGTAGTTTAACCCTTTTCCTCACAGAGGAAACCATGAAAAGACTTATGCGAACAACATAAAACCAAAGAATTGTTGGTGGAATTCGAGCTTAGACTCAGGACTCTGGATTCAGGTTATACACTAAAGAAAAGACCAATTGCATTACAGCTAGTTATCTAGTGGTAAAGTTCTTGAGAAATTCAATACATTTTGTTGTTTTTGTTGATATTTTGCACATCAGCGCCACAAATTTCAAACAGTTCACTGTAAAACTGTTGAACCTTCTGATCTGTTTCACAAGGAACTGGTACACTGTGTATATAGTGTTAGTCACATCAGTTACATTCAGTTTTATCGTATGCACCGGGCTGAATAAGATGTAATAAAAACAACCAGAAAAGGAGCCTAATTCTAGACGAGTGATATGATCCCTGTGAACTTAACTTCCTATGTCTACTAAAACCGCACTAATATTACTGTATAGTACTCGTAATAAAAGCAGACAGACAAGTGGGTGGGCGGATGGACAAGCAATCTCTTCATATTCACCCTTTGAACTTGGAATATGAAAAGATATTGTGTGTGATCATGTATACATTCATACATACATGGAATTCTTATATCAGTTTCTTTTACACAAGAGAGCAAGATCAGAATTGTACAACTTTGATATGACTGTCCTTCAAATGGGATTTCCAATTTTATCTTCCTGAAATATCAATCCCAGATTTTATATCCGTCAGCATTTCGCTGTTCATGAGAATGTATTCCTTTCCGTTCAAAACTTTTATCAATTCCCGCGACGATACGCGCTTTTCTTTTTTCGGACATCATCTTCCCAGTCTGAAATTGAGATGCCAAACCATCATCAGGGGAGGGTTTCTCAAAATATTTTTCAAGAATTTTCTTTTCCAGCATCATAAAGTGACATTTAGTGCTTCGCAAGTCTTTACACCAGTTACCAAATGAAAAAAGTAAAACGCGCATTATATTTTATAAAAGTTTCTTTCTCCCCAAGTGAATAATAATATTATAAAGTGATGGCGAATCATAGCTAGGTGTTGTTTTTTTTTCATATAAAATCGACGTAGTGAATTTCTTCTTGTTTCGCATTTGTTGATTATTCCAAGATTTCCTACAGAAGGCAATACGCCTGATATAGTGGCTTAAAAACAAACAAAATCTAAAAATTGATAATAATACTTAATTATACAAATTAGCCTGTTACACGTTCGAGAAATCAAAAATAAATATTAGCGGTGTTCTAATAGTGTGTTTATGTGTGCGTACGTGCTACACGATTTAAGAAACCAAGACCTCTAGCACAAGAACTGCAAAATTGTCAATTTCGTTGACATGTGTATTAAGATTTTAGTCCCTCTTTACTGTATATTGAAAGTGGTAAGGAACAGAATCTGACTTAAGTGCGGAGGTTGTTACTTGGTACAGATGTATGCTACCGTTATATTCTATGCACGGTTCAATTAGTGTGATATTCAGTTAAAATATGGAATAACAAGTCATTGCAAAAAGGAAACCTTAACGAATTATCAACGCAAAATGTCAACAATTTGTATATCTCTTTAAGTTTGCTCCGCTATCAACTTACGGTTTGCTTCTTTTTTTTCCTTTTTTTTTTGGCATTTCTGATGGATGACGTAAAACGTTCTAGCAGTCTGTCTATGTCAATTTCACAATTCCACGTCTTTCAATCAGAATTGTGCCCAAAATGTTGATAGTGGAGCAGACTTATAAAGATGTACAAACTGTTGAAATCGCGTTATTCTTGCATTAAGGTTGAGATTTTATAATGATTCGTTATACCATGTATTAATTGGATATCAGACTCATCGAACCGTGCATAGAATATGATGGTAGAATACATTTGTACAAAGTTACGATCTTCGTAATCAAATTATGTACGTTATTAAAGTATGTATGATTCCGTTAATATACAGTGCCAAAGAAAAGATGAATAAAAAATCATACATATTTTTGATAGTCAAGATTCCATTGTTAATGACAATTCTGCAGTGCTAGTGCAGTCACCAAGACATATGAATATGTAAAAATAGCAAACAAAATTGCAATCGAGTATGCTGATGGAGAGATGTAACATGTAATCTCAAGGGGGTTATATTTACACAAAGGGCAACTTCTAGGCCAGTCACCGATATGTTTAGGGGAAATAAATAATGTCATATACCAGGTAATAAAACACGCCATATACCCGGCGTAGCTCTGATAACGACGTCGGCCTGTTCTGCCAAGATGTAAACAAACATGGTCTATTTATTCTGTGTCGTTCAACTTTTCAGTTTTATCAACTTGCTTTTAACTCTTATTTTCAATAAATAAAGTCTAGAGTTGTTGGACGAGATAACAAGCCTCGATTCTGGACAGTAGGTTAGACGCAAAACGTGTACTTTAGGACCATACTGTGTATATAAACTACGGAATTCCTTTAGGGCCATCGCCCCTGTATAGCCAGACATATTGCAATAGCCCCGGCTTACTTGATGATGAAATCGTTTCACGATTATCTTATCTACATTAATGTTATATTTATTAATAGCTGTAGAGTATGGTGCCATATTTCTGCCAGCCACTTATCCACTTAGCTATGTCGAAACTTTTCTGAAAATTTGTCACTTATTCAGTTAGTATCTGGCAAGTAGAAAACTTTCGTGTTATCCTCTTAGGTATCTTAACAGGACAAATTTACCTGTTAGTGCCCACTACTGCCAGCCATATATTCACTTAATATAACTGGATATCTCGCCTTTTTTCAGGTTAGTCAGTTAAATTATGTGAATAACAAGCAGTTTTTCACATAATTACCTGGAAAAATATCCAGTTAACATAAGTGAATATGTGATTGGCAGTAGTGGGCACTACAGACAGTTTAGTCCTGTTATGATACCTAAGTGGACAACTTGAAAATGTTCTACTTGCCAGATAATAACTGAATATGTGACAATATTTCAGAAAAGTTTCGACAAAGCTAAGTGGATAAGTGGCTGGCTTAGAACATGTGTATATATGCATGTACATGTATATACGGGCATATATCAGATGGATTTGTCATAACATATTGCATATTGCATATTGCTTATTTTCCTTTACATATCTACAAATCAAATCTCAAAATCAGAGCATGTCAGACTGGGCGTTAGAATACCCGCCCCCAGGAACACCTGCCTGAAGGTAAGAACCCTGTATGCATAAAATCGTTGCTTTGGTTTATGGATGTCTCGTTCACCTTTGAAATGCATACATTAAAGCTATTTTTAAAATCACTTTTTTATTTATTGAATCTTGGTGATTTACAATGAATGATGTTGTAATAGCTCGTGAGCTGTCAAGAGTGACTGCCAGACGTGTATTCACCAAAGGTAAATTTACAATCCTCTCTGATATGTCAGAACGTGGTCGTCTTGTGGTTTTTTTATTAATGTATATCCAATGCAGATGTACTGTTATGATCATGTTCTACACGATCTGAAGTACATCTATAAGGCTTAGTCGTGCAGTTCGTGTTCTCGAAATAAAAATACTCAGACTCAAACTATGCCCATTAGCTTTGGTAAGAATTTGGGTATGTTATGAGATCGTAGCTTCCCCGGTGGCTGGTTGGTTAGAGCGTCCGCCTCAGGAGCTGGAGGTCGTTGGTTAGATCCCCGGCCGCGACATATCAAAGTATCATATAAAAAATGGTACTGTTATAGCTCCCTTGCTTGGCGATCAGCATATAAGGGAAGTTGCAGGACTGATTGGCCCGGTGTCAGGATAATGTGACAGGGTGTTGTATCATGCCACATGTCTACGGCGTGATACTGCTGTGGAGCAGCATTATATCTGTCTCAAGTAGACATCGTCTCCAAATGACTGAGAAATACTGACGTTAAACCCAACAAACAAACAAACAAACATCGTATCATGAGATCGTATTAACACGGGGCCTGTTTGCATGTTTTCTTGCGTAATGCGACAGTATCTCAATCATTTTAGGGCTACAATCAGCCATTTGATCCTGACCTCCTTTGAGTTACCCTTACATTCTTAGCGCCAACAAAGGGCGATATAGCAAGGCTGTCAATAGAGAATGTGCCCCCCCCCCCCCCCCCACTAGAATTAAACCTAGAGCAGACATTAACCAGTTAACCAGTTGGTCACCGGGGCCGATTTGCAGCTGTTAAAAAAAGGCTGAACCCTGACAGAAATCACTATCAAACCTCGCCAATTTTACTCCGCTTTCTATCATTTGTGAAAATGTTTTAACTGAGAAGAAAGAGACAAGCCCCTGCATTGAATTATCGTTAAAAGTCAGATCATATGTATAGATTAATGTTTGTTAATGTTTGTTAATGTTTGCTATCGATGGTTTACTTGTTAAACCCTAAACCCTCGATAATAAACATTAACCTATACAAACCGATCGAACATTTTGAAAAATACTGCCACCTCAATGGTCAAAATGTAATTCCATACATTAATACACATAAGGAAACTCATTATCTCAAGTAGTTGATGCAGAGTATGACATAGATTCACAGCCTACATACGGAGAACGTGACACGGCCTCCTAATTTGTCATAGACCGAAACAATGGATTAATGCGCACTGTTTGACATATGAATTGTAAAGCACGTATGATCTTGCCATCAAATTGTGATGCAATGGCGTTTTATGTGAAAACTAACTGGTAGTTTATCAATATAAGACAAAATAAGTTTATCTTAAAGTTTGTGCTTGATACTTCCCACACCTTTCAAAAGAATGACTTTTTCCGTTCCATTCGTTTAATGAGACAGGAATTTAATTATGTATCAAGAATCCGCATGTTCAGAGAATTGGGAATGTCCTAGAAATGCCTGTATGTCTCAACTTAGTGACAGAAGCCTATTAAAGCTACCTTTAAGTTTACAAAAAAAAATATCGTGACTTACATTTAGTCTATATCAAACATTTACTATTAATTTTTTAAACAATAATTCAGAAATCGTATCTTAAAGTCACTTATCTATATATAGAAATACGTTCGTTTAGTAAGTTTCAAAATCAAATTGTGAAATATTTTTGGTGACAAATGTCTTAAGTATGTTTGGTTAAATCTACTCCTTACAATGCTCGGGACATTTGTGATTGCTTTTGCGACAAGTGCAGACCAATATCAGCCTGTATATCCTTGCAATCTGACCATGGTCTTCACTGTTCGCTATTCAGTCATTCCTCAGCAAGCACCCCCTTACATGACTAATGGTACAGAAAAATAAAGAAAGGACTTTAACTTTTACAAGGGTACACGAATCAAAACACACAAGTCATTAAAAACGTGATCATCTAAGCGTTTATAATTATTTATATGAAATAAATACATGTATGTATAAAGTTCATTCAGTCCTTTACTTTTTTTTTCTTTTTTTTTTTTTTGAGGGGGGATTAAATGTTCGAATGACAATATTTCAATCATTTTGGGGGGCCTCCGTGGCCGAGAGGGTAAACTCGCTGAATTTAACACCCACTCAGCCCCTCACCTCGTGAGTTCGAATCCCGGCAGGGTCATAGGGATTTTCATGTGAGGAAGCTTTCAGCTGGCTTGCGGTAGGTCGGTGGTTCTACCCGGATGCCTCTGTGCATTCGGGGTCTTCCTCCACCTGTAATTAGCTGGACGTCGCTATATGAGTGAAATACTGTCGAAGCGACGGTAAACTCAAATAGTCAAGTCAGTCATTTTTGGGACTTTTGTCAGCATTAGACAGATAAAGTGCTGCCTCAGTACGTCATCATCACACCGTGGGCATGATACTACACCCAGTTACAGTGTTTTATAATTTTTAAAACTTTTTTTAATAGTTTAGTATACTATGTGTAAACAACTAAAGTAGCCATGGATGGTGAGGGTGGGACAAGTAACAACTGGACATGTACACTGGAATGATATCCATACATATTATTAAACAGTGACCTTGTTTTGATGGTGAAGGTTTGTTATAAGTATTATTATCATATTACTCGAGGCGACACAGAGGAAACATTCTCATTTTGAGATATACAGCTTCTCAATTAGTGTAGCGATTTTAACTAGTTACGTATTAGTATTCAAAAAGAAATAGAAGGCAGGGGCGTAGCCAACTTTTTTCCACTTGTAGGCCCATAGAATGGGTTCCAAAGCGGTTGTCCTTTGGTAGAGGAAAGGAAACCGGGAACAAACAGGGATTAAAAAGAGAAAAACGCGCGTTCTAAAGTATTTCAAGTGAAACAAACCGTTAAATAGAACCATATTAAACTCGATGCAAGTTTAAGTGAACACAGTATACACACTGCAAATCATGCATATGGCTTGAACCCCTCCCTTTACAATTTTTATCGCATTTTTTTGACTTTTGAAAATGTCATTTTCTTTACCAGCTTGTAGGCCCGGGCCTACAGGGGTAGGTCCGGGCCTACAGGGCCTAATAGTAGCTACGCCACTTGAAGGGAACCTCGTTATGTAGCACTTAAAACAATAAAATATATGTGCACGATCGAGAGAAATATACAGAGGAAGAAAAAGTAGAAGAAGGATTTATTTTTATCTAG
>CM037789.1:6047479-6097479 GCA_021229015.1 Solen grandis
TACCCCTTTGTCGTTTAAATTTTTACCGTAATTCCTTTGAAAATTTTTGGTGGAATTTTCATAAGAGGGGGTTTTTTTTTGCGGGGAAAGGGAATTTAAAATTGAGACAATCAAGTTAAAAAAAAACAACCCCTTGCCCAAAGGGAAATCGCGCTCCCCAACATTTCGCGAAGTCGAAAACGCGTTTGGTTGGAAAAAGATCTGATCGACAGAAATCTCGCCAATCTCAAAAAAAAAGAATAAAAACTTACGAAAAACTAAAGCTACAATACCCCCCCCCCCCCCCCCCCCCCCCCCCCCCCCCCAAAGTTTTTGAATTGTTCTGGACAGATCCCTTAAAAAAAAGAAACATATAAACTAAAAATGAAATACTTCTTATTTCATTTTTTAAATTTTATCCCAGCCCTTTTATCTGTTTTTTAAAAAATTTTTCACCCCAAACTCGCCCCTTGCCCCAAAATGATCAGCTTCGTTTCCGGGATAAATTACTATTGCCAAACCCCCCCCGTGCACCGGTTACGTCACGCTACCCCTATTTTAAACCCAAAAAAAACCTTTGCCAAAAAAAAAACCCCCCCCTTAAGTCACGTGATGATAATTAAAAAAAATTGGTGACCAACACAAATTTAAATTTTGTTTTTTGGGTTTTTTTATTTTTTACTTTTTTTCCTAAATGATCAGGGAAGGGTTTTTTTAGTGGAATATAACGAAATTTGATATAAATTATATTTCAAAATAAAGTCAAAAGTGAAAAAAAAAAGTAAATCCGGTTTAAAATCAGCCCAAAATTTTAAATTTTTTTTGTGGTTGGCCCCAGTGGTTTTTCGACAACTTTTAAGGGGAGGAAACCTACTCCCGGCGGAGTTTTTTAATATTCCCAACATAAGACATTAAACGTATACGAATTCTCCCGGTCCCTTTTTCCGTTTGAATTTTTTAATGGATTTGCCCCCGGGGAAAACCCTAAGTCTACAAAAATAAAATTTTCAAAAAATTTTAGGGTTTAAAAACTTTCCAAAAAATTAATTTCATATCTAAAAAGGATTTTAAAGCAATTTCCTTTATTTACATATAAAAAGCCCTGGTTTCTCGAGTTCCCTTTCCATTTTTTGTTTAAAACAGCCCTAAAGCTCAATTTTTTAAAATAATAAAAAGGGAAATTGGGGGAAAATTTTTTTTTTTAAGGCCGGCCTTTAATAAAAACAATTAATGCGGGAACCCAATTTTATTGGGGATTTTAGTTTAACCCCCCCAAAACCCCTTACCCTTTTTTTTTCCTATTTTGGTGCAATAGCTAGTGCTTGGTTGTAAACAGGGGCCTTTTAAAATTTTATGTTTTTCCGTGTTAATTAAATTTAAACCCAAATTTATTTTGTAATCCTAACAAAAATCTATGTAATAAGGGGATAAACTTCCAAGTTCACCGTAAATAGCCCCCCCTTTATGTGTTGTTTTTTTCCTCTTAACAATCTTTTACAATTTTTTTTTAGGTGTTTATTTCAAACCTCTTGGGGTTTTTTTGTGTCCCCAAAGTCTCTGATTCATAATTAAAAAGATTAAAGGCAAAACAAAAAGCCCCCCAAATAATTGACAAAAAGTTTTTGGTGGGAAAATCAAAATTACTAAAATTTACACAACACAAAATTTAGTGATTTTTTGTGCCCTTTTTTTCCCGTCAAACATTCAATATTAATCCCAAAAGTGCCCCAAAATTTTATATAAAAACTGTTTTTCCCTAAATATTTCAAGTATCAACAACCCTTTATTGAAATGGACCCTTTTTAAGTCCAACAAATCAAATAGGTTGCAAGCCCCCACCCCCTTGATTTTAGTTTGTATTAATAGAAAGCCCCCAAGTATAACAATATGTGAGTAAATTTTCTAAGGTGAGGTTTTTAATTTCTTTTAGGTGTTTTACCAACCAATTTGGGAAAATTATCAGCAAATAAGTACAATTTTCAAAAAAAATATATAAAACTATTTATTATAAAAAATTTTGTTCCATTTTGTGAAAACATTTCAAAAATCCCTTTAACAAATTTAATGAAAACGGAAAGGGGGACATAACTTCTCCCTTTTCGGAGGAAACCCAAAAGCCCAAAAAAATTAAAATTTTAAACAGAGTGTGAGGGAAATTGACTTGGGCCAAAGGGGTGGGAACATTTCCAAACATAATCCCTTTACAATTTCCCTTAAATAATTTTCCTTGAATATCAAATTTTGACAAATTTTTAAACCCATAAAGCCATTTCTTTTTTATATTTTAAGGGCAAAGCCCTTTCATCATATTACATAAATAACATTTTTAAATTTTTATTCAAATTTTTTTTTTGGGCTAATGACATTAAAAAATGTTTAAATTTCATCAGTTTTTTGATTCCGTTTTCCCCGAATCCAAATTTTGGCCCCCTCCCCTTTTATAACATTATTATTTTCACAAAAATGTTCAAAAGCGTTTATTTTAAAATATTTATGAATAAAATTTTGACATGGGAGTTTTAAAAAAAGGGAATTTCCACTTTTTAATTGGTTTAAAATCAAACTTGGGGTTACCCTTTTTTGTGTAAAGGAAATAATTAAACCCCCCTTTCCAATTTTTTTCCCTTTTTTTTCCAAAGGGGGGAAAACCAGATTCCCCAATTTTACTTTTTAAAAATATCACAAAAATTTTTGGGCTTTAATTTAAAATATAAATACATACAAAAAAAAAATCCATTTTTATCAAAAAAATCAAATTCCTATGGCCTTTTTTACAAGGTACTGTATGTCTTTCGACAATCTGGGGCAGTGTGTTTTGTTTGGGAAAAATTCTTTGTTTTTCTTTTTTTGTTTTTCTTTTTTGTCTTTGATGTTTTATTTTCTTTAAGAAAGTCAGTTACCCTAACTATGTTCTTGCGCCCGCGGTCAAAATACGGACACCCCCCCGGATTTATAAGAAGCCGGTAAGATCTGTACGCCAATCTGTCTATGTCACGTTTTCTGACAGAAAACTGATGTAACTTCTACGTACCCAGGTGGGTGGGATACACAATTTATTGGATCTCCATCATCAAGACCTTTGTCTGACCAGGCAGAGGCTCCATCACCGAAAAAATAAATACCTGAAGGCATAATCTGATTGTCAATATTCTTCCAAAAATGCCTTAATTTTAGAATAAAAAGTCTATTTCGTTATTCTCGTCGCATACTCCGTGAAAGACGAAATATATATAACCTAAAACACAAAAATATCTTGTAATTATAAAAATTCTTTCTAACAAAAGCAATGAAATACATTTGTAAAATGCCGTAGCGTTAAAATAAAAAGTCCGTTAGTTTAGTTTAAACATATTTTATTTCAAAATATTGAAATGGGTCGGGCTAAAAGTTCTATCCAACTTAATTACGACCCTTCCCTTATCTTAATACAATTTCCAATATAGCAGTAATGACGTACATATTAGCAAACAGGTGTGATATAAAAGTCACTTCAAGAACATATAATAAAAGTTTATCAACACTAAGCCTTGTGAACACACTACGTATAAACTCCAGTTAACTGAGAGAGAGAGAGAGAGAGAGAGAGGGAGGTGGGGGCAGTTTTGATTTTGACTCTAAATGTGACTATCCATGTTATTTAAGACCGTTTCTCTATTCTCTGTCCATTTCGTGTATTCCGTGAACAGCAAAATGGACTTCGTTTCATGGATATGCTATCTTTTAAGTCAATAAATGTCACAAATGTAAAATGTCCTCTATTATGTTAACGTTAAAGTATTGAAATAATCACATTGAAATAATTACATTAATAGTAAAATCACAGCTATATAATGCCGTAGTCAGGCCCGGATCCAGAATTTTTTCGCTGGGGAGGGGGGCAAAATCTGAATGTGATGTTGGTGCTAGAGGGGTCCGGGGCCATTCTCCCCTGGTTATTTTTTTTTTTTTTTTTTTTTTTTTTTTATGATGGAGATGCGTTCTGATAGTTATATGGACATAAAATTGATTTTTTGTTGTTGTTTTTAATCCAATTTACATGTATATCTTTTTGAAACTTGAAGGCCATGGATCTAATGCCTATGTCTTACTGGAGAAAAATCATCGGCGGTGTGGAAATACACAAATTTTCTCCCAATTTCTCCCGATGGCTCCCGATGATTAAGCCAAAAAGACAGAGCGGTCCCATGAGAAATGGCACTGATTAGGCATTGGGATTGGTCCGCTGAACGTTTACTGTTTCGGCTATGGTACAATGCCATGAATTATCGGGGATGGCTCCCGATGTTCGGACCTTCTCCGATGATCGGCAAAGATGCCCCGAAGCTTCACTTTCACTTCACTTCACCATCTTTGGTGCTTCGTGGAAAATTATGGAGATTAAGAGAATTTGATGGTGGAATTAAAAGACAAAATCAAGGGAAGACTTTTGGGGGTTTATAAGAATGCCCCCAGCAATGTGCAGTGGCCTTTTTGACCGTCTCAGTCTCAGATTGCCATAAACAGCAACGCTTTTCAGAGTGTGCTTTTCAACCCTTGCCGAATTTTTGCGAATTCTGAGATTCAACCATTAGATCGGAAATGTCTCACAGAAAGGTCGCCGAACATTCAAATATCCCCGAATGCATTGAAATATCATCAGTTTTGGATTCAAACGTGTAAAAGACACTTTTGTTTAAGACTGAGAAAAAAATTCCCACTTTAAAGATAATTTGTCAAAAATGTGGAAGGGAATATATGTTGGTATTAGGTTCGAACTTGTTAATCTTGACTGTCTAATTGTCAGTCTGGAAGCAGTCTTCACACATAGACTTCCTAGAAAAATCTTCAGGCGCAGGTTTTAGGATCGGGCGGTTGAAGAAGGTGAGGGTTCTATTCGCGTGCCGATTTTTTGTACATTTTTAATTTGAATTTCCCTATTTTTTTCTAAATGTTTAATTATTGACAAAACAAACAATATTAAGTAATTAGATGTTGGTATTTTATTTTGTCCGTTTTATTTCGCTCATAAATTGTGTTTTCTGTGCATTAGTATTTCATGTTCATGGACTTATCAGTAACATTGCTAAATGACTGATTACCTGGATTGGATTTGAATTAGTGATCATAATCAACATCATACATTGTCCGAAAATATAGCAGATTGAAAATGTCAAATTCTCTCATTTCTTATTCATTTCAGGCTATTCATTTTTTTATAAATTTAAAAAACATATAGAATATTATATTCGTAAATGTTAAAAAAGTGAAAATGTTGATTATTGGCCTGATGTTTGCATTTATCCCTTTCAGGAAAAATATTGAGAGGAGTTAGTTAAGAATAATTTTATTGTTTCATTAAATAATACTTCAAAAGCTATGAAAAGTAGCAAAGCTGATGGCATTTAGCATAACAACCCACTTTGGAAAACATTGCCTTTTTAACTTTTTCAAAAACAAAATCGGCAATGCCAATTACATTATAATGTTCAACTTAATTGTTGCTTTTAGCGATTAATTTATGCCTATCTATTTGTTATGCCATTTCTTAAATCTGCATCTATCTAGAAAGGTTTATGGTTTAAATGAAACAAACTTTTGGTAATTGTCTATTTTCTTCAATTGTTGGATCTTTCGGCAAACGACGAGTAAATGTCTCTCTCAATCTGCGCAGTACCCTAAACACATGCTTATCACACAGTCATGGACGTCTGCCGATTCGGATTACCATAAGACAATAGGAGTCTGGCTGATCAGGTGGTTATGCGGGTGGTTCAGTATGGGGCCACGATGGGAATTTCTCTAGACAGCACAAACAATATGGGCATGGTAAGGAAAAAATAAAAACTCCATTTCGCAATTCTCGGTCCATTTCGTCACTGTGGGCTAGAGTCATCAATACCATTTACCGTTTTAAATATTGCATAATATCTACAATAAATAATTTATTTAATGAACTAGAGTATCATTTCCATTACAAAAATAAATAAATGTAGTGAAGTATACCCATTTATGAGATTATTGTTTTATCGATTACGTGCAGGCCCGGATCCAGCGGGGGCGGCGAGGGGGCCTTGCCCCCCCCCCCCCCCCCCCCCCAGCTGCCCTGGCTATACATTTTTCTAGCTATAAAATTCCTTGATTACATCATAGTTTTGTTGTCTAGAGGAAATCCCTATCGTGGGCCCCCTACTGAACACCCGCATAACCACCTGATTGTCTTATGGCACCCTGCTGTTAATGTGTAGGTAATCCGAATCGGCAGTCGTCCATGACTGTGTGATAAGCATGTGTTTAGGGTACTGTGGACACGTGAGAGGAATTTACATGCCATCTGCCGAGCGATCTTACAAGAAAAATAGGCAATTACCAAGAGTTTGTATCAGTTACATCTATATTATTCTAGGCAAATGCAGTTTAAGAAATAGCATAAAAATAGTTAAGCTAAAAACAACTAAGCTGGATATCAAAATGTAATTTAATAAAAACTACTTTGACGAAATCTACTCAACAATTTTTTTAATTCACTTTTCTCTACATGTATAAAGTTTTAAATCTTGCATTAAAAGCGGGCTAATAAGCTGTCGGCAGGTTAATGTACTTTCAGGTATGAAAAATTGCCTATTTCGTTTTAAGGCTCAGTCCCACTTGACATTTAATATATGGAGGCTATTCGTTGCCAAAAATCCAGCCTTGTAATCATGACAATTTATACTTCGGTTCAACTAAACAGATTTGTAAAAGTATAAACGTTTATCCGAGGGGTACATATTGTGCTCGTATTGTGCGTTTTGATTATCTCGATTTAACTAGTAACGTTTTTACTTCTAGAATGTGGTAACATGCAGCTAAGATGAAATGCAAATAATATTTATATTTTTTCAAACTCAAAATTTCGAAATGTACAACGACATACACTACACGTTTTACGCCGTACATCACGACGTTCGAGAATGGAGCCGCATCAGATAACACTCTCAGGTTTACAACTGCATACTTGACTTTTACATTTCTACGCGATTAACATTTGTAGACGATTTTGCAAATTCCATATATGGCAGTATCACGGAAATAGGCGAAGATTTAAAGGCGGAGTCAAATTTCACGAGCGGAAAATAAAGAGAGGTAACTCTTACACCATGATAAATCGGTAAGTACAGAAAGATTTCGTATTTAGTCTGAAAATGATACTTTGTAAAAATTTTAACAATTGTTAATATTATTACCTTTGGTTTTAAAGAAAAAAAATATGGTTGAAAAAATGTTATGTAGATCTATGAAAGGGAAGTTGCTATGTACAGACATTTAAGCTTCATAATTTTGGTTTTAATTTTACTAACGTTATAAGTGAATATTAAGAAATGAAAGCTTTACATTAGAAACTGCATAGATTTTTTTTTCTTATCCAGTTATACCCTAGTATTAAGGTTGTATTAGTGATATAGTATTTAAATGTTACTTAATATTACTGGGAAAGGCAGCAGCCAGAATTTGGCCTGTAAAAATTATTGTATAGATCTATCTGTAGCAAATCTTCCATCTGTTTTGACTTGAAAATTGGACAATAATAAAGCAGCAACTTAACTGAACCTTAAATATCAATTTGACTTATTCCTTCTATAAATATATTTGTTTTGCATGAAAATCTTGTCAAGCAGTAATTTTTACTGTCTGGAAAAAAAAAAACCCATTAAGAGTTGGATTAAGACACAGACAGTTGATGGCATGTAACTTCTGTGTATTTTCTTAAAGAAATTAATCAATCTGCAGGTATGTATATGAACAAACACAGAGATTCAAAATAATATTGGAAGTCAGCCACTTTTTTTTGCATTTAAAACATTAATATACTAGGTGACAATCAAAGGATCAATCTTTATTAAAGCAGGAGATATTTTATATCTTTATAGAACATCTCCTGATTAAAGACATAATGAATACTTCAACTTGAACTTTATACTGCCAATAGTCAATATTGACTACTTAAGGCACCTTAGTTTTGGATGTGTTCTTGAATTGTTATTCAAAAAAATGAGTCCGGTACACCTCAGCTCTGTTTGTGAAAATTATGCATTGTTTTTCTGAAAATTGTGAATGAAAAAATCGACTTTTTTATGAAAGTGGCATTGAGCGCGAATTCACAACACCAGTAATGGCAGTGGCTAGATATTAAATTTTGAAAAAAGCTCAATTGTGGTGAAATGGGTTCTCATATCATGTAGCTTTGGTGGCTCAACTAAAAAATCATCAAAGTTAAAATCCTGGCCAGGGATATAGAAATCTAAATATAAATTTACGCCATGCTGCGCTTATATTGCTGGCTTTACAATGTAGGTGGGGTACGTTTCAAAAACTAATCTTTTTTATATCTTCTGATGTTGATTCAATACCTGCACACAATGGCACTCATGCAACTGAAACACATGATACTTAGTAAATAATTGTGATGCTGTTTAATTCTCATAATGCATTTACCTTGAATGTGTAGACCTACACGCTGCAACACTTCCCTTATTCGTACATGGGAGATAACTGCGTGGAGATTTGCCAGTCGTTGTCGGAAAATACCGAAAGTGAGCGGACAATTACGTTTATTTACGATCATGTAGTGGGCGGGGAAATGGGCGGAGCTTATTTATCAACATTGCAAACGTGTAAACCTGGATTAAGCTGAGCCGAATCATGGTGGTCGGACAATGTAAAGTTGCGAGCGTATAAGTAAGAAGGCGTTTTGTAGTTTATCAAAATGCATTTTGTTGAAATACGTATTTAGAATGATGCATCGGCAAATTCAGTCCAAGAATGTATCTCTGGAGTTTAAATACTAAGAAATTCAAACGAATTGTGTATTTTGTCGGAAAATAAACTGTTCAACTCAGATCAACAAGGCTGGATTTTTGGCAACAAATAGCCTCCATATTAATAAACCTCGGGGGGCGTTTGGAACAGGTTCCCCTGTGTCCCGCGGAAGCTTCGAAAGCGTTGCGAGCCAATGGGAGTCATTATTGCTTGCATTGAATTTTTTCCCTATATGTTCTCGAAGTTTATCGGGATAACAGGCCGGGTATACATACGCATAGCTTCCTGGAAGCTCCTGGGAAGCATTCACGGAGCTTCCGCGAAATATTTTTTCCTCCGAGGAATCCCCTAGGCATCGGTGTTGTCTCGAAGGTTCGACGACCTTTCTGTGACACATCCCAGATCTTGTGATAGAATCTCAGAAGAATATTCGCAAATGGGACATTGCTGGGGGCATCCTCATAAACCTCCAAAAGTCTTCCCATGATTTTGTCCATCACCAAAGTCTTATAATCTCCATAATCTTCCCCGAGGCACCTAGGATGGTTCGATACAACGATATATCCCCTAATCTACGGAGATATTCACCCGATGATGTTTCAAATTGAGTGAAGCTCCGGGGCACCTTCCCCGATCATCGGAGAATTTTCCCGAGCATCGGGAGCCATCCCCGATAAT
This sequence comes from Solen grandis, assembly GCA_021229015.1. NCBI lineage: Eukaryota > Metazoa > Mollusca > Bivalvia > Adapedonta > Solenidae > Solen > Solen grandis. The sequence continues at coordinate 6,056,912 of CM037789.1, forward strand.
ACAAGGCCATTGTACCATAACCGAAACAAACGGACCAATTCCGAAGCTTCTCATGGGACTGCTCCGTCTTTTGGCTCAAACATCTGATGCCATCGGGAGAAAATTTGTGTATTTCCACATGAATTTTCCATGATTTTTCGGCACCATGATGCCGATGAGTTTGCTCCAGTAGGACCTAGGCAGTAGGTCCATGGTCTTCAAGTTAAAAAAAAAACAAACAAAAAAAACCTTCACTTTCATCCCCAGATACCCTTCAGAGTGCATCTCCGCCACACTAAAAACCTTTTTTCCGGGGGAGCATGCCCCCGGACTACCCTAGCAATAACATCACATTCAGATTTCCCCCCCCCCCCCCAGCGTAAAAATTCTGGATCCGGGCCTGACGTGACTACAGCGAAATGGACTCGGTTTCGTTGGAATGGGCGTATCTGTATTATAATAATTATTATTTCCAATACATTTTTATGCTCACCGAAGGTGACGCATATAGTCGCCGCTTTGTCCGTCCGTCCGTCCGTCTCACTTTCCTTGTCCGGACTATTTCTCAGGAACTAATGGCTTGAATTCAACGAAACTTTATGGGAAGCTTTATTACCAAGAGGAGATGCGCATATCGTCAGCATGACCCGATTCCTAATTTTTTCAAGGAGTTAAGGCCCATTGACTTTTCGGCCTATAGTACATATTGCATGATTCTTGTCCGGGCTATTTCTCAGGAACTAATGGCTTGAATTCAACAAAACTTTATGGGAAGCTTTATTACCAAGAGGAGATGCGCATATCGTCAGCATGACCCGATTCCTAAATTTTTCAAGGAGTTAAGGCCCCTTGACTTTTCGGCCTATAGTTCATATTGCATGATTCTTGTCCGGGCTATTTCTCAGGAACTAATGGCTTGAATTCAACGAAACTTTATGGGAAGCTTTATTACCAAGAGGAAATGCGCATATCGTCAGCATGACCCGATTCCTAAATTTTTCAAGGAGTTAAGGCCCATTGACTTTTCGGCCTATAGTACATATTGCATGATTCTTGTCCGGGCTATTTCTCAGGAACTAATGGCTTGAATTCAACAAAACTTTATTTTGGGAAGTTTATTACCAAGAGGAGATCGCATATCGTGGCTGACCGTTCCTAATTTTTCAAGAGTTAGGCCCCTTGACTTTTGGCCTATAGTCATTTGCATGATTCTTGTCCGGCTATTTCTCAGGAACTAATGGCTGAATTCAAATGGGAAGCTTTATGTAGATACGCATATCGTCGGCGTGACCTGGTTCCTCAATTTTTCACAGAGTTATGGCCCCTTGACTTTTTGGCCTATAGTTCATGTTGCATGATTCTTGTCCGGGCTATTTCTCAGGAACTAATGGCTTGAATTCAATGAAACTTTATGGGAAGCTTTATTAACAAGAGTAGATACGCATATCATTGACGTGACCTGGTTCCTCAATTTTAAGAGAGTTATGGCCCCTACTACCATGTTGTTGACTGATATTCATGTCATTTGCCTAATTTAACAGGAGATATCATTTAAACAAAACCCCACAAAATTCAATATGCTAGTAATGTCAATCATAATCATGTCAGCTAATTGTTGTTTAGGTCATTAAACACTATTTCAAATATCCAGTCATATGTCAAGAGTGTTGGTTAACCTCTTTGATATGAGCACACATTGAAATGTATGACTTAATTTTTAGTAGTATAAAAACTTAAAAAAAATCAATGAAAGATCTGATGAGTAACACGTATTATCATATTAAATAGTAAACTGTTACTAAGTCTCCAAATTAGAGTTGGTAAAACATCTCATCTGATGAGGAGAATAGATATGATTTAGGAATGGGGATTTCAACAGCTTTGAGCTGAAAGGTCCTAAGTAAAATTTTGGGGGTGGGGCCTGACCCCTGTGTGATCTTGGGGGACACCAAAGTATTTACCATTTTATCTTCTGTCTCATCAAAAGAAACAAGAATATATAATATGGTTTACTGTTTAGAGAGTTAAGAGCTTTTTTTTACCTTTTTTTATGCTCACTGAAGGTGACGCATATAGTCGCCGCTTTGTCCGTTCGTTCGTCCGTCACACTTTCCTTGTCCGGACTATTTCTCAGGAACTAACGGCTTGATTTCAACAAAACTTTTTATGTGAAGCTTTATTACCAAGAGGAGATGTGCATTACCTGGATCTATACATGATAAGCATGTGCTGATCCCTTTCCGGTCCTTAACATATCCTCCCACCCATTGACCAAGGCCTTATTTGTAACAATGACGTTCTTCGGGGAGAATCTGTCAGTTCTACTGACTTTCTTGTTGTTGTTTTTTGCCTAACTTCAAGATATTGATATATTCTAAGCAATTATTAACTAAATCATTAAATATTTCGCAATAAAATGCCGTAGTCGTAAAATAAATACTCCATTTTGCTATTCTCAGTCCATTTTGCGAAATGGAATCCATTTCGCTATTCATACCTACCCCTATAGACGCAAACTGCCCGCAGCGGTTACTTCCCCTCATCTGTACAGTAATGCCAAAGAATGAAGGGGAGATAACTGCGTGGAGATTACCATAGACGGCGCTGAATCAAGATGTCGGGGCCACTCGTAAATAATTTCGAGGTTCCAACATGGTAAGAAATATACAATATTTGCGGCATTGATCAACTATTTTTCAGTATCAGCAGTCAAAATGTGATATATGTTTCAATGTAAACGGCTGCTTGATATATGCCTGCCGTGCATTCCCACATTAATAGCGATTATTTGAGCTGTGTCGTGTAAAAATAGTGGGTGGGGAAATGTAAACACCACACCGTGTATCAGTAGATATTTAGTTGTCATCTTAAAGAAGTACGTCTGCATGGTTCATTAATTGAATGCTAAAAGATATATTTAACAGACACTGTTTTTCCTGATTATATTCATATACAGTTTTATGAAGAAAATGTACACTTGAATTTATTTTGAAGTCTCGTGATCAAGAAACCACATGTTATCGTTTGGCAGCACATTTTCTTGACACATTCCTGCAGTAATATGTATACTGCAGGACCGTATTATCAGATTATCAGGGGTAGGGGGTACCTATTTTCGTTGTAATCCAATACCAGGAGAGGTCAGTGACTGTGCATAAAATAGCTAAAACTTGCACCACAACTATGATTACTACAAATAGATCAGGTTTGTGAACTTTGACTTGCGACATGACTTACCCTCAAGTACACAGTTCTGAAGCAGCTAAGAAAAAAAAAGTGGCCTTTTTTAATTTAACATAAACAAAAAATATAATTTTCAATTGTTTGGTAAACTAAGTCATTTGTTCATGGTCTAGTCCACATATGTGTACCCATAATTTGTGATATCATTCTACCGATTTGGTGATATCAATTACGGCGTGACAACCAGTACCAAATATATCATGTTGCGCCATGGAGCTCATTGATGGGACTATTCATGGTCTTACATTGTTTTCAAGTGGCTGATATCATTTTTTCAATGAAAATCTAAATTGTGCATGTCTATATAATTCAGTGAGGCTGACTTGAGAGTAAAATGAAACATCACATCTGAATGGTTTTATATTTTATCATTGAAGCATGTAAATAAAAAATAAATTTTCATGTTAAAAATAATGTACAAGCTTTTTTTATTTCATTGTTCACTTGAAATATGAGTAAAAGTAATTATTGAAAAATAGATTTTGCAGATGTGTTGTGTAAAGTACATCAAATTATAGTCCTGCATCAATAACTCGCAACATTTTGGCTTACTAACGCTAAAAGGGATGTTGTCAAACAAAACTTGTAAGAATGATGTCAAATGGAATCCATTTTATAAAAAAGCGAGATCAAAACAAAAAAGGCATCAGAATAGTGATGTGTCGGAATAGGGAACCATATGATACCAGAATTATTTTTAATATTTGTAAATACGATATGAATTTACCAGTTTGCTACCCTTACCTAGAAAAAGACACTAGAAAATCAGAATAAAGAATCAGACATTTTAAAAGCATTTGGCAGAAGAAGGTCAGTGTTAATAGAAGTTTTACAGAAAAATGTTTTGTCATTGCCTTCAAGAAAAAATTGCTGTACCACGATAATCGGTTACCTTGAGACAATGAAAATGGCGGACCCCTATGTCATTTAAGGACATTTCTAAAGGGTTTAAGATAATATAATCAATATTTCGTGCACCGATTTACATAGGATAATCTTAATAATTCAAATTATAATTAATATTGAATTATCCTATATTCTTCCTGGATTTTTTTTGGTGGGGGAGGGGGGAGGTAACAGTCAAATTCCTTCTATATTCTGTAGAAAATAAAGGTGAAGATAAATGTCAATTTTAAGGGGCAATATATGAAGGTTCATGTATGTATGCATGGACATTCCCATAATGCAAACTCTCTATCTTTTGCAATTTGAAATACATCGTTGAACACCCCTGGCTGACTTATTTCCATTTCCATTGACATCAAGTCATGGGGGGCAAGCAAACCTTTGTAATACAGTAGTTTTTGATTAAATTATCAACCAACGAAAATGCAGCTTATAAATAAAACTCTCTTCAGCATGGAGACTTGAAAGTCAGGTAAACAATAAAAAAAAATGACTGCATCCGGCAGCTGTTTAAAATGACATTTATGATTGGTTTTAAAAACGTGATGCGACCAATGAAGTGGTGTAATTTGACACACCTTAAAACAACCAAATTCAGCCGTAATATCCCACAGCCTATAGCTGATCTATCGATCGGCCATGGATATTGAAGGATGTCTGAAATAAAGTACAAATAAAAACAGAAATCAATGTTTTGAATGTGAATTTTAATATCATAGATTGCAATGCTGATTTATACAACAAAAGTGTTCATACTTAGTGCAATTAATTTCTGATTTCAAGTTAAGAAAACATTTGATATAGTAGAATATAATTAATACATATAATTAAACAATATGATCCTCAGTCACTAGCATTTATTCTTTTGTCATACCATGAATTTCATATGAGGATGTTTCTTTGAGCGAGTATTCATTTGGCGTTATTCCCTGTACCAGAAAGTTCTATTTCCCCAATTGGAAATTTTAAAAGTAAAATCCCAATAAATCTTCAGAAGAAAATATTCATAAAAAATTGGCAGATTTTTTCCCATACAGGAAGCTTATAAATGGCCAACTGTTACTATGCAAAACAATAGGCCTAGTATATCAGGGCTCAAATTTATTTTTATTTTCCCACTCGCAAAAAAAATATGAGAGCCTTCAATTTCAACTTGCAAATTCCAAGACTTTAGTCTTGCTTGCAAATTTTTATCTTATTTAGACATGTTCAAGAAAGTGTTAAAGCCAAAATTTTCACTCACAAAAAAATGCTAGTGGTTTAAAATGAAATTCACAAATTTCATTTTCTACTCACATTTTGCTGAATTGCTAGTGTTAATTTTGAGCCCTGTATATTTTACTTTTATTCCCCAGATTTGCTGTACTTTTTTCTTTTTTTTTATTCATTTCCTTAATACCGAGTATTTTTGCATGAAATTTTCAAATTTAAAGGGCGTGGTTCTTTTTCCAAAACAGCAAAAAAAAATCTTTTTAAGAAATTTATGTTTTTGAGATGTACCAATATATACAGAATGATATACACATGCATTTAACTTTCACTTGAAATCCTGATTGGATAGGAATACACATACTGGTACTTCAAAAAATCTGTGGAGTGTCCGTTGCATGATTTAACTGGAACATTACCTAAAACCTCTTAGCTATGCTCTAGTTACGGCTTTCCGCAAACTTGCGGAAAACGTATAGGGTTTGTTATGTTTATTTTTCTTATTATTATTATTATTATTCTTCTTCTTCCAACCTAATTCAAGAGTTAATTTATATATGTTGCCAATGGTCAAGCAACATGAAAATTAAAATGCTTCGACAAAAAAGTACAAATTTTTAAATTCAATAATTTTTAATTTTCAATGACGTCAATTGACGTCAGATTTGACGTCAGCTTCAAAAGTTTGTTCGCGCTCTAGAGCCTTCAATTCTGGTTTGATTTTCTTGATATTTTCACAGTAGATGTATTTTAGAAGGTGGATGTGCACCCTGGCATTCAAATTTCAAAATTTGAAAAAATTGAGATTTTATGGCAAAACCAAGATTCGAACTTAGGTCCTAAATTTATATTTTAATGTTACAAGGGAACCTAATGCATTAGAAGAATGAAAATTGGACAGCTTATCGGCATAGAGGTCTTCTTTCTATTTCTTAAAGGATTTTTTCTTAAGTCACGTGATTATGACGTCATAAAAACGACAAAAAGCAACTTTTTTAAAAATTTATTTCGCTCTTATATCATGACTTTTCACTCAATCTTTTTGAAAATTGTATTGTAGCGATTAAAATCTTTAAATTTATAAATTCATTTATTTTTAATTTTCAATGACGTCAAATGACGTCAGATTTGACGTCAGCTTTAAAAGTTTGTTCGCGCTCTAGAGCCTTCTTTTCTGGTCCGATCATTTTGATATTTTCACAGAAGATGTATTTTAGGATGTAGATGTGCACCTTGGCATTCATATTTCCAAATTCGAAAATATAAAGATACCATGGCAAAACCAAGATTCGAACTTAGGTCCTAAAATTAGATTTTAATGTTAAAAAGCCCCCTGATGCGTTAGAAGCATGAAAATTGAACAGCATATCGGCCTAGAGGTCTTCTTTCTATTTCTGAAAGGATTTTTTCTTAAGTCACGTGTTTATGACGTCATAAAAACGACAAAAAGCAACTTTTTAAAAAATTTATTTCCCTCTGGTATCAAGACTTTTGACTCAATCTTTTTGAAAATTGTATTGTAGTAAATTTTTGTTCGGCTTAACCTTCAATTTCGGTCCGATTATATTGATATTTTCACAGAAGATGTATTTTAGGATGTAGATTTGCACCGTGGCATTCAAATTTCCAAATTCGAAAATATAAAGATTTCATGGCAAAACTGAGATTCGAACTTTGGTCCTTAAATTACATTTTAATGTTACAAAGCCCCCTGATGCGTTAGAAGCATGAACATTGGATAGCATATCGGCATGGAGGTTTACATTCTTTTTCCTGAATGATTTTCTTTTACGTCACGTGGTTATGACGTCATTAAAAAGACAAAAAGGCATTTTTTAACATTTCTCTTGCTCTGGTATCATGAATTTTGAATCAGTCTTAATTGAAATCTTGAGAATTGATAGAGTTAAAATTGAAGTGATGCATACTGCATGTTTGATTTGTCACGTGGTTATGACGTCATGAATACTAAAACAAGAATTATTTTAAAAATTCATATAAAATCGCCAATTAGATCAATGAACTTAAACTTTTCAAAAATGTCGAAAATTAGTACGTTCATAAGGGTTTGAAAATTTAAAGTTATTACGTCATCAAACATGGCAGATATTCATGTTTGATGGAACGCTTACTTGAAAATGTGAAAACAAACCTGTTCACATTCTCGAATATATTTTTTTCTGGATTAATAGAACGTTAGCTAATCATGTCCTTCCAAAACAGATACTTTTCTTTAGTCACTTGATTTTGCCGTGGTTGAAATATTAAAATCATTCATTTAAATACGTATTCGCGCTTCAGCGTCATGAGTATTGTGGCAATCTAAAGCATACCTTAAGGAATTTATGTTGTGTCACTTGTTTATGACAACATTGATTTGTAAGCAAAAAACATTTAAAAGAAACCATAAGAGTGGACATATTAACTTTCAATAAGTAATATTGCCGTGCCTTGACATGCGCAGAAAAGTTCAAGTGAGTACGTTATCAAACATGACCTATTCATGTTTTTCTTTATAGGGCTAATTCATGAAAATATATTAATTTGAAGAAAGAAATGAAAGCGGTCATTGGGTTGGTTGAGCAAGATCCGATTGTTCTTTTGCAGGAAAGAGTGCCTGCGTTGAATAGTGAATTGTGGTACATTTTTTTCTAATAGAGTCGCATTTACGATGAATTAGTAAAATTATACTAGAGCCAGAAAACCTATATGGATAACTTATTGCATTTGCTTTGACGGCTTTCTGCAAACCTTAAGAAAATGACAAATACATGTAGATCTACCTATTAATTTTTTATGTTTTCTAAATGTTTAACGGTTTCTTTTTATTAATCTGTAAAAAATAAGCAAATATATAAAGCAAATGAATAGTTGAAAGTTTCAAGACGTTTATAACGTTAATTACATAGAAATAAGAAAGTATTTTCATAATTTTGCTAACACCTCTGCCTTTGTTTCTATCTAATTTTGCAAATGTAAAACTCAATCAATTTAAAGGTTGAAAGTCATGGATTTCAAAGTATTTTTTTTCTTTTTTAAAATTTCAATTGTGGGTCAAATTGCAATGAATATTTGTTAAGTAATATGCTTACGAAGAAAAAGATATTAAATAAAGAATAAAAAAACTTTTAAAATTGATTGGCTTACGTAAGAAAAAAAAGTTGAGGATTGTATTAGTATTTTTTTCTGCATGATAGTAAACTGTTGCGTAATCAAATAAGGTCCATATATATGCTTTCTCAATATCTTCCTAAGAAGATGAAAATGAAAAAAAATAATAAAAAAATAAAGCTTAATTTTGAACATAAGTATGTATTTATGATAATGATGATTTACGTATTGAATTAAACATTATTAGCCACATTATTCCATTTCTTTGTTTTAACTGATATATTCAACACCTTTGAAATAAGCAAACGGAAAGCCGCTTCGTTTGTATCTTAAACAAACGACTTCTAGTTTATGTTGTTATTGTGCCAGAAAATGATGAATTTATTGCAATGCAAATGATTTGATTATTTACCAGTTTAATTGCACTAGGCTGAGGAAGTTTTTTTATTTATCTATTTACAGGGCAGGGAAGCCAGCTCCAGGTCTTCACTTGATGTCCTGAAGGATGGGAAGATGATACAGGTGCATAAAGCATGATCAATTGTTGTGACTTTAGAATACTGGTAGATAGATTAAAAGATGGTAGTTAAAGTCATGAAGTCTTAACTAAAGTATGATTAAATACTAAAAGTCATGAAGTCTATATTACTAAAAGTCATGAGCTGATTTTTGTGTTGGATTTGGCGCTGTTATGGTAAAAAATTATTTTGTTGTTTTATTGATTTCAAAAAAGCTTTTGATTACATCGAAAGAAATAGTTTATGGTATAAATTAATTATTTTTTTAATTTAGGAATACGTCAGGGAGAATGATTATCGCCATTTTTTGGTTTATGTTTCTTAATGATTTGGAAGAGCATTTAATACTGAATGGTTTCAATGGTATTGACTTATACATGACAAAACTATTTCTTCTTCTTTACGCCGATGATATGGTTATATTTTCAGAAACTGAAGAGGGGTTACAGAAGGGTTTAGATTGTTTGCATGATTATTGTTGTAGGTGGAAATTAGTAATAAATGTCCAAAAAACAAAATTAATAATTTTTAGGAAGGGTGGGGGTTTACCTGGAAATGTACAGTTTAATTTTAATGGAGATATTGTGGAAATAGTCAAACAATTTTCATATTTGGGAATTTTATTTTCTCAAACTGGTTCATGGAGTCAGGCACAAATTGCATTATCAGAAAAAGCACAGAAAGCTATTTTTACATTAAATAAATATTTATTTAACTTTACAGATGTTAATGTAAATCACAGACTTGAATTATTCGATAAGTTAATACTCCCGATATTAAATTATGCATGTGAGATCTGGGGTTTTCATTCAGCAGGAAACATAGAGCGTATACATACTAATATTGTAAGCGAGTCTTAAATGTTAAAAGATGTACGCAAAATGATTTTGTGTATGGAGTTCTAGGTAGATCAGAGTTAATTTATGATAGATATTTTAAAATAATAAAATACTGGTTGAAAAGTAACTTGTTCAAATTAAATTAAGTATTGTGCTATTGTTTATAATGTATTAATGAAGGATGCTGAACTTTTTCCTAATAAAGTATCATGGGTTACACTTGTCAAGGATATGTTATCTAGAATGGGTTTTCTTGATGTTTGGCTAGCTCAAGGTGTTGGAAATATTGAACTTTTTCTGACTATTTTCAAACAACGTCTAAAAGACATAAATATTCAATCATGGAATGACAGATTACAAAATTCTTCAAGAGCAATTTTTTTACAAAGAAATTATTAAACACGAGTTTCAGTTTTATTTATCAAATGTGTCTATACCTAAATTTAGAAATGCTATGTCAAAATTATTATGATCATCTCAAATTTTAATTGGGGAAAGGGGCCAGCAAGTATTCCCTATAATGATAGAAAATGCATAACATGTAATATTGTGGAAGATGAGTATCACTTTTGTTAGAATGTAAGCTATATATTAATTTACGCAAACAATTTATACCACGATTCTATTGGTTTCGCCCGAACATGCATAAATTAGTTAAAATATTTGAATTAAAAAATGAAAATACCATTAAGAAATTGAGTATTTATATGTATAAAGCTTTCGAGATAAGAAATTCCATTATTTGATATTGTATATGATATGCATTTGATATTGTATATGATGTGTGTATGTCAGTTTTATGTAAATGTGAGTGTGGATGTGAATTTCATTTATGGTCTTTATGTATACCATTCAAAATCAGCGCCTTCTCAGGAAAATTGTATCATAATAATGTCCTAATTAAAATAGGTCTCGTAATATTACATAAACACGAGCAATAATATTCTTAGCTACTTAATTTATTTTATAACTGGTCAATTAATCAAAGTATTTGTGTACGAATTGTCAAATCTAAAGCAGTAGTTTTATTTAGATGTATTGTGTAATGTCGCCATGTTACGTCATGTACTGTTTATGTATGATGTGTATTGTCTCCTGGGCCCAAGGCCTATTGACTTATGAAATAAACTTTCTATATATGAAACAACACCGTGTATACAGAGTATCACGATTATTCAGTTACCGTTCTGTAGTAATGTGTTATTTGTGCGTAAAATTAAATAAAATTGCACAGTTTTTGAGAATTATGGTGACTTCATCGAAATTGGATAAATCTAAAAATAGAATAGTAACATTTCAGGGGCAACACTGTATCGACTAGCCTTGCAGGCACATTACAAGAGTGTTACAAAGCAACAAGATCTTTTTTTTCCCATTTTAACAACACAGCTCCTATTATTAAGCTTTGAGATTTATCCAATTTATCTTTCGACTTTATGTTTTGTTTATACGTATACGAACCCTCAGAAGAAAGACGCTGTTGTTTGGCAGCCACGATGTTCATGTATACATACAGGAACACATGAAAAGCCTGGTATTTGACCCTAGGCTAAGATAATTTCATATTTTTGTTCAGTAAAAAGAGGGACTCCTGATGTCATTTGTACCCATTTCAATATAAATATTGCCACACAAATAACGGGCAATGGATTCTACAGCCCAAGTTTAACCTGTGCATTTTTGTAAGGACTGTATTATAAGTTTTAGGTTTGTGTTGTTTTTTTTCAATCTGTTTGTCATTGCTGTGGAATTATTTTAATTCTGGGATGCAAGTCACAATAAAACTATTATTATTTCATGAAATAGCTCATTTTGCATTATTTTCCAATGTTAAAAATGTAACAGCAATAAATACTCTTTAATGTTATCTTCTTTTGTGTGTTAAACTTGGTTTATTTGATTTTATTTGAACTATTAAACACCATTTTATGCCATCAACGGCTAAAAATGGTCAGGTTATCCAGGATACTGACAGTACTGAAACTTTAGCATGCGGCTCTGTAGTTAACTGAGAAAAGCGGTGGAAAACCATTGACTATCAGAAAGAAATTGTAGGTCATTCATCACGGAGACCGTACCCTACACAAATATGGATCAAACCCACAACTCTCGGCTTCTCAGTCAAACACCACACAGGCCGGTTTATTTATGTGAAACCAATGGTCCTTATCCTGGGTACTAGGACATGACATAACACAAATCCCAACAGTAAATAATATTCCTGCGATTTCGCGGGACTTTTTCTAGTTAACCTATAAATTTTCATGTGGAAATAAGTCTGACAGTCTAATTGATTGTTTTTTTTATTTTGATACTTATTCTAACATACTAAGGCCCCTCTAAACATTTTGTTCTGACAGCATTTTCTAAGTTCATGGTAAACTGTAATGGTTTCTGGTTCTGACAACTTAATTTGAGTTCTCACGACTGTTCTAACACTTATGCTAAGAACCTCATGGTACTTCCTGTTCTTTGTCCCTCTTGGTTCTCAGTTTTTTTTTGGGGTTTTTTTTTTTTTCGTCTTTTTATGGCCAGTATTTGGCATTATTCCCAATTTATATACATTTCTCAGTTCAAATGCAAATTTCCCAATGAATGCTTAGAAAAGAAAAGGTTCGGTTTGGCCAAAAATTGACAAAAAGACTTTCCAATCATACACAGGCGGTTTATATGTAGCAAGTGTTAACAAACTGGTCAATATATCATTTGCACTCATTCCCTAGCTTTTCTGCAGTGTCTGTGCTATTTTCTCCCATTTCTTACATCTTCACACAGAGATTCCTAATTTGAATGGTACTTGTATATGTTAAATTCCCAAAGGTCCTGGTTGTCTTATCATGCAAGTCTCACTTAAAGTTCCTGCAATGGATCACTCAGTATTATGATCCTTGGAGTGAAATGAGTAGTATAGAACTAGATTTTAAGAACTGTAATCTGTATATATGTACATACTGTTTATTTGGACCATATGGAAGATTGGTTTATGCCAGTTTGGCAAATATGTCATCCACTTTACTATTTAAATAAAGACTTGACTTACTTACTTTAAGAATATAGAAATTAAGACTTACTTTATCCAAGTCTTAAAGAAAATAAAATGAATCCAGTGTGTATTTTGAATGCTTTTTTAATGTTTTGGTCATAAACTGGATTATGTACACCTGTGTTATAATAATTCACTTTGACAGGTACACTTACTTTCACATTGTATTTTGCACTAGAACAGTGGATGACAAGCTTATGTTTGTGTCCATCACATAGTGCTATAGTCAATATGCAGACATGTATCAGCACAAAGAGGTGCAGAAAACTCTCTGTGTTGTTAGTGTGCATGACAGTTCTTTTTTATTATAGCGTAAAAGTTGTATCGGAAAATGAACTGCATGAATAAAAACATGTCATGTTTTATATCTCTACTAAAATGATTATACTGTAACAACTAAAACTCATGGCAAAACACATCCTCCATGAACTACATAGAACTAAGAAGCGATTGGCAGTTTAGAAGGGACATGTACTAAGGTTTTGAATCGCAAAATCAGAGTGAACACTTTTGTGCACTACACATGGATTTTTTATGGTAAAAAAATGCATCTGGTTTCATTTCCTTGAATTATTTTTGAAATTTCAAAGTGCAATGTATACAACAATTCTGGTACAGAAAATACAAATTTGAAATATCAAATGCTTCTCTGTATATTACTTTACTGTGTCTGCCAGTCAGGGTCCTGGAAAAGACCAGGTTCTTTTATAAAAGAGGAATTTAGGTTCAATCCACATTAAATAATTAAATGTTCATAAATATTTATCTTAAAGTATGAAAGACCTGGGGACAGTATAGAAGAGAATTTTTTATGATAATTTTCTGAAATTGTAGGCTTTTATAGCATCTATATTAGATGGAATCTGTATTTCATGTGAAGAAATAAACTTACTTTTCAGAAACTGATGATTGATGAAAAGAAATGTTACTTTTTCGGACGTAATCGTCAGATGTGTGACTTCTGTATCGATCATGCATCCTGTTCCCGGGTCCATGCAGCTCTTGTTTGGCACAAACACCTGTCTCGACCTTTCCTCATTGACCTTGGAAGCAGTAAGTCATATTTCTGTTGTAATGGAATTTCTTTATTCACTGTGGGAAACACCTCTGTATTGGTATATGCATAAGCACCATCCCAATAAAAACCTCTTCAATTTTTGCAAATATGCCCTGACAACAAAGACCATATAAGGAAGTTTTTGTTTTTTTTATATTATTTGGTTGCATTTTTACACTACAGTTGCATTTTCATACTTTACACATGCATGTTTGATTTATATAACTTGTACTAATACAAGAGCACCACTGTTTGATAATCTGTTCAAAGATTTCTTGTATATGATAAGATGACCAATGTTGACCTAGAGAATAGCAGTTTGGGAGTAGAAGGTGCTTTATCAGATTTTTCTAAGAAAAAATGATTTATTTAATTAACATATGTTGTCATGCAGATGGGTGGGTAGCACATATTTGGTTTCCACTGACAGTAAATTTGTTAAGGAAAAAGATAAGACGATGAAAATACTTTCAGGGTCAATCAGTAACAGATTTTTCATTATTATTCGGAATTTTTAAGAATATATATTTATTTAACCCTTTCCCTCATAGAGGAAACCATGAAAAGACCTATGTGAACAACATAAAACCAGATCAGCCTGCGAGTAACTCGCAGGCTGATCAGGTTTTATGTTGTTCGCTGCTCCTCAGTGGTCTGGAAATGAGGACTTCATAATTAAATTTGGTAAGGTTTAACTGTGGTTTTCTGCAGATCAGGCTTTATGTGGTACCTATTGAATGCGTCAAAATGAGTCTATATGAGGGAAAGGGTTAAGAAAGACTGGGAAAAAAATTCAGCTACCTTATTCTCTTTCACAGAATCTAATCAGTATCATATTATACTGTCAACTATCTGTATCACTTCAGCCCATGGTACATGGATAGGTCACATTCGGCTAGAAATTAGGAAGCCCCAACAGGTACCAATAGACAGTGAGATACACTTTGGTGCTTCAACACGGATGTATGTTATCAGGGAGAGACCCCAGGTCATTGGACAGGGAGAAGAAAAGGAAAAGATGGGGGAAAAGGAAGGAAATCTCCTCGGTCTGCCAGAATCAGAAACAGAGCTTGATGTTTGTTTATTATTATTATTTTTAACCTTACTGTCATGCATATGTAACACAGGTCATATACAAACATCTTGAGAAGTTTATTTTACTATGAGTTTTCCTTTACAAAATACCGTATATAACCTACAGTTTTGAAAGAAATATACAACAGTATGCAAGTATGGTAATGATATACTGTTAAAAATCATAATCAGACTTGTCAGCACATTATGGATGCAGTTTTTGTTAGTTATTCATTTTCATCGTGGAGACTCATTTATAAGATTATGAGATAACAATACAAGTGTAAACAAGCATAATTATACTGGAACACAGGGTTTCATTATTAACCCATTGCCTGTCAAAATCATTGGTTAAAATAAGTTACTGTGTATAATTAAGCGACTTGCTTGAATGTTGCTTCTGGTTCAAGCGATTATTAATCGGAAAATTATCTATTATATCCCATCCGATTGAACCGATAATCGATTGTGACAAATATCAACTAATTTCTATCACTAATTAAAATCAAATATAAATTGGATATTTGTGGCAATGTTTGAAGTTTTGAATGTCTAAAATCCCCCTTGACCCATGGCCATATCAGTTGTTTTTCAATATAAAAGATATGTTGTTATATTTATATATAAAAACCCTGTGAAACACAGACATATTTTGACATAAATCTTTCAGAGACCTGGATACTAGCTGGTTTAGTAGTATTTTATTATAATCTTAGATAACCTGAAACATAAATGATACCTCTCAATGGAAATTTCTATTTACTTATAATATATACTGGTCATTTCTATTTTCAGAACTTGACAGAATTTAACACAGCCCACAACAGAAGAAACATTGCTTTAAATGATGGAAGTGATGTGAAAAATCCATTGAAAAGAAAACACAAAAGCATACATATTAGTTTCTGTGAAGAAGATGAAGTAATAAATCCAGGTAAAGGATTTCATTGTATATATAACTTAAAAAGAAATAAGTTTGTATAGTCTTTAAGAATAATGTTTTTGTAAATTTTTTCCCTTCAATCTAAAACGTGCCCCATAATCAGGAGTTTGTGGTTTCCATCCCAGCGTACCAAAGTTGTTAAAAGTGGTACTGGTATAGCTCCCTTGCTTGGTGCTCAGCATATAAGGGTAGTTCTAGGACTGGTGACCCAGTGTCAAGATAATGTGACTGGATGTGATATCATGCCACGTGTCTACTATGTGATACTGCAGTATGGCAGAAATATGTTTGTCTCACGTAGAAGTAGTCTCCAAATGACTGAATTACTGTCAGTGGGATGTTAAACCAAACAAACAAATAAAAACCAAATATTGCATGATCTGAAATAAAATTTTAATGTGCCCCTCTTCACAACAACTATATAAATGTGTACAGTATTTATCATTCTCAGGTTTTTGGATTTAAATTTAGGTCCATGTGCATTTGTCAATTACACCTTTTCACCAGTTTTACATCTCTGGTTACTCCCTCCAGTTTAGTGACTCTTTGAAAGGTTAGGTTTCTCATGTATTGGATTAAAATTAAATCAGATCAAATTGAAATTCAGTTGCAGTCTGATCAGGATTTATACAGTGTTGATAATAGTGGTAGTGAAGAGGTAGCATGTTAATGATTACAACGTATACGAGTATCGTACGATTTTACCTCCACTACCCATAGTGATATGAATCACGATCATTGCATCACATTACGTCCTATCCTACACTCACATTACATGAGGTTAACTGTTGTTGATATTGCCTTCACACTTTGATTAATGATTTATCATATTCAGCCAAATCAGCAGACAAGGGCAGATAACTGTGTCAAGGATTTTGTAAGAATTATAGCCCCTTTTCTGTGTAAATGTGGTATACTGGGGTGTTAATCACCTTCAGTGATAGTTTAAGTTCTGAAATGTTTCTTTGTGATTTTCCCATTACAGAGGATGTTGACCCTTCTATTGGAAGGTTTAGAAACATGGTTCAAACACACGTCATAGCAACAAAGGTATGTTTATTTCTTGAATAATAATTTTTATTATTAATTCTTAATAAATGTATGAAAAAGAGCTATGAGCTTTAAAAATGCTATTTCAAATGGTTTTATATCTGTTTTTTAATTTATTACTTTATAAAGCCTTTTAATGCAATCAGATAATCAATATACTGCTTTTCATTATGCATATTAAAGTCAAACTAAGTCTAATATGATATTTCCATCTCTGTAACAGCGTCCGAAACTTGACACAGGCTTACAGCAAGGGTCAATGACAGAAAACATCACAAAACGATTACAGAGTTTCTCCTACTCACAAACATTATATGATAATATGCCTGGGGCAGGACTCTCTGCTGCTAGCTCCTTCAGCATGGCAGCTAAACTTGGCGTGCCCCTGCCCAATCTTGCACCAAATGTAGACGAGGATGTTGTTGTGCCTCAGATTAATCCAACACCTTCTGTGACTATCAATGCAGAGGAAGTTTCAAAAGAGCCAAAAAAGAAGAAATATGCAAAAGAGGCATGGCCAGGCAAAAAGCCTACTCATTCCCTGCTCATGTGAAACTAGTTGTGTTTTGTTTTTTTGGTCTGTTTTACCACATAGTATGTTCAGCGTTCTGAAGAGATGGTAAGGATCCTGTTTCAATAACTGAGGTAAAAGGAAAAAGGAGAGAAGGCATTTATGGTGTATTGTGACAGATGGAGGCAGCTAATGCGAACAGGGACGTATCAAGTGTGTCTTTAAAGTTTATAGTTTGTTGCTATCTGAATCATAGTGATTAATCACAACTGACTTCGTAGCTGATAGCATAAGTTTCTTCATCTAACAAGCATTTTTTTTTATATATTTATGCAGGGTTCTTAGAAACTCATTAATCAGAGTCCTTGGGTGGTATACATGTGGCCTTTTAGATTCGCCAAAATTTTAGAAATCCTAAAAATCTCAAAACAAACAGCTTATGATATTGAAATATCTGTCAGTGTTTGTTTCCAGAATTCTAGATGGAACTCCAAGAGGTTTTAAAATATACCAACATTTATTGATCAATGAATTTAGTATTGATATATTTATATTTTTAAAGCCCAGTGTTCTAGTGACAGAGTGCAGGATTACTAAGCCAAAGGTTATGGGTTTAAATCTTGTTCAGGCCAGGCCACTTTCATTATGTAAATCTCCTTGGTGCAAAGTACAGCTGTTGAAAGGCTTGCATATTTTAAATATTTTATTTCTTTTTACAATCAAAAGATTGTCATTTCTATTCATATTTGATTGCTAACCATGATAAGCAATTAGCATGTCTCTTCTGTACTCATTGAACGTATTGGACCTACAATGTTTTAAGCACTAAAATCTAGGTACAGCATGGTGTTTGAACAGGATTTAGTTATGTGAGAAATGATGTCATTCACTTCATATTCACATTTTTTATTCACTTTTAGGAGTTTTCATTACAGACCCATTTCATCATATACCAGGTAGCATTGACCTAGCTCATTCAATGTTTGTGAATATATTATACCTCGATTTCACTCGTTGATTTTTGACTATATTGGAATAACATTGTGTTGTGTAGTCTTGTCACATCACATAATCATTCTTTTCTGAGCATACTACAAATGGATGTATTCATCAATATCATTGATAACTCTAGTTCGCTGTAAAGTATTTTAAGTGTGACAAAGTATTTGTAGGTACAACATGTACATAAGTATGTGTATATTATCAGTTTAATGTGAAATTTTTTGTTATGGTTTATTTAATTAGATAGATCCCTGTTATCGTGTCTTTTTCACTGACATATGTTTAGGGCTGAGGGATCACTTTGTCCTGTTGTGTCTAGTCCACTCCTGTTTCATTCCAAAGTAAAGGCATGTATCATCTTCATTGATAGCTTTTGTAAATATGTCCAGAAAGATCCTTACATTGAAAAAACGTGTTTACTTTTCCAATCATACTAAAAGAATAAAATCTACAATTGATATTTCCAGTCCTTTACGTTATATTCTGCTTCTTTTTGACCCGACTCAAATTCAATCAGCAATACTGAGCACTACGTTATGCTTAAATTTTTTAATATGGTAGAAACACAATCCACTATTTATATTTTACAAATTTAAGTATATGACTTTATTATACCATAATGACAAATTTGTCAAGAAATGATTTATTTATTTTTGCGTAACAAGAATGATTAGATTTTCCCCTAAGTATCTAAGTACAGTATGGTTGATGTAAGAATGTACACTGTATTTCTATGAGTTTTTCTTCTTTCTTTTCTATGATGCATTGATGCGTGAATTGAAAAATAAGATGGCTGCAATTTTGACATTCTGTAGATGGTATTTGCACCAGACTATTATGCCATAGTGATGTTAATGAAATGTGCCAGGTGTGAGTTGATAATATTCAGGAAATCTAGGATACCAGCTCCTGGTGTTTTTCGCTACTAAATGTGTCCCATTCACTTTTACGAGGACCAAATAACAATATGATAAATCAAAGTTCTGTTAATTTTTTTCATAATTTCTAAACACTATCATGATTGGACATTTTTCACTGTTAGATGACTATTTTAAAAGAAAGAGATTTCTTTAAGGGGGACCTGTTTAATGTAGACTTTGTTAGGCCCAGGTAATTTACCTGATTGGGAAAGATTTTATATAATATGAATACATCTACTCCATGTCAGTCAGTAGAATGGGTTACAGCTTCTGTACAGGTTCTTCTATCAAACTATTTACAGGTTTATGATTCCATCTCATTCAGTTTTCATAGTTCCATTTCAGTTAAAGTAGGGCCTATATAGGAATAATGCAGGTGTCATCTTAATGTGTCAAGTGCCTCTTACCTTTAATGTTTGATGTAGTAGTGAGTGGTATATAGAAATATGTCACATGACCTTGGACAAGGCTACATGGAGGATAGAGGAGTAATCCTTTTCAACTGTGTTGACTCTTGATTGATGTGGAAAACCTGCTTTTGAGGACATCTTCCCAGTCAGTAGTCGCTGAATATTGATTTAATTTGTTATTAGACTAAATATGTATTTGTTCACATTTTGATCTTCAAATAATCAGTTGTCATCAATAAAAGAACAAAAGCTTGATTTTTAGCTCACCTGAGCAGAACTTGCCCATAGTGAGCTATTGTGATTGCCTTTTGTCCATTGTGCGTCAGCGTCAACAATTTTCTTTAAACAACATCTCCTCCTAAACCACTTGGCCAAATTTGATGAAAATTGCCTACGATGTTCCTTGCATGAAGCTCTACTAAAGTTGTTCAAATGATTCCGGTCCATTGCTTATCTGGGTCACTGGAGCTAAAAATAGATTTTTAAAAGTGAAATCTTTAAAAATCTCCTTCTCTGAAACCGCAAGGCCTAGAGCTTAGATATTTGGTGTGTGGCATTGTCTTATGGATCATTGCCAAGTTTGTTTAAATCAGGACCCTGGGGTCAAATTGGCCCCACCCCAGGGGTTACTTGATTTTACATAGACTTATATGAGAAAAACTAGAAAAATCTTCTAGTCAGAAACCACAAGGCCTGGAGTTTAGATATTTGGTGTGTAACATGGCCTGGTAGACCTCAACCAAGTTTGTTCAAACCATGGCCCTGAGGTCAAAATTGTCCCTGCCCCAGGGGTCACTTGATTTTACGGTAGACTTATTTAGGAAAAAAATTAGAAAAATCTTCTTATCAGAAACCACAAGGCCTAGTGAACATCTACCAATTTTGATCAAATCATGGCCCTGGTCTCATAATTGACCCTGCCCCATGAGTCACTTGATTTTATGTAGACTTGTTAGAGCTATGACCTTCAAAGTTTGGATGGCAGGTACAGTTTTTGTGTTGAATTTAGATGATCTTGCTGTACTTCTGCATAGATTATGTATTCAGTAGGACTCGTAATACCAAAATTGGCATTGAGGGCAATGTTTCTCAGGTGAGCGATTCAGGGCCATCCTGGCCCTCTTGTTAAAAGCAAGTATAAAATGACTTTGGGTTCATTTAATGAAACACTGTTGCAACTCATTTCAATTTATCAAAGAAATGAATGTAAATATTTGGGTTTCAGTTATTTGGAGTATATTACACGTTATACTACACTGTTTCAAATATAGACGTAATTACCCTAGTTGTGTGTTACATGTACTTTTTTCATGAACTCTATTTATGAAAATAATACGGTTTTCAAAGAAATTAATAGATGTTGTGAATTCAATTTAAATTCATTTATGTGTATTTAATATTTATTATTGAAATATTTTTTTAATGTTGCAGTTCAGAAAGAAAGTCATATTTTTAGGTCACATTTTTGTACATGTATTTAGCTCTTTAAAATTAAAGCTTTCCCAATCACTATTTTGAGAACTCCATGAGTCCAAAACTTCTTTAAAGACAGAATTCTATATCAAAATACTATATTTATGTTGTGTATCTCTATCAATTTAGTTATCTTACATCACTGAACAATTTCATTGACATTAGAACATATATTCACCATATGACTGATATTTTTTTTTTACCAGGGAAATTTATTTTTTCTCTTCACTATTTTTCCTCCTAAAAACATTGCTGCTTACCAAGTTCAACTTTGTTGTCATAAATAGGTATGGTAGTAAAGTTAAATGCTACTTGAAAGCTTCACATTTTAAATGTAAGGCAGTTTAAGGCTATGTATTAACTGCATTTATTTGTATATTTTAGAAATGAATGTGATGTTACAGATCACTAAGTTGTGGTTTTATTTTATATCCAGTAAGCCCACTGACATTAGAACCTCAGATTTTAGGTGTGTTTGAGGTAATTTCCTAGACATTTATTTAAGTCAAATTACTTGTATATTAGTTAATGAATAAATAATTATGAGAGGTGATTGTTATGTTCAAGAACATTAACTAAAAAGTTATCAGTTTCAACCACAGGTAAATGAAACTTTACTCCTTTTCACATGAGACCCTGTGTGACCTAATGCAATGGTTTCATCTCTCCAACAAAGAATCAAAGGCGTGACATAAGCCATCACATGACAACACTCTCAACACCACTGTAATAGCACTACCAAGCCTTCCCGAGACTCAGATCTATGACCCCGTAACTGATCTTGAACATTTGGAAAGAGAAATCACAAAGTCTGGACAGTACGGTGGGTGTTGTAGATGTTTGATGTTTAATTTTGTCATTGTGTCCTTCACAGCATGGCCAAGATGTATGAGCGCCATCATGGTGCAAAATAAAATACAACTTGGATTTTTGCGAGCATGCCTTTAACATCCCAGTGGAGTATGGTGGAGTAATACTCACCATTGATTGTAGTTTTCTCCTGTACCATTTGATTAAAAACTATACCTGAAACATCACAGAAAATGATAAACAGGACTTTTAATGGCTGACTTAGAGACATGCTTTTACAGGAGATGGAGATGAATTATACTTCCAAACCGAACTCTGTTGCTTTTTTACCAGCTCGAAGAAGTGAAACCAGGTTTCATCACATGTAATTATCTTATTAAGAAGTGTTTAACCTTCTTCAGAAAAATTACTTAAAAAATCTTGACACAAATTTATTAGGACCTGTTTTTACTCCAGTGTTTAAAAGTCTATGCACCCAAGTAGCACAAACCTGTTGCATAGCCAGTCTGTTGGTTAAACATTTTCTTACACCAAACTCCTCAGCAACCTGCCTTACACTTATTCTCCTGTCTTGCTTAACAAATGACTTATGACAGAGTCAAAATGATATGTTTTGATGTAAATATTCTGGCTAGTACGGGTCATCTTCGAAGGAGGTGAAACCACTTGTGGACAGCAGACTTGGAGAAGGCAAACTCACCATAAACTTTCTGTCAACTGCTCTGGTCTCTTTTCATAGGAATTTGACAACAGCATGCTGCTCTACAAATGTATTGCCCTCCATCCTTGACGAACATATGCACAGGTGGTTTAAGCAAAAGACATATTCAAGTTGATTATGATTATAAAATTGTTAGAAAAGGGTTGTGCTTTAATGTAAATGCATTAGATCTGAACTCTAGGTTTACAGAGAAAATATGCCGAAAAATTCTCGTATATATAGCAATTGCATGTTATTTAAATCCGAGAATTTTCTATTTTGGTCTTTGTTTTTAATACAGTATTTTAATTTACTGTTAGCAAAAGAAAAGGATGATTTTTTTTGTGTGAAAAGGTCGAAAACATAACAAGATTTATTTCAATGGATTTTGTCACACATAGCCAACCTCTGTGATTTTGTTACCAGTTAGAAAGCCTTAATGAAAAAGATGGAAAAAATATTGATCATGAGGTGCTAAAATAAAGTAATCTACAATAGAAGAATTTATCTACTGCGTTTCCCCCTTATTACAAGGAAATGAATTCAGACTCGAACATTGAAAAAAAAAAAAATCAGTTATGTTACTCCAACCAGCAACATCAGTCATCTAATGCAAGCACTAATGAAGAGAACTGGCTCTTCTTCAATTTAATAACAATTGTTTGCATAATTTTCTGTTTTAAGGAAGAACAAGTTTTTCTGTATAAGAACTTGTACAACTTTTAAGCTATTGACAACTTTACCTAATCTAATTTTCTGTTTTAAGGAAGAACGAGTATTCCTGTATAAGGACTTGTACAACTTTTAAGCTATTGACAACTGGACTTAATCTAAGCCAAGACTAACTGTTGAGTCTGTAATCAAGCAGCTTACAGGTCTCAATCTTGTGATGTAGACAAGATTGTGTGTACTGACAAAATCAAGAGTAACCTCTCCAATATGCTATACTTCTTGCCCACGAAAACTTATTACTACCCTGTAAAACATTGCCATATCTTAGTTTCTCAAATAATGTCCAGATCTCTCATATGGATAACACGTTTTTGGTAGTTTAGGGCATGATGACATGATGTCAAAATTAACATATCCCAACCCAAAATGTTTTCTGAAGATTATTAAACAATTCAAAACAAAACTAGAAATGTGTCCAGAGGACACAGATGCCCCCAATTGTCACATTTTCCAAAACAAAGGCCAACACTCAGGTGCGCAAGTTCTATCCTGAGTAATATATCCATGAAGTTTTAAGTCTGTAGCACAAACACTTTCAGAGTTACATGCATCACAAGTGTAAAATTCCATATATTTCAAAAACAAAGGCCCAAAATTCTGTCTAATTCAGTGAAGGTTAGATAAAAATACCCAGGTGCACAAGTTCATGTCCAGAATAATATATATCCATGAAATTTCAAGTCTGTGTTACGTGGATCACAAGCATAAAATTCCATATTTTTCAAAAAAGGCCCGTAACTCTGTCAACTTCAACTATGGTTCGATGAAAATAACCAGTTGTGCAAGTTCATGTCCTGAATAATATTTCCATGAAGTTTCAAGTCTATAGTACAAATACTTGAGTTATGTGTGTCACAAAGTTACAGGATGGATGGACCTACGTATGGACAAAGGCAAATCTATAGGGGGGATTTTCCCAGCGTTTCAGGTAAAGTCCAAGTCCTGATGTGGGAGCATGTTGGGGACTATAGGTTTGCGCAGGTCCCTCCGTCTGTCTGTCCACCATTACATCAGCCTGTCCTGCTTTCATGTCCACTCCATAACTTGGATATTTATGGATTGAATTCAATGAAATTTAAGTACATGTATTCCTCATAACTCAAGGGTGTGTTGCACACATCAACCATATGCACGCTTGAAAGGGAAAGGTTACAGTTGTTAATTCATAGGCTATCATATTTTGTCTGCTTCATAACTTCCATGTATGACAGAAGTGGTTGTCATAACACAAAGGTGTGTCGCATGCATCAACCATATGCAAGCTTGAAAGGTCAAAGCAAATCGGGGATTATAACCCATATCCATTATTTTCTTGTTTTTATCTGGCACAAATTCTTCATGGGTAGGTGGGATGGAGTTCTTTACTGGTCGGGACTCCTGACAGTATTGCTTGCTATACTGACAAAGCCTTGTTTCAATGAAATACAACAAAATTTAAATGACAGTGTTTTTTACGACAAACAAGAGATGTGGGAATCAAAATAAATATTCTGAAGTATAACATTTTATTAACAATAAATATATAGGAAAAATTAAAATTCATTTGAAAGGCGTTTGACACATTATTTTAACTCATAAATGAAATACAGCTATTTAAATAGCTATTTAAGTAATAATTTCCAAAAAGCAATTCACTCATGAATGTCCTTGGGATTTCTCGGCCTTAAGCCGTCCAGACAAGTCTTCAAGGTACTGGTGAAGTTTTCCTTGGTTTGTGAAGAAATAAGTGAACAGTTTTCTCTCCCGTGCTAAAAGAGTATCACTCTTCAGGGTCTGAAAAAGATATTACATATATATATATATATAAACATTTTTTCATTAAATCTTTTTGTTCATAGGATAGAGTATAAATATTTTGGTTTATTATTATATTTAAAAATAACAGATGAAATAATAGAACTGAAACTAACATTACTGTGAGCAGTTAAGTGAATAATTTCTTAACTAGAAATCATGGATTCCCTCACCACTTGTTTATTATCAGATTAATATAAATGGCAATGAATATGATAAAAAACTGGAAATATAAAATATGATCTTAAGATCAAATGAGTGCTGTGTCCCTGACCTTAATCAAGTGATGTGACCTTGACATTTAAGCTAGCAACCTGGTACTTGTTCTCAACATTTTTTTTTTGTCCTAAGAATCGCTTATGTGAAGTAATTTCAAAACACAACCATTCACAACAAAGTTACAGGTGGGACAAGTTTTAAGGTCAACTGAGTGCTGTGACCTTGACCTTCAACCTTGCACACAAAGAAATACTGACACAAAAATACAGGGACAGGTGTAACACTATATGCCCGTGGCCATTCATGGTGTGGGCATAAAAAGTTGAAATCAAAAGGTAAAGTATAAAATATGTATACATATGTAATTCTCTTTTAGTAATACAATTTATTTTATACAAAGGGAGATAAAGATCACTTCCAAAAAAATTTAAAGACTACAATAGTTATTTATTGATTATTATATGCTATACCATTGTTTTCTGAGAAAAGGTTGCATGCAGCAAAATTGATATTCTCATCATTTTTAACATTGGAAGTGCATTAAACATGATTTGAATTAATTTTCAAAATTAACTTGGGCATAAATTTCTAGTCATATATTCTAATAATTAACGTAACCTAAAGGCCATTGTATAGACAATGAAGACCATTCAGTGCAGTTTAAGGTTGTAGTGAACACTGATACAGTATTAGAAGGTGGATACAAACCGGCTTAGGCAACAGGCTGAAACTGTATGTTTGTTTTCCACAAGAACAGATTCAACTTTTTAAGAATGGACACAAAATAAGAAATATCATTTGACCTTTTCATTGTGACATTGAAGTCATGATAACCATTATCTCAACTTTGATTTGTCTAATATTTTTTTTTATTTGTATCAATCCAAGAAATGGTTCAAGCTGATACAGAGCAGAAACTAAATATCACCACTAAGCAAATTTGACCTCTCTGACAGTGTGGCTTGACCTTGAATTCATATAAATGAAGCTTTATACATTGTCTTAATGGTTGATATTTGTGAACAATTCTTATAAAATATGACCAGAGGTTCAGGTAAAATGTTAAAATGGGCATATTGAAAACATTCCCACACCTAATATAATCACCGGGGAGGCAAAATAACTTTCCCATTAACTTAATGAGCTATACAGGTAGTACCGGTACTTACTTTCTTTCTACTATCAACATCCTTCAGAATCTGCATGATTCCCTGCTCCAGTGGTTTCATCATGTCCTTCAGTTGCAAGATGATCTCATGTACTGGTTGAGGGGTCAACAGTGGCTGACCACTGGTCGTACTGGACCACTGGTACACTGACCGCTCACATTGCTGGACAGTCCGCTCTCTGGAAATAACAAATATTGTTAATAATAAGATTATAAGAATGGGCTTTTTCATGCTAAAACAAATATCTACTTTATAATATTAAAGAACTCAACATTTTTCAAAGGAATCCTTTTTTGCTGATTTCTATGAATACTAAGCAAACAAAATTATTCAATATGAGTGGACCTCACATACTTAATCAGCCAAATTTAATATTAATAAAAATATGTCTGGATAGTGTGAAGTTTATACATATCTAATCTCTTGATACAAATAAATTCTTCAATTAAACATTAGTGTACTGCTTCTGAATGGGCATCTTTGAATAAAAACATTTTCACAGATTGATCAAGATCTCATTGTAATATACAATCTTATGTCACTAATATGAAGATAATGCATCTAAACTAAATGATTTAAACTTATCATTTGTAATAACTAAAGAAGTATCCAGTATTTCTTGGGGGGGGGGGGATACATCTACAAAGTGCTAAACAACCCCCTTGTGGATTATTCCTGCGCTGAACCAAGTGTGCAGAGAGACAAATGATTGTATAAAGCTTCATGTGCTAATAGCTACATAACCCAGAGTGCTAATTCCCCAGTAAACTAGAGTGCTACTGCATTACTTTACAGAATCTCATGTTTAGCCAAAGATTGCTAAACCCCTTGTGATGTTTTAACCCTTTCCCTCATAGAGGACACCATGAAAAGATCTATGCGAACAGCATAAAACCAGATCAGCCTGCGAGTAACTTGCAGGCTGATCAGGTTTTATGCTGTTCGCTGCTCCTCAGTGGTCTGGAAATGAGGATTTTGTAAATAAATTTGGTAAGGTTTAACTGTGGTGTTCTGCAGATCAGGCTTTATGTGATACCTATTGAGGGCGTCAAAATGAGTCTATATGAGGGAAAGGGTTAAACTGAAAATTTGTTCATCCAAAAATATTCCCCTTCACTTTATGTTCTGAACCATGTAAAAACCACTCACAACAGTTGAACATTGTGGTGCTCCGTGTTACTGGAGGAGGTGAGGGCACTGGTCACACCTGAGTGTCTCTGCTGAAGACATCGAGCATTCTCCAACAAGGCAGAGTATGTTAGGAACAGTTGGTGGTCTCCCTCTGTCTTTCCTTCATCTGATCAAGACACAGGATTCATTTATCTTTTCACAACATGTAACCAAGTCAGGAATCATTACTGACTGGCCGGTATAAAACATGATCAGCTTGCGAGTAACTAGCAAGCTGATCAGGTTTCATTCTGTTCCGCACCCTGCCAGGTCAACTACTCACAAACTCATGTGCTCTTTTGTATAAACCAGGTCAACCATTCTTTGTTATCCCTATGTTTCTATTATGAAGTCATGATTTGATTGGGTTGAGCATCCCACCTACAGTATTTCAGTCATTTGGGCACTTGTGTCTAAATCAGACGGATACAGTGCTGCAGCACTGTGATATCATGCCACAGACTACCCTTATATGCCAAGTGCCAAGTAAGGGAGCTTAACCAGTACCATTTTTAATGACTTTGCTATGTTGTGGCGTGGGATTGAATCCACAACCTCCTGATTTTAGGGTGGACCCTCTAACCACTCGGACCAGTTGGTCAGTTCGTCAGATACACATAATTTGAATACATTTGTAAACATTGAAAAGGTCCATATAAATATCAAAATAAATATCACGACATCCTTTTTCTCAGAGCAGTCAAAACATCAAGAGACCCACAGTGGCCCTTGAATGCTCACCAGAGTACCATAAACTTAATGAAAACAATACATATCATTTGATTTTAGCATCAATCAGATTCAGATTTCTGATACAAAAAAATCTAAAGTTTCATTACAGATTTTATAGGCAAACAAGCCGACCTCAGGAGGCCTTATTTTTCAGCAGATCAACTTTGATATCAGCACTTATTATAGAGGGCAATGAGATGAGAATTTCTGCCAAATGAAATAAAATTATGACAACGGGTTTCACAGGTATGATTTTTGAAATTCTCTATACAGAGTACAGTCACTATCGTACATACAACCACCTGTATTAAACTACTTTTTTATTAAACGACCGTTATAAATCCCGCCCGAATGTTTTTACTATATCAATCTATCCCATTAAGCGACTTTTTTATTATGCGACCAGCGACCACATAAACCAAGTCCCAGCACGTAAGATTATGCACAAAATCAATTTTTTTGAGCGACCATGTTTGATTCCGTTGCTAATTATCGTGTACGCTGGAACATGTGTATATTCATCTTTAACACATCCAAACAAACAACTATTCCGATCATAAGTGCTCACCTGAAACCAATTTGTTTTGACCATGCATGACTGCACCATGTGCAACTAAATTCTAAATATAGTTCCTGGTTCCCATTTCAACAGTTACTAAGCATAACATAGGTGAAACCATCCCTCCAAATGCAGAATGCTTCGGATTTTGGTAAAAGAATATTTGGGAATAAGGTAATTAAATACCTCTGGATGTAATGCGTACCATTAATAATTTGTACCTATAAATATGTACATTGTGTCTTATGATATGCGACCAGGGCGCCAGTTTGAAATAAATTTATCGGGGGTTTCTGGATTAATGTTAGACAGAGACATAAAGAAAGCTCATTGCTAAATAATATTTTTTCTTGATATTGTCCGAATCCATCCATGAATTTGATGTCAAATGTTGTGATTTTCCACCGAACACCAAATGCAAACCTCAGCCAATGATCCAAGGTATTATTCCAACATAACAGCTAAAAAGTCGAAAGATATGACGAAAAATTAACATGTTGATGTTTATTGGTATAAAACAACAAAACATTGTGAAATTTACATCGAAATGATTAAATTTAGCTTACAGACGTTACAGTATATATATGACTTGTTTGCCTGGATTTCCAAAAATATCTATTATGAGATCATTTCAATAAGTGACCACTTTTTGGCAGTCCCTTGAGCGGTCTCTTAATACAATGTCGACTGTATATAAAGAAATAGCTGACACCCTAGGGGTCTTATTCTTTAAGAGATCAATTATGGTAGAGGACCATGAGATGAACATTTGAGCCAAATGAAATTAAATTCTGACCATTGGTTTCAAAGAAAAAAACTTTCAAAGTTTAAATATTCTACATGGATCAAGTTTATTTAGCACAGTGATGCCAAGTTTCATGATTCCTACCTAGTGGATTCAGAGAAGATGTCTCTTAAAGCAAATTGTTGATGACGCACAACGACAGACACAGAGTAATTAGAATAGCTCACAATGAGCATATTGTGCTCTGCTGAGCCAAAACTGAATAACAATCCTATTTTTTCTTTTAATTTTTTAAACAGAAATGAAAAGCAAATGGAATACATACTTAACATATGGTAGAGCCGCGCAGTACTTTTATCTCTTGAATCCACTGTCTCCCTTTTGTGGCGAGCTGGTGTCAGAGAGCTATCCCCCATTACAGTCTGCAAAATAATAACATTCATATATGTCTTCCATGGACAGTACTATCAGTTACTAAATTATTTGAAATTCCTTTGATCCAAAGATAATTTACAGCCCAGACAAGTAAATCCAGCACCATGCCCTTTCATCAAGTATGATCTTGGAGCTAGGGACCTACTCTTCATGCAAAACATTATCTCACTGGGGCAAATATTACTGAAGAGTTATTTGTGAATCATACTATTTATGTTTAAGTTACAACCTGGATAAGCATGTTAGGCCGATGACACAGACACATACAATGAACCATCATTGTGGCAACTATGTCAAAAATGCCACAAGCAACTCATCAAAAAAGCGTTAAGCATTCTTTTTTAATGCAGCAGCTTTGAGGTGAAAAAGTAATCACATTATTACCCTGCCATAATAATTATAATGCTCCCGGAATAACGCTAACATATAACGTGGGATCTGTGTGCATGCACTATTTTTTTCAGAACAGGGTCAACTAGTACATAGTTTGCTACACCTTGACACCAACACAAATAAATCTTGAAGCGAGAAATTAACACAGCAAACTGGTTCTGAATGAAAATGCCTTCAGTTGCACTGCTGGCAAAATGGCACATTTTTGCTGTTGACAGTCAACTATGTAGTGAACATGACATTTTCCTGACCGAAAAGTCTCCAGACTTCCGGACCAAAAAGCCTCCAGACTTCCTGACCAAAAAGCCCCCAGACTTCCCGACCGAAAAGCCCCAAGACATCCTGACCAAAAGCCCCCAGACTTCCTGACAGAAAAACCTTCAGACTTCCTGACCAAAAGGCCCCCAGACTTCCTGACTGAAAAGCCTTCAGACTCACAGTCTGACACCCCTGACTCTGGCCTACCTGTCGCTGCTGCCACTGACTGTGTTGCTGGTTCAGCTGGGAGAACACTGATGTCAGAATGTGGTGCAGCTTGCGATGTCTCCTCAGCTCAACCTCTAGGGCCATCGTCAGAAACTCGTTACGGGCACGTTGTTGAATCAACTGATTTATTACCTGCAAAAAAATCTTCCTTTCACCTTATAGACAATAGTGTATATGTATTTGATCTAGCATAGGACAAAATTGACGCTGGATCCCATGAATTTGATTTTAACACTAATATGGTTGTTCACTGTTATCTCATTGTCCCCAACCTACTGATTCTTTTTGATTTTAATAAATGTTGAACTTTATTACTGCTCATTTATTTGTATGTATGGTTAAACATATTTAAACTTCAGTCATTTGGAGATGCAGTCAATGAAGCATATTGCCATAAATTATTAGAACAATACCGCAAAGAGTCAAGTTAATCAGACTCCTGTTTACACAAAGATCAATTTTGTTTGTAATTCATTATTTGAATGTGATATATATCTGTAAATTTTGGAAAGATATCTAAATACAGTCGACTCTCGAAAGTTAGAATCCGGATTTTCGGAGCACCACATGTTTTTCGAACACATTTCTTGGTCCCGGCAGAATTCCTGTATAAATTCATATGTTCGGGTACTGATAATCAGAACCGTGATAATTGGAACTTTCGAACAAGATCTGAGGTCCCAGTACAATTAAATCAATGTAATTTATACCTGTAAATTCGAATTCCTAATCGCACCCCGAATTAACACCTCCGACGAATGTGTGAATAGTAAACAAAGACATATGTGTAAGTGTGTTTGTTGCGACGCATGTTAATTGATTGACAACTGGCTCATGTTAGTTCCGCGTGTAAAGTGAGTGTAAAGTGTGTGACTAATCTGCTTGTTAATTGCAGCAATTAATGACAGTTACGGCTTGTGTTTGCTGTTCATGGCATGACAGAGTAGAAACTTTCAAACGTCCGACCCCTATATATTTTCAAGACTCTACAGTTTCCGACATAACCTGCAAAATGTCTAACTATACGCATATCAGAACAGCTGAGCAACTTGGCCAAGGACCCGGTAACGGGGGGATAATGACCAAGTCAGCATCTGACAAGCGTGGAATTAAGAGAAAAACTGAGCAGAAGACCATCGACACGAAGTATGAAGCTATAATGGAAGTCGAAAAAGGCCAAAAATCTAAGACCGATAAAGCCAAGATGTTTAACATGCCAAAAAGTACATGTTAGTATGTGTGGCCAGTTTGTTTTTAAATGCATATACAAATGAAATTGCCAACAAACCGGCGATAAATGTTATGGTGCATGTCAAACATTCTTGTTTCTGTTTACTTTGGAAAATTCGCACTACCGAAAATTCGAACATTTGTTTTGTCCCCAAGGGTGTTCGAACTTTCGAGAGCCGACTGTACTTATAAAAGAATATAACCTTTCACAATAGAGACAAGACGGAGGGACCGACAGAGCAATTACCAGCAGTACCTATGCCTACACAAAGCATACTTAAAAATTTCAATGTCTTTTTTGATCTGATTAAGATATACATAAAACATGTTAAACATCCGCAAAAGCACTATTCCTCATCAAAACATTTTCCAACTTTTTTTTTTTTATTCAATACCCACCTTATCCTGATTACTTGTGAAGTAGTCCTGCCGTGAGAGTTTCAGATTATAGTCTCCAGTCAACACACGCAGCACCTTCGCATCCTTACATTCCTGGATGAGCTTGGGAACCTCTTCGTCAGACATGGTCTGGAAATCCCTTCTGAGTACCTGGACAGACGTCTGCAGCTTCTGCAGTCTCTCCCTGGCAACCATGATGAATAGTTCTAGCCTTTCTACAGTTTTTCAGTCATTTAAGGACTTAAATGTCAACCTGAGACTGTCTTGAAGATATTGCATTGCCTCACCACCTTAACATGTCATTTAATAATAAACATGATACCACATGCAGTCACACTGTCATGACACCGGACCAACCTGTCCAGGAACTACATGTAACTCATAAAAGCATGAAGGCTATACCAATCTCTGATGGATGCTTTAAGCATTCAGACTAATTCAAAATTAACAAATGATGAAAGCTAAAAATGCCCTCTATGTACTGCTACTTCACCTATTCTGTCTTAAGTCAGTGATGATCTCACTATCAATCATGATGGGGTAGTATCTCCTTTTACTCATTCCGGGAGACTAAAAGTACCCAGCAAGTCACGATTTTATTCCAGACAACAATTAATCATTTTAATCAATATTTGAATAGAAATGACAAAGATCAGTATGTGAGTCACTTACAAATTAATCTTGACTAAAAAACTATAACAATTTCCATTCCCTCTTCCCACTATCCCAACCCTCTGATCTGACAATATACCATGATGCTTTCAAATAAGTGAATGATGGAATTCTACAGATACCTGTTTTTTGCTGTTTCTGTACAGAAGGTGCCAGTTTTGAGGCTGTCCAGGACAGACTTGCAGCTCTCGAGACGGCCCTTCATCTTTTTCATCTCACAAAGTGCCTTCAAACGATCTGTCTCACTCTTGACATACCTGCAGAAAGACAAAGGTCAAGGTCAGTTACAACTCAAAAATGGTCAGATATATTCCCATTTACCTTAAGAAGACGTCTCCCAAATTAATCAATATGATGCCAAAACAGTCATATCCTTGGTCCAAATATTAGTCAAAGGTTATTGAACTAAAGTCTCTATTGAAAAAAGGTGGGTGCATTTGCTTGTTAGAGCTTTGTACGGCTTCTCTTAAACCATTATCATTTATTTTCAATTAGAGGTAATTTGGCATCATGTTAATTGCTTAAGCATATGCCAGCATAGAAAGATTTTGGCACTTACTGGCATGTTACTAAAAGGTTTGGTTTGTCACTGATTGCATTAGCTGTATGATGCAGGGAGATGTATGTCTTTATACTTACAGTTTCTGTAGCCTTGCCAACTCTTTGCAGTCCCGGATATTGACCTCCTCGTTCTCTCCCCTGACCAGCAGACTGTCTGGGTCACTGACCTCCAGAATCTCAAACCTAGAGTCTTCCCCACAGCTGGCCATCTCGGCTATACCCTGTCATATAGTACCAGATAATGTTTAAATATCAATGCAGGAAACAGATCAGTTTTCAAGTGATCATGAATTCTAATGCTTGCTACTGATGTGAATATTCTGATATTACAAGGTAACAGTTGTAAAACTTATTCAGACTGCCAATGCAACTTGCCAATTTTTAGCAATACTTAATTCCACAGTTTTCATTCATAGTCAAATGCTCATATGCAGTATCAGATTGACAACCTATTATACCACTGTAGCTAGTGGAAAGCCCGTAATTTGATTACATCATCAAATACTGAAGGGGTCCATGAACACTCAGGCATTTCAATGGTCTTAAAACCTGAATGGTAAATGAGCAAAGAAAGGTGAACAAGTTAATAAGTTTATATAAATTGAAGTGTTAGCCTATACTTTATCAAATAGAGTAGTTTACAAGTACCACAATAACAACATTAAAAGCTAGGATCTGAACTGCTTCAACTGGATAAGTCTAATTATTTGAGCACATCATGATCCAATGATGTAAAATGATGGCAGGATATCTTTTTTTATACAGAGATGGGCTTTATTTCATTTATCCTTTAAGTTGTTTTTTTCACTTTTCAGTCCTCAGAACCCACCTGAAAGAACTGTTTCTTGGTATAGGATGTAAGTTGAGTGGTGTAAGCCTCCTCTGTGTTGTAGTACTGCTGTACCGGAACTTGGGACAGGAACATGGCCGGGGTACTGGAGGGAGACTCACGCCCAGGACCTGACGGACCATCCCCACTGGAGGCATCATACAGATGACTCATATCACTGACTGATGTGGTCAGCTCTTCTAAACTCTCATTCATCTGCAACAATGTTTTAGGTACATATCAGAGAATGTTTCAATTGTCCATACATTAATTGTTTTCTATGGTTTTACACCCCACTAAGTATTTCAGTCATATGGAGGCTCTAGTGCTGCCACTCTGCAACATATGACATAAAACTTTTCCAGATCACATATCATGTATAGGGCAATCTGTCCTATAATCGTCCTATGTTTATAGCGAATGCTATGCAGGGAGTAACCAGTATGGAAAAGTGCAAACTCATTAAAATCATATCCTAATTTGCACTTTTCTACTATCCGCGATAGGATCTGACATCGCATTAGATTGACCTTTTAAGTAATTTATATGCAAGTGCTCAATTTTAAACCAATTAAAGAGTTTGTTTCTAACTGACTTCGGTAAAACAATTGTCAAAGGGTGAGAAAAATGTGCAGCTTGACCGGGACTTGAACCCGGGGCCTTTAGCTTACAGGGCAAATGCT
Source organism: Solen grandis (assembly GCA_021229015.1). Taxonomy (NCBI): domain Eukaryota; kingdom Metazoa; phylum Mollusca; class Bivalvia; order Adapedonta; family Solenidae; genus Solen; species Solen grandis. Next base: position 6,092,518 of record CM037789.1, read on the forward strand.
CTACTGAATGAGCTACCCAGCATCTTTCCCACACATCTTTCAACCCTATTGTGAGATTGATGCGATTACTTCCCCCTAACATACCCAAGAATTTGATTGGCTTGCACAAAGATCAATTGAGACGACCCTCTATATGATGTGGTCAGATTCAGTTAGCATACTGAATCTGATTTAATGAGATTAGGATAAGTGGTATAACTGATATATTGGTACATCGGTGCACTGTTGGGGCTGCGCCAATATTTCAAATTCTATTATCACATTATTTTCAAATTCTTTTTTTTTCAACTTTTTAAATCACATATTCATTAAATTGAAAACTATACCTGGAGCTTCTATTTTTTTTAACGTAATCTACTTTAAATTATTCAATTTCAACCTTATTTTAACAAAAATGCAGCCATAAAATATTGCAATATGCATTGCAATATGCTTCTTGCAGTACTGATCCCAAATAATCTGACAGTATTATTTTTCACAACTCTGGTACCAGTATATATGTCACTGCTGGGAATCAAACCTGGCAACTGCTCAGAGGCAGATGCTGTAACCACTTGGTCAATGCAGGAAAATCTTTACTTCTATGGTGTAGTAAATACCTTATAAACCTATAAACAAATATAAACCACATTACAGCAACTGTATACCTGAGCATTGTCAGCATACATCTTAGTCAGAGTTTCTTTGTACTGCTGTTTAACATTGGACTCCACACCCGTCAGCTTGGTCAATCGATGGGACAAGGAGAGATGGTGATTGCTGAAAAAGAAAAAGTCAACATTCACTTAAACTAACCTTCACAGAGCAATCCTTATGTACCAGCATAGCTCAGCCCAATAAATTATGTCTGCAACTAACTAGTGGTGCACATTCATTCATTAAAATTCAAAAAAATTCTAACAAATACATGTATACAATCAGCCAGTTAACAGAGAATTAAGACTAAATGATAATCTGACAGGTAAATTTAAGATGTGACATTAACTAATGGATTTAACTTTATTTTTATTTGTTCATTTCTTCTATATTTATCATAAACCAACAATTCTATATTCCCTTTGATTAATGGATGTGCTATAACACTGAATTTAATATTGACATAGATATACTAACTGGTAAGCATTTGTCATTTTACTTACCACTATTCTATACAATAAAACAAACCAAGAATTTCGTGATACATCATCTTTGACAATTTTTACTTTTTAAAGGTGAACTTTAGAGGAATATTTTGTATAATATTTTTTTAACATAAAACTTTTTTAAAATAACTTATTATTAATAATTTAAATCAAAGTTTGCTCCTATATAAGTGTATGTTCAACTCTTAGATAGTTCACAACACAAATAAAGTGACAGTACCTACAACTAATACTAATACAGCAAAAACTACAGTACTTGTACTTACTTTAACAATGCTCTTCTCTTGGACAGTCTATTTTTCTGTTTCTTATAATGTTGAAGGTTAGATGTCAACTGGTCAATTTCTTCCCTACAATAAATTTAACTAATGAATAATTTTGTCAATAATGCATGAATCCATAAAGCAAATACTGAGAAACTAATGGGCTTTTACTTCAATTTGTGAGACCTTATTCATAAATCTAAAAAAACCTCAATGTATAGGGAAACTTTTCAACTGGCAAAATACTAATTTTTTTCTGTATTTATACTAAAATGAAAAATGACTAACTTGCTGGGTTTTGTAACATCAAAAATCCCTGTTGGTTCTTTAACAAAAGTTAATTCAAGTTATAAATGTACATTATGATTAATAATTCATATACCCTTTGATGGTTCTAAACCTATTTGGCACTCAACATGGATAGCAAAGAGCTGTGGCAGTGAAGAAACTTTAAATTTCGCACAAACATTCATACTGAAAATGTTTGGGTTGTATCCACAAGTGAAATATATCTACATTTACACATCATTATGGTGACACGCACTGACTCACTTACAAAAATTACAGAGGATAAGTGTATGATAGGCATGCCAATGACCCTAAGATCTTAAACCAGCTATAAGCTGATACTTTTTATAAAGTAACTCCATTTAACTGATTTTGTTAAACTTATCAGTCTGAAAAATAATTTCTTACTGATTTCCTTCTTTGCTTTATTAAATCAGATGTCAGTTCAAATATAAATTTTGTCAGCTATGACTGTGGACAGAGCTCTTTAACCCTTTCCCTCATATAGACTCATTTTGACGCACTCAATAGGTACCACATAAAGCCTGATCTACAGAAAACCACAGTTAAACCTTACCAAATTTAATTATAAAGTCCTCATTTCCAGACCACTGAGGAGCAGCGAACAGCATAAAACCTGATCAGCCTGCGAGTTACTCGCAGGCTGATCTGGTTTTATGTTGTTCGCATAGGTCTTTTCATGGTTTCCTCTATGAGGGAAAGGGTTAAGAAGAAACCTAAGAGAAAAGATATGTACTCACTGTAAGTTTTCCTCTGAGACAGACTCATCCTGTACAAAATCAAAATTACTGAGTGCTTCATCTAATTCTCTTCCCTTTAATAATACCTCCCCTGACTGACACAAAGATCGGTATCTGCAAAGCAAGGAATACATTCAATCAATACCAACAAAGAATATATTAAAATTCCAAAATAGACATGGATTTTAATATTTTAACTGAAGTCTGTATTTTTATTGTATTTTAAAATTTAATATAAGATTTTGATATCATTTATCTGAGCTATATGTCTTGTCCAGCCCTGATTTGATAATGAAATGTTCAATTCCTAGCTGTCTGAGGCTGTTGACCATTTTACATTGCAAAACTAGACCACACTGCAAGCAATCCAGTCTTGCATTCTTGCTCTTATATCTTTGGTATTAATAATTACTATGTAAAAACATGAATAAAAGTTAAACATGTTCAGCCTGCAAGTCACAATTTTAGTTTTTACTCACTACTGAAGCAACTTTCTTGAAAATGTGAATATATAGTAAAAGGGTAAAGGTTTGTTATACCCTGTATTTACATACTCATCCACTTCCTGTTTTTGCAAAAGATTTGCCTCTGAGATGTTGTTACAAAACCATTCTAGAAATGGGGATAAGGCTTCATTTTCAAAAGGCCAGTCCAAGCTTTGGGGATCCAATCCTTCCACATTTGGATAGTTTAAAGCACTCAATGTGTCTACCAGTTTCTGTCCACTCATGTTATTTCTGAAATAAATATTTGTAAAAAAATCCTATATGAAAACAAAAGAAATCACTGAAGGTGATTAATGTCTCAGCAACACTGCTCTGTCCTTGTTTACAACACTAAGTCCTGTTCTGGTCAGATTTTCAAGTGGAGAAACCTTACAAGTGAGCTGCAGACAGAAGGTGCATGGTTCTACCAGGTCCCCCTGTGTACTCAAAGTCATCCTCCACCAGTAATTCATCTTGCCATTATTATATGTTTGAAGTACTGGTTACTGCATGGGCTTTTCTTTTTTCCTTTTTTTTTATCAGGAGCCACTTGAAGGTTTCTTTTGAAAATTTCTTTAAAGTTCAAACAGTTCTCCCAAACTGCTATTACCCCGTGGTTTTTCTTTCCCCATACCTGAAAAAAAATGGTGCCTTTATTCTCCAATTATGGTGTTAAGACCCATTCTTTCTCATCAGAAAAAAGTTACTTGTCACAGTAACATAAAACAATAAATTAAGCTGCTATTAATATTAACTTAACCCCCACTTCTCCAATTAAAATGCAAGGCACCTTTGTAACACTAGAAATGTGTCAAGTTTCACTAGATGAAAGGAGATCACACACAGTGTGATGTATCAGATTCTGAACACAGGCCAACTTCTCACTGAGATAACTATAATGATGTCCTTTAAAAAAAACTATCATAGGAGAAAAAGGGTAATGACTGAGAATGATTTTTATCCTCAATATTGTCTTACCTATAAATATGCTGATTTAATTTGATAAATTTTATCCAATTTACACAAGCCTATATTAACAAATTTTAAAAATATCATTTGAATATTTTTTTCAAAATGATTTTGCATTCTTCACCTTTAGTTCTATTATAATTTAATCATTTTAATACACATTAATAGGAGTCATTGCCCCATAATCTTTTTTTTTCATTGATTTTAAAACTATTCAAAGTCTAGAACTGAAGTATTAAAAATGTCCTACAGTATTTGAAAGTAGCACATGCAAGCAAGCCTGAGACTGGTAAAATGATATTTAGACTTAATCTTATTTTATTATATATATATATATTTCCCCAAAATGAAAGTTATATGACAATACAAACTTAAGAAGAAAATAACACCAACAGGGGTTTACTTAAGGATTTGACATTCACTTGTCCAGGGCGCGAAGTTACTTTGAACATCTACTAGCCCCCAGTGAAAACAGGTTGCCCGATCTTTAAGTTAGTTGATGTTTGTTAATGTTTAAAACTAAATATGTATAATATTAAGGGGAATTTTAGTTAATATGTTTCAAACACAATTTGCAATCATTTCAACCCTGATATACTGTAGAAAATAAAAAAAAAGATTTCATTTACATAAATCAATTTGCCCGTCGGGCTATCTTCTTTGAAAAATCACTTGCCCTCAGTGATTTTAACCTAGTGCGGGCAAGTGGGCGTCCACTTAAGAAAACCCCTGACCAATTACATAAAAATGTAATGTGTTCATCAATTAATATCTAAAAAAGACTAACACAGGACTTAAATATTCAACTGCCTGGGACAAGTAAGTTCCTGGTTCTGACAAGAAAAGAATTACTAATGGTTGTCCAATTGGACAAAGGAGCAAATATCTTCCTTACCAAAAGAAACTTATTTTACCACAAATAATTACCCAATAAGTAGTCCACATTTGTTAGGAGGGGCCTTCGTGGCCGAGAGGATGAAGTCGCTGACTTCAACACACACTCAGCCCCTCACTGCGTGGGTTTGAATCCCGACAGGGTCATTAGGCTTTTCAT